>CM046039.1:62258973-62766473 GCA_025215565.1 Flaveria ramosissima
AAGAGGGATGCATCTGATCTTCTTTGTGTACAAGTGTATGTAGATGATATCACTTTTGGATATACCAGTCAAAAACTATGCTCAGAATTTGAGGAAATCATGAAATCGCGTTTCCATATGAGTTATATGGGAGAAATCAATTTCTTTCTTGGATTGCAAGTTACACAATCTGCAGATGGTATTTTCATCAATCAAGAGAAGTTTGTTGATAAACTATTGAAGAAATTCAAGCTGCAAGATTGTCAATCCATCAGAACTCCAACTGACATAAACACCAAGATTGATCCTGATCCAAAAGGAAAATGAACAGACCAAACATTATACAGATCTATGATTGGTTCTTTGATGTATCTAACTGCATCTAGACCTGATATAATGTATGTTGTTTGTGTCTGTGCCAGGTATCAATCAGACCCGAAGGAATCTCATCTAATTGATGTCAAACACATATTCTGATATCTCAAAGAAAAACCAGCTCTAGGGTTATGGTATCCTTATGAAAGAAATCTCGAGTTACATGGATATACTGACAGTGATTATGGGGGATGTAGTCAAGATAGAAAATCTACTACGGGTGGTTGTCAGTTTTTGGGTCCCGGATTAGTCTCATGGCAATGTAAGAAACAGACAAACGTCTCAGTATCAACTGCAAAAGCTGAGTACATTGCTGCTTCAGCAGGATGGTCTCAAATCCTTTGGTTAAAAAATCAACTACTGGATTACAGGTTCAATTTTCTTAAAGCTCCTATTTACATTGATAACACTGCTGCTATGTTTATAACAGCTAATCCTATTCAACATTCAAAAACAAAACATATCAAAATTCGATATCATTTTCTCAGAGATAACTCTGAAAAAGGTTTAATCATTTGGATTCAAATTTCAACTGACAAACAATTAGCTGACCTGTTACTAAATCTTTTCTACCAGGAAGGTTGAGTATCTGGTTGAATCTATTGGACTTATTAATCATGTTGAAAAATGATTTTGTTTCATCAAAATGATAATAACCCTCCCACCTATTCTAAACTTCAAACAAAAAATGGAAATCTTCATAATTGACTGCCTGATTGTATATTATATGTGTGTGTGCTAAATGAAAAAGCAAGTACAACATTAGAATCTTATAAAAAGAAAAATACAAAAATATTAGTTTAGCTATTTCTTTATTTACGATTGCATCCACCTTTGCAACATGTGAGCAATGATAGTACATCAGATATAATATGTTGCATACTTCACTTAATAATAAAGATTGACATGATCAGATATGATGTGCTGGTATAGTCATGCAATATTGAAAAAGTAGATTCTTGTGATTTAACTAAATCATTATGCATTGTGGGTATTCATCTTAGGTCTTATGAGTGGTATTAACTTTTATGATTGATTGCTTGTCAAGTCACAAACTCACACCTGATGGTGATAAAAAAACCATGAGATCTGTTTACTGCATCGTTCACTTCTCTGTTATGAGTCAACATAGACCTGAAGTGACGAGGTATCCTCTGTTGTAAGTGATTACAGACCTGGATATTTACACTTGATGCAAAAGATACCAATGTGCACAATCCTTTCAAAAGTCCAAAATGAATGTCCTCTGATTCTTATGAATCATATATATCCAATTCTTTATGAAACGGATTCTGGAATTACCTAATGGCTTGTCCATGGTGGTTTTCTCAGAGATTATCAAATGGTTTTACCATAATGATTCTCTCATTGACCTAAACATGAGATTTGGTTATTCATATATGACAGGTAATTAAGCTGAGAAAAAGTGTTTGCTTGAATACCTTGAAGAGGGTTGGACTCTCTTAGTCTAAGTGTGGGGTTCATAATGTCATATCTAATAAAACTTTAATAATCCAAGAATTGAGAAAGTAAGTGTGCTGATACTTTTACCAATAGTACTTATTATCTGTCCTTAGATCTTGTGTCTCCTTTGCTGCAATATTGCTAACCTGGAACACACTTGATCAGGATTTAATCAATGTTCATGACTATTCATCATTTTTTACTTTAATGTGCTGATTATTCTCTGGTATGAGCTCACTGTAGCATATAATTCTATGTACATCTAGTAGTATTTTTCTGATTCTGCTTTATTTTCAATTTTTGCATGTTTATGTGTGCAGGCATATCAATAATGATTGTTTTTTTCAATTTTCACACATATAAACTTCTAAGTTTGTCAACTTAAAAGTTTAGGGGAAAAATTTGTTTGAAAAAAGAAAATCAAATACAAGTTGAGAAGGATGAGGCAAAAATTAATCAAGTAGTATGTGTTTGATATATCTTCAAATGAACCAAAATAATAATTTTCCAAATTGTCTATTTTTGGAAAAGTTTCTTGCAAAGAATTGAGAATGTTTGATATTTTATGAAATTTTTCAGACTAAAATGACGGGAAATTAATTATAATAAATTTGGTCAAAAATCAAAAGTTGGTCAAAAAGGTCAAAGTTTTGGTCAAAAAGTCAAAGTTTTGATCAAACAGTCAAAGTCTAAGGCTTTAAGTCAATGTTTGACCAAATGTTGAAAATTTCTATAAAGAACAGTGAAATTGATCAAAAGTCTAGTTTGAATGAAATTTATGAAAATTAGACAAGTGTTGGACGTATGGATGTCTCATGTGCCTAAACAGTGACCATAAGTCTAAGTTTAGAAGAATGATGAAATTTCAGTTTTATGATAAGTGTTGGACGTTTTGAGTCATCCTCATGCGTCAAAACAGTAATTATAAGTCTAAATTTTGTGGTTAAGTGTTGGGCGTTTTGTACAAGCTCATGCGCCTAAACAGTACTAGACATCTTATTAAAATTAAAACAAGTGTTAGGCGTTTCATTCTAGGTCATGAGCCTGAACAGTGCTCATGCGCCTGAATAGTGCTCATGCGTCTAGATTCAAAATCAAAATTTGACCAATTACAACTCATGCGTCTAATGTTTACCGGACCTCATGCGTCTAAACAGTTGTAATGCGTCCAATGATTTTTACACTTATATAAATACAACACTTGCACAGATTTCATTTCATTCTAACATTTCATACTCTCATTCGCTATGTTCATACAATCAGTTCCGACTCACTCAAATACTCACTGATTACTTGTCATTTCTAAGATTGATTGATTCTCCAAGGTAATATCAGTGAATGCGATCAACTTTGTGAGATAATATCATCAATTCAGTGTGTATTTCATCATCTAAGTTAGACGTTTGAACCCTATTCAGGCGTACGAACCCTAAAACATGAATAAATCTGAAATTAGTGATTCATTGTGATTGATTGTTAAAAATGAAACATGATTTTGTTAACAACAATGGATTGCGAACAGATTGTCATCATCAAAACAAAATTTCATCTTAAAAATTTTTTATTCAAGGATCATCAGAGTAAAAAAAATTATAATAAAATAATAATCTTGAATTGAATCGACACTTGAATTTTTTTAATCAAAACTTATCTGTTTTTCATCAAAACTCAATTTGTTTGCTCAAATCATCTAGAAACAAATCACTTAATTTGTTTTATATCTTAAAATTTGATAAATCATAAAAACAGTAGGTTCATATGTTTGAATTTTTAAACGATCAAATTTTAAAATATAAAATTATTAAGTAAATATAAATCAATTGGAGCAATTATACTTGTTTCATAGTTGATAAAAACTTATTTAAGTATAACCTTCCAAACTAATTCAAGTTTTTTTTGATTGACAGATGTCTACTTTAAAGTTTGAGCCTAAGCATAATGTTGCTGCTTTTCAAAATGAAGAAGTTAGAGAATCTGCTGGTTATGAAGAGATGACTAGATTTCTTCTAAGAACAAAGTATGTATATGCTATGTGTGCAAGACCAGCAATATATGCAAGATTGATCAAGAAGTTCTGGAGAACAGCAGAGATTGAGCTTGATGATAACAGAAGGAAAGTTTTGAGAGGGTTCATTTCAAATGATAGAATGATTGAAGTTTCTGAAGAATCTATAAGAAGTGCTTTAAGACTGGGTGAAAATGATGATCAAGATTTATCTGAATACACTTTTAATGAATGTAGAGAGATATTCATGCAGATGGGTCATCCAGATAACTTTCCAAAGAAGCAATTCTTTAGAGCAAGAGTTTATAATCACTGGAAGCTGCTATGCTGTTGAATCTAGAGAGGCTGGTGCAACCAAAACTAAGTCACTTAGAAGATTTTGAGTACAACATACAAAGGACTTCCGAAGCTAAGTATGGAACTTCCGAAGGAAGAAGGAGCTCTTCCGAAGTCTAAGTGTAAAATGCACTTCCGAAGGAAAACTCCAACTTCCGAAGACAAAGAAGCTACTTCCGAAGATCAAGACTTAAAGACAAAGATCTGAAGTCAACTTCTGAAGTACAAGAAGTCCTCAAAGCCTCGGAAGCATAGAAGCATATTCCGAAGTATAAGTGGCTTCGGAAGAACTTGTTCTTCCCAAGCCAGTTAACCTTTAGAAGACACTCTTATTATCCAGTGGACATAAGTATGGCCTGTCTGACCATCCGCTGCAAAATCTGAGATACTGCATGGCGTTTTCTCAAAAGCCATGTAGTGGACCATACTTTAATCTATTGTTTACCTTTTTATGTTAAGTAAAGTTGCCATCTTTAGTTGGTGATCAAAAGGTAAGATCATTGACATGTCATGACTACCATATCTTAGATAATACTTTATCTAAGATACCTTAACTATAGCATTGTAGTATATGCTTTAGTCTTAGGTTTCCAGTTGGTATCAAGTATAACCGGCTGTAGGATCTAGTATATATAGTTTCTCATTGTAACTCTTGTTTCATGCTTGTAAGTGTCTTGTAATCTTGAGTTGAGAAGTAATATATACAAGTACCTCGAAAATATATCTCTGCTTGTTCCTTTGATTACTTATTATATTATTATCAACTCTTGTTAAAGGCATTGCTTATCTCATTTGAGTGTTATTATAAGCGAGTTCGAGAGAATCACAAGTGTTTAAGTGACAAACCCGATCCTGCAATTGGTATCAGAGCTTTTTAGGCTCTTGATTGTGAGATCTTACCATCCTAATCAACCAGTTTTTCACTCCTCCTTATACCTCACTCAAAATGGCCCTCAACAAATCTGAAGATGAGATGGGAACGATGACCAAAGCTCCCATCATCGCCCTTGAAAACTTCAGGTCTTGGAGCAGAAGAATGGAAGGCTTCATCAGGTACCAGGATAGCAAGATGTGGCAATCCATCGTTAATGGCCCGTATAAGCCAAAAGTAGCTGGTGGAAACGGTGCCATGATCGAGAAGGCCCTTGAAGATTATTCTGATGAAGACAGGAAAAAGCTTGACATAGACAGCAATGCTATGACTGTTCTTATGACTGCAATCCCAAACTCCATCATGGTGGGGTTTGAGCATTGTAAGTCTGCCAAAGAACTCTTTGATGCTCTTGCTCAAATGTACTCAAGCTCGAATGATTCAAAGAAGGACTCACTAAAGCAGCAGTTTGAGAACTTCACCTATGTTGCTGGAGAGACTCTTAGCCAGCAATATTTCAGGTACATGGATCTCATCTCTTCCCTTCAATCTGTGGGAATCACTCATGAACTCAGAGACCTTACTAGAAAGTTTATGAGTGCTCTACCCTATGAGTGGACATTCTACTGTGTCTCCATCAAGAGAACAGAGAATTTGAATACACTCACCATGACCGAACTCTATGGGATCCTTGATGGATACCGTTTGGAAATGGAAAGCAAGAGGGGTCACCAGGTAAGCAGACCCTTGAGCCTTCCTGCTAGCAACGCTTTAATGGTTGCTGAAGGCTCAGGCATCTCCCAGTCTCAGCAGTACCTGACCTACACCCAACAGCCATCTTGTTCCTCTGGGCCTTACATCACATTCCCTGAGACTCCAAGGTCTCAACAAGCTCAGCAATGCTCCTTGCAGGAGGGTTGTGCATTTGTCTCAGGGAGTGGGCACTCAAATGATTATCAATACTGCTTTGATGATCTAGAGTGTTTTAGCCCGGATGACATAGAGTATGTGGACATAGTCCAACAAATGGCTCTTCTAACCTACAGAGCGAAGAAGTTCTTTAAAAGAACTAGAAGGTAATTCCCTCAGAACCCAATCACCAACAAGTTTGGGTTTGACAAAAGCAAGGCCAAATGTTACAACTGTAACCAACTTGGTTATTTTGCAAGGGAATGTAAGGCTCCCAAGTCCAACCCGGGAACCTCACAGGCCTCCACACATCCTTCTACATCCAAGCCCACCAGAAAGTCAACTGAAACTGCAGCAATGGCTCAAGAAGTTGACTGGAGCTTCATGGTTCAAGATGTGACTCCTGCTCAAGCATTCATGGCAGGAACAGATGAAAACAAGGTATATGAACATCTCTGTACCCCTGCTTGTATTGCTAAGGTTAAACTGTATCAGGACTACAATATGGAAATTAAATCTGATATTGAGTCTTTAAATGTTTTAAAATCTAACTTTAAAAGGGCTGAATCTGACTATCAAAGAAAAATTGAGGAGTTAGAGAAAACTGTGTCCCTCTTAAAACATGAACACACAAACTACAAGACTCAAATCAAGGATTTAATATCCAAATTGACTGAGGCTCAAGCCCAGCTTGTCACTGCTGAGGCTCAAGCCAGGAAGTATGCTATTTCCGAGCAAAACTTCCAAGCCATTCTTGCATCATCCTCTCACTCAAAACTTTGTTATCAAAACAAAGGTGGGTTGGGAACCAATGAAAATGCTCCACCACACTCTTATAAGTCTGTATAACAACCAAGGTGTGGTACTGAAGAGCAAGAGGTTCCATCTGTTGACCCACCTTCTCAAGAGTCAAAGAGTGATGCAACTATGGAGACCATGACCATCACAGGGAAGGAACAGGTAATTGTGCCCTCCCCAGCCAATGATGATCAAACCTTGACCACCAAAGCCAGAAGAAGCAGGGCTAAGGCAGCAAGAAAAACTGCCAAGAAGGTGGCTGAATCCACGCTAAAGATAGACCCAAAGCAAAAGGGTGTATTCATATCAGCTGGATTCCAGGTGGTTGGACCTTCTGATTCAGGAAAAGAATACAGTACCAGTACTCCTATCCTACCAAAGGATTAGAAGTTAAAGGGAAAGGTTGCTGATGAGGAGCAAAAGAACAAGAAACAGCAACCCTCTCATTCCCAGAAAGTTAACATTGCATGCATAATGTGTGGTCTGCAAAACCACATGGCTAAAGATTGTTACTACAATCCTCCTAGCACACATTATGCAAATAATGTTAAAAGAGTAGGAGTCAGGGAAGGTTTCACATTTGGACCATATCAAATGATTCAAGTGATGAAAAAGGGAAAGCTTGTTTCCGAAGCAAGGCTTCTCTCGGAAGAAAACTCTTCTTCCGAAAGGAAAAAGGCTTCGGAAGTTAAAGCTGCAAAGACTCAGAAAATTAAAAGAGTCCCCTTGAAACCATCCCAGAAGAAGACTGCTTCAGAAGAAAAGGTGGTGAAGGTCTCTTCCGAAAGAAAGAAGCTTCGGAAGAATGCCAAGCTACAAAAGCTTCAACAAGCTCATCTTCTATGATCAACCAAGGGATGGAATGGAAGATCAAGGAAGATGCTATAGCCCAAACCTCTTCTTCAAAGACATCAATTGAACCCCCATGCATAAATTTTGGTTCAATTATGTCTCTATCATTGGAAGAACCCAAGACCAACAAGGCTTGCTTTCCAATCAAAACTAATTATCTCACCTTATGTGCAGGGACATCCATATGACAAGAATAACAACATTTGGATTGTAGATAGTGGATGCTCCAGGCACATGACAGGAAACAGATCTCTCCTTCAACAATTTCAACATTATGATGGAGGTCCTGTCCAGTTTGGAGGTGAGGCCGGATGATATATTTCTGGCAGAGGGAGTATATCCAATGGAAAGTTAAAAGATGACAAAGTTAATTTTGTCAAACAGCTTGAACACAATCTGTTAAGTGTTTCTCAATTCTGTGATCAAAAGCATCAAATGCTTTTCACAGAACATGAGTGCATCATTCTCAAACCTGGGATGACAATTCCTCAGGAATTGGTGCTTCTTAGATCTCCCAGGAGAGGGGATATGTACAAGCTTGATATGAACAATGCTTCCCCAATGGGAGAAGTATCATGCTTTCTTTCCAAAGCTGATGGTGATGAGTCAACACTATGGCATAAACGAATGTGTCATGTCAATTTTAAGACAATGAATAAATTGGCTAAAAATAACTTGGTACATGGTTTTCCTAAAAAGGAATTTTTCTACAAAGATAACTGTGTTGCTTGCCTGAAAGGGAAACAACACAGGTCTTCTCATAAATCCAAAGTTGTTAACTCTATCACCACTCCATTACACTTATTGCACATGGATCTATTTGGTCCCACAAGTATAATGAGCATTGGAAGGAAATCATATTGCCTTGTGGTAGTTGATGATTTTACTAGATTTACATGGGTATTTTTTTTAAGAACTAAAGATGAAACTGCTGAAACTTTAAAATCTTTTATTCTTAAAATAGAAAATCAAGTTGATCACAAGGTTAAAATAATTAGAAGTGATCAAGGGACTGAGTTTAAGAACTTTGTTCTTGACTCATTTTGTAACTCAAAAGGGACTGCCAGACAATACAGTGCTCCTAGAACTCCTCAACAAAATGGTGTTGCTGAGAGGAGAAATAGGACACTTATTGAGGCTGCTCGGACTATGTTAGCTGATTTAAAGCTGCCTCTAACATTCTGGGCAGAGGCAGTCAGCACTGCATGCTATGTGCAGAACAGAGTTCTTGTAGTAAAGCCACATGGAAAGACCCCTTATGAGTTATGGAACAAGAGGCCACCGTTCATTGGCTTTCTAAGGTCCTTTGGCAGCAGGTGTACCATACTTAACACAAAAGACAATTTGGCAAAGTTTGCTGAAAAGTCAGATGATGCTATCTTTGTCGGATATTCCTCCTATTCTAAAGCATACAGAGTTTATAATATTAAAAACCAACAATTTGAGAAATCTTCCAACATTGTAGTTAATGAGCACACTCCTTGTGTTAGGGGGAATGGCCCTGATCATATCTTTGATTTAGAATTGTGTCCAAACTATTCTAAACCATCTTGTGAGAATGTTTCAGCTGGAACAGGTGCTGAAAGTAATTCTGATGAAGATCAACTTTCTGAGCTTCCCAGACCTATTCCAAGTTCTCCAAGAGCTGCTACAAATCAAGCTTCCACTATTGAAAGATCTGACAGCATAACCATTTCAAGAGATAGTGGAACTTCAACAAGGGATTCACCTGCTGATTTTCAAATCTCTTCAGGTGATCCTGCACAACACCAAGCTGATGGAAGCAACATTCTGAAGGAACAGGCAACTGTTAATGATGCTTCACAGCAAAGAAATGATGATGTTTCTCTTTCATTCAATCAGTCCTCATTGAATGAGCTTGAAACAACAGCTGGACCAAGTAATCAAGCTCCTGAGCAAAATATGTCCAACTTGGACTTATCTTTGCAACTGCAGGTGATTCCAAGACTCAGAATTCACAATACTCATCCAGCTGAAAACATCATAGGGGAAGTCTCTGAGGGTGTGAGAAAAAGGACAAACTCATAATGGGAATGTCTGCTTGTACTCATGCTTCTTATCCCAAATGGAACCCAAGAAGGTGGAAGATGCCTTGAAAGATAGTAGCTGGGTTGAATCAATGCAAGAGGAGCTGCTTCAATTCAAAAGACAAAAGGTGTGGAACCTATGTCCGCTACCATCTGGTCAAGTACCTATAGGCACCAAATGGGTATTCAGGAACAAAAGAGAGGATAGAGGCTTGATTATCAAGAACAAGGCAAGACTGGTGGTTCAAGGATACACTCAAGAGGAAGGAATCGATTATACTGATGTCTTTGCACCTGTTGCAAGACTTGAGGCAGTTAGGATCTTCCTTGCTTATGCTGCATCCAAGAATTTCACTGTCTACCAGCTTGATGTCAAGTGTGCCTTTATATATGGGGATATAGATAGGGAAGTCTATGTATGCCTGCCTCCAGGATTTGAAGACCCACAACATCCAAACTATGTGTGCAAGTTGGATAAAGCTCTATATGGGCTGCACCAAGCACCAAGGCTGTGGTATGAGACATTGTCTCAATTTCTCCTGAAGAATGGTTATACTAGAGGTACCATTGATAAGAAAGTCTGGGAAAGACATTTTGCTTGTTCAAGTCTATGTTGATGACATCATATTTGGTTCCTCAAATGACCAAATGTGCAAAGACTTTGAGAGCATTATGAAGAAGAAGTTCGAGATGAGTTCCATGGGAAAAATGCACTTTTTCCTTGGAATTCAGGTAAAGCAATTGAAGGAAGGGTTCTTCATCAATCAATCTAAGTATGTCAATGATATCTTAGAGAGATTTGATATGAAGGATTGTAAAGCAGCAAAGACACCTATACCCAGAAACCATGATCTATGCCCTGATTCTGAGGGGGAGGATACTGATCAACATCAGTATAGAGCAATCATTGGTTCTCAGATGTATCTCACAGCAAGTAGACCTGATATCATGTTTGCAACTTGCATCTGTGCAAGATATCAGGCTGCTCCAAAGGTGTCTCACCTAATTGCGGCCAAGAGAATCCTCAGATACCTCAAAGGAGCACCTGAATTAGGTCTCTGGTATCCAAGAAATAGTGATTTTAATCTCAATGGTTACTCTGACACCGATTATGGTGGCTGCAACATCAACAAGAAATCAACATCAGGTGGATGTCAATTTCTTGGTGGAAGGATCATCTCATGGCAATGCAAAAAGCAATCCTGTGTCTCTACATCAACTGCTGAAGCTGAATACATTGCTGCTGCTAGTTGCTGTGCTCAGCTGCTGTGGATTCAAAACCAGATGATAGACTATGGATTCAACTTCATGAGCACTCCTATCCACATTGACAACAACAGTGCTATATCCATTACTGAAAATCCAGTAAAGCACTCCAAGACAAAGCAGATTGATATCAGGTATCATTTCATTAGAGATATTCATGAGAAAAATCTTATCAAACTAATCAAAGTTGATTCAAATGAACAATATGCTGATTTGTTCACCAAAGCATTTGATGAACAGAGATTTAAATATCTCATTACAGCTATTGGAATGATAAACATTGATTAGTTAATCTCAATTGAAAACCTTTAATGTGTAAAGTCTTATGTCAAAACAATCTAAGCCCTGTTACAAAAGATCTTTTCTTAAATTTATCTAAGTATAAGTTCTTCCGAAGAGAAATTAACCCTCGGAAGATGTCTTGCATATCTTCCGAAGCAAATTTCTCACAGGAAAATTTTCTTCTCGGAAGAGTGTTAAGTCTCGGAAGAAGCGATTGAGTTCACCTCAGATCTACTTCCGAAGCACTTAACACACTCCATCTGAAAGCAACATATATTCTCGAAAGTAAGCAATTTACCTTCGGAAGTAAATTTGCCTTCGGAAGAACTTTACCTTCGGAAATGCTTTATACTCGGAAGAAAGATTTTACTGTGTAACGGAAATCTTTGGGCCCCACACTGTAAAAAGTAAAGATTTTGTTAATGATGTCGGATTATTTAAATGGTCTAACCTTACCGCCCATGTCACATCATCCACTGAACCCTCATATCATCTTATCCAAACCACCCTTTAAACCGCCATTTCACCCATTTAAATACTTCCGGTTAATCACTTACACTCTTTTTACCCAAATTGCTGCCCTAAAAGCTTTCCTCTTCTCCAATTTACCTTACTCCGAACTATTCTACTGTTATCTTCTTCAATGGCCTTAAACCCTCAACACAACCAGGTCGCACTCCTTGACTCTTCAAGGGATGCTGACTTCTCAGATATCATTTCTTTCCTAGCCCAATCTTCATATACACTGCTTTGACCGTAAACCCTACCATCTACTCAAACCAAATGTCCGAATTTTGGGCAAATGGTCGGATTGAAACACTAAACGGGGTTCGTGCTATAAGGTCAAGCATTTGTGGCCAAGAGTTGGTCATCTCTGAACAGATCATCAGGGAGCATCTTGAGCTCCATGATGAGGGCGCTCCGACGGAATTCCCCAAATCAGATTTAGATTGTTCTTATCTCCAAATGGGATACGGTGGAGATGTTAGCAGGTCAACGGTCTACAAATTCAACTTCTCCTACAAGTGGAAAATCCTGCTGCATGTGGTTCTTCACTGTCTATCTAACAAATCTGGGGGATGGGATCAAATCCCGTATGAACTTGGGTGCTTAGTTCACGGGTTGGTACAAAGCCTCCGCTTCAACTATTCAAGGTTTGTGCTGACTAACCTTATGGGAAATCTGCAAAGGGACACATTCTTTATGTATCCCAGGTTTCTCCAGCACATCATCAACTGTGAGCTGGATCAGGGTAAGCTTGTCTGTGCAGCTGCTCTGTCTGCTCCCCAAATGAGGCCGACCATCTTCAAGATCTTGAAGAGAGTGTCTACCAACTACACTGGAAGAGATACCGCACTACTTCCAGGTATGATTGAGCCAATGGCTCCTGGTGACATCCCTGTTCACCCCACAGGTGATGAACCCACACCAGCAACTACCCTAACCATCCCAAATCTACCTTCTCCACCCATTACTGTTACATACCAGAGAAGTCCCAAACGAACCCTTGTTCAATCTACTCTGATTGAACAAGCCCCTCCTATTCAATCCAAAAAGGCTAGAGGGAAACAATGGGCTCCAACTCAGCATGAGGTCCACCCATCCTTCACTATTGACCTCAATATGGGTCTTGAGTCTCCTCAGTCTCAGACCCATGAGCCCAAAACCCCAGCTGATAGCCCTCAGGGTGAGTCTCTATACTCCCCTGAGCAGCCACAAAGGGACAGCTCAATGCCTTTTGACATTGATCAAAGTCCCGGGTCATTAGGTCTTCACTCCTTTTCTTTTACTGACCTTTTGACCGGAGCTGGTGAAGAGATTATGTCTCTTAAAGGCAATGAAGTTGATCCCCAACACCCTCTCAAGGATCAACAGAGCCTAGAGAGACCCCTTATCTCTAGCCCACACCAGCAAAGCCCTACTAAGGTGAGTCCCACTGATGTGGAGGGGACTCATGTAGATTCAGCTGCCACTTTTGAAGGAGCCTCAATGGATCCTCAAGACAGTGGTAACGACAGGCAGACTGAATCTACGGAAACCATGCCCTTTGATGCCTTTGAAAGAGACATCATTGTGCAAGGGAAACCAGGGTGCCAAGAAACCACATCTGGTGGTGAGGATGAACATACCAGGTATGTTACCTCATCTCCCCGTGATTCTTCAAAAGAAGATGAGGGAAGTATGCAACTCATCATTCAAGACCTACTTTCTAAAGTCTCAAACCTTGAATCAAAGGTTAAGACTTTAGAGGATAGGTCTGCCACTCAGCAACTTGAGATTCAAACTCTCAAGGCCAAACTAGCTGAGAAACAGATTGAGAAATCTGTTAGGCATGTACCATTTCAGGTCTCCTTGACCTCTTCCTCTAGCTCATCTAGCTCTCAGGATGATGCTACCAAAAAGGGGGAGAGTGTTGAGAGACAAAGCCAAAGACAGGAAACCCAAAGTCAAGCTCTTACTTCTTTGAGCTCAAAGTATCCAATGCAACAAGCTGTCGTCTTCCCTGAGCCTCCTCCAGTTGTCTTTCAAGTGGATCAATGGATGCTCTAGGATCTCAATAGATTCTTCAACAAGTTCCTTTTGGAATCCCTCATAGAACAGCCCAGCCTAGATATGTCTGTGATTTACTTCGGAGCTCAAGAGCTTCAGAGGTTGAATGCACCTCCTACCATTGTTGAGGAAGTTGGTCAACCTAATCCAAGTGGAACCTGAGATAACTTCGAAGGGGGAAACTAGGACTGATGGCCAGCAACAGAAACAGTTTTGGGACAGAAGGTGTATTTTCACAGACTTCCGAAGCACAATTCAAAGCCTCGAAAAGAACAAGCTCAAACTTCCGAAGCTGAGATTGCTGCTGCGGAAGGACTATTTTCTCTTTCCAATGATCTAATAGTCACAGATGCAATTCTGAACTTGCATATAAGGTTAATAGGGAGGAATTTCTCAGCCAACCATTGGCTCTAACATCTGCATTGACTCCAGCTCCCACCTCTACTACCCAACCTGGATCTTCTATCCAAGAACCCCCAAAGTCTAGCACTTCCAAAGACATAAAAGGCAAGAGGAATATGACTTCGGAAGAGCTTCAGGAGAAGAAGGTTGGAGAGCTCAAAAGGAAAGGGTAGACTACCAACTGGGAAACTGTTAGCTGCAAGTACCAAAGTAGCTGCAGCCAACCAGGAGGCAGTCAACAATCAAACAAGGGTAGAGGTTAATAGACAGACTTGTCAGTCTAGGGGGCTGCTTCTGAAGATGTACTCCTTGCTACCTTTAGAGGAGTTGATAGAGCTAGAAAAGGCAACCTTGCTGCTAAAACAGCCAAAAAGAAGAGGCTGCAAGGTTGGCCTTAGAAGAGGAAAGGCAGAGAAGGAAAGGGAAGCTGATCTGCAGCTCAGGAGAGAAAGGATCACTTTCCTACTCTCCAGAGGATTTCTCAAGAGGAATTGTCTCCACACAACAGTGATACAATCTTATGGCTCTTCAACAAAGAGCAAGATCAAAGGAGAAGGAGAGAAAGAAAGCTGCCAAGGGAGAAGCTTGTGGAAAGAGGAAGAAAGAAGAAGAAGCTGGACTGTCTGCCGCCCAGAAGATAGGTGAGAAAGCCTGGATGAAGAGCATCTCAAAGCTCACGGCTTTTCTCTGGCAGGCGGTGGGTCCCATGTCTGAGAAAGCGTCCAGCGACATGTCAGTGACATCAAGGCTGACATTCGCGCAGGGAGACAGGAAAGAGATGTATAGAAGGGTACAAGATCTTTGAATCTGAGTCCTGTAGTTGGTATATTCATGTTTAAGAGTTGAAATGGTTTTCTCTAAGTCCTCTATCTTTAGTTTATAATCATTTTCAGCTCTTTTGAAAACAGATTTTAAAATATTTAAAGACTCAAGATCAGATCTCATCTCTAAGTTGTAGGACCTGTATCTATTCACTTTAGCAATACATTTAGGTGTACAGAGATGTTCCAATACCTTTGCTTCATCATGATCAGCCATTAGTGCTTGGTTTGGAGATGCATCTTCCACCTGAAAGCTCTAGTCAAAGCCTCCTTCTTCAACAGCAACTGCAGCTTGCTGCTTTGGCTTCTTATTTTGGGTGGTTCTCTTAGTGTAGTTTGGCCTGGCTTGTGCTTGGCCACCATTTGTCCTTGGTGCCTTACAATCCGTTGCAACGTGACCCATATGGTTGCAGTTGTAACACTTTACTTTGTTTTTATCCAGCCCAAACTTTCCACTGGCTGTATTGCTTGGAAACTTCCTCCTTGTCCTCTTGTAGAATTACTTGGCCTATGAGTGAGAAGAGCCATTTGCTGAACTATCTCCATGTACTCCAGATCATTTGGATGGATACTGTCTAGATCTTCAAGGGTGAAGTGAAAGTTTCATGTGCTTTCATCTAAAGACAAAGGCCTGTGAAGAGCTTGTCTCTTGGAATGGGCTTCCTTGAGTGTAGCTTTCTCTTGGTGTCTCCGGGAAGGTGATGAAAGGACCCTTTTGTGAGTTGTCAGGATAGCAGATAAGATGATGTTGCGGTTCTCTACTATCCCTTTCAATCGCATGGAGGGCTGAACTCAGTTTATTGTTGGAGTTACCAGATGAACCTTGCATATTCATCTCCATCTGGTATCCACTAAGAATACCATACAACTCTATCAAAGTAAGAGTCTTAAGGTTCTCAGTTCTCTTGATAAAAACACGATAATGTGTCCATTGTCTAGGAAGAGAGGACATGAACTTCCTTAAAATGTCCATGTTCTCAAGAGTCACTCCAACATCCATTAGAGTGTCCAGAATCTCAACATACCTGAAGTATTGTTGAGTCATGGTTTCACCTATTTTGAAGGTTTAGTTTTCAAACTGCTGCTTCAAAAGATCTTTCTTGCTCTCCTTGGCTACAGTTGACCCCTCATACATCAGCTTCAGTGCATCCCATAGCTATTTAGCTTTTTTGCACTTATTGAAGCCTCTGTATATGGAGTTTGAAAGATCAGTTTGAAGGGCTATCATGGCTTTCCGATTAATATCTATTCTCTTCTTCTTCAGAATAGTCAGCCATAGCCTTTGGAATCATACCACCTCCAGCAGCAGCTGAAGAGGTGCTTGGTATGTGAGGCCCTGAGACAACAGATTCCTACATCCTGGAGTCTTATGACTTGATGAACCCTTCCATTCATTGGCACCTAGTGTTAAAGTCTTAAGGAATGATCAGTGGGGACTTTGTCATGGTTCCAGTTTCCGTATCAACTTTAATAAGAGCTGCCATTTGAGAAGTTAAGTATTTTGTGTGTGTGAGGGATCTTATGATGGTAAGATTTTACAATCAAGAGCCTGGAATGCTCTCATACCAATTGCAAGACTGGTTAAGGTATGGTCACCTACAACACAACACACAATGAGTAGAGTGTTTAGAACACTTAACAAGTCAAATAGGGAACTGGTAACACAATAAGATTTGATACTAAGAACACGAGCAAGTATGACACAGAATAAGAACAAACAACACAAGTATTGGTTTTCAAGAATGTTGTATATTGCTCTCAAGTTCTTTACAAGTGTCACAAAGCATAATAAAAGATACAAGGACCTGAGATACTTTATACTACATCCTACAACCGGCCATACTTAGAAAGCTAGCTAGAAACATTTGATCTAGAAGACAACAAAATCAAATGTAGAGTCAAAAGGCAGATTGCCTTTTGACTAGTGACTATGACATGTCATAGCTCACATTCTAATATATTACAAAAAGGATAAAAGTACATGAAGTAGAAAGTAAAGGACTCAAGACCTCAATGTACAGTTAACAAAAGCATGGACCTTTTCACTAACTCATGTAAGTTGGTGACTAATCAGAGTTGCAGCGGAAGTGGTCCAACTTTATGGTAAAGTAAATCAGATAAAGCATGTGTTAAATAGTCTTCCGAAGAAATCAATCTTCATGTCTTGGCTTCGGAAGACTTTGTCTTTGAAGCTTTGGAAGACTTCACTTTTGGCTACGGAAGATGTTGGTCTTGGCTTCGGAAGATTTTACACTTAGAATAATTCTGATGCATGGTGTAAAACTTCCGAAGCGTTTCTACTCTTTACTTCAGTGCATGCATGCAGATAAGACTTAGGATGTTTTAGGTGCATTAGCCTTACATGAAACCTTACAAGAAGAATAGAATCGAAGATCATAACGTAAATAACTTCTCTTTGATTGCTCTCTGAATTCAAAAGATTACACAAGTGTTTCAAATTCAGGAAATGGACAAAAAGCTATACAATAACTAACAAAGTAGCTATTTATACTAAACTAGTATGTTCTCGCGCGAAAACAGGCTTTCATGCGAGAACCTAGTTCTCACACGACTGCAACTTGTCGCGCGGATAGTTCTACTTTTCGCTTGACTTGAACTTGTTCTTCACTTTGATTTGATTTCCCAAGCCTCTAGGTTCAACCCCTTCTTTCCTAACTCCATCTACAAGGACTTAAAAAAGTGCAAGACTATAAAAGAACTCTGGTATGCACTGAAGTTGATACATGAAGAATCTGTGGAAGCTAAGGAGAACAAGAAAGACATTATAAAGGATAGCAGAGACACCAAGGGAGTGCTACACTCAATGAAACCCATTTCATCAATGGAGAGCTACATTGAAAGGGATAGTAGAGAACTACAACATCATCTCATATGCTACCATAACAACTCACTAAAGGATCATTTCATCACCTTTCCAGAGACACCAAGGGAGAGCTACACTCAATGAAACCCATTTCAAGAGCCCAGTTTTTCTCAAGCCTTTGTGTATTCAGATGAAGAGGATATCATGGAGGGTGAACCAGAAGTGAGTGAAGAGGTTCACTCTAAAAAGGGTCTCTATGTCTCTGGAGAGAAGAAGAGACCAGGATGGCCAAGTCTGCAAGAAAGAACTTGATTAGGGCTGTCAAAAAAAGATCAAAGAAAATGCAGGTGATCAAGCCCACCTTCAACATCAGGCAAAACAAGTTTTTATCTTTGCTGGGTTTGAGGTGAGAAAGACTGAATACTTAACAAAGGACTCTAGTACCAGGGGTCCTATTTTAAGTATATTCCATCCTGGTCAGGAGAAGAAGATTAAACAAATATGCAAGCAACCATTCAACTCCAAAAGCAAGCTTCACCATCTAAAGCATGCTGCATCATCTAAGAAGATGAAGAAGGAGATGGAAAAGGATCAGGACCAACCTTATCCTTAGGACAAGACTCTTAGAAAAAAGCCTATGGAATGTATCATGTGTGATGGTACAACTCATTATGCTAAGGAGTGCATTTACAATCCTAAGAGTACCATCCATATGAACAAGAAGAAAACTTCTAAGAAGAAAAAGAAACTAGCTTTGGATGGAAAATAAGTTAACTTCAAAAGCGTAAAGGTGAACCAAAATAAGATAGGTGGAAAACTATCTTCGAAAGCAAGTTTGGCTTCGGAAGAAAGAAATGCTTCCGAAGCACTGAAGTGTGCTGCAGTGGATGCAAAAGTTTCCGAAGGTTCAGTTTCTAAAACTTTCAAAGTCATAAAAACTTCCAAAGTTTTGAGAGCCAAGTTTAATCTTCTAAAGGGATGGTGTGGAAGATGAAGGAAGGCCATGTGACTGAAGTTTTTTATCAACAACAGACAATGATACTCTAATTTTGCACATAGGATCAATAACTGTTGAACTATCTTTAGTTCACCTTGATAAGCCTAAGATTAGCAAGGCTTGGGTTTCCGTGTATGACTAATCATCTCTTTTCATCTGCAGGAACAACTGAAGACCAAAAGAAATGTATGGATTATTAATAGTGGTTGTTCAAGAAACATGACTGGTAATGGCTCTTTGCGTCAAATCTTTAAAAATTTGATGGATGGCCGGTTGCTTTTGGTAGTGAGTCGGGAGGTCATATTACTTGAAGGGGCAATGTTACAAATGGTAAGCTCAGCATTGAAAAGGTAAACTTTGTCAAAGATCTTGAGTATAATATTTTGAGTGTATTAGAATTTTGTGACCAGAGACATAACTTGCTCTTTACTGAGTATGAGTACATTGTTCTCAAACCCAGAGTGAGCATTCCTCAAGAGCATATCCTGATCAGAGCCTCCAAGAAAGGGAACATGTAGAAGATGGATTTGCAGGAAACCTTACATTCAGGAGAAGTTTCTTGCTTTCTATTTAAAGCCAATAATGATTAGTCTTTCCTTTGGCAGAAAAGATGTTCCATGTAAACATTAAAAACATAAATAAAATAATTAAAGATGATTTGGTAACTGGAGTGCCAAAGAAAGAGTTTATAAGTGATGCGTGTTGTGTTGCATGTATGAAAGGACAGTAATACAAAGTGTCACACAAGCCAAAGGAAATGAACTCTATCACTAGTCCCCTTCACTTACTACACATGGATCTCTTTGGCCGCACAAGTGTAATGAGTTTAGGAAGAACTTCATAGTGCCTTGTGATCACAGATGATTTCATAAGATATACTTGGGTCTTCTTTCTTAGAAGTGAGGACAAGACCCCTGAAATCTCGAGATCCTTCACTTGAAAATTGAGAATCATTGTGATCATAAGGTTAATATCATAAGATGTGATCAAGGAACTGAATTCAAGAACCGAATCCTTGACTCATTTTGTGATGAAAAGGGTATTTCAAGACAATATAATGCTCCTAGAACTTTTCAACGAAATGGTATTGCTGAAAGGAGACATATTGCACTTATTAAGGATGCAAGAACCATGCTCTCTGACTCTAAATTGCTCATCACCTTCTGGGCAGAGATAGTTAACACTGTTTGCTATGTACAGAACAGAGTTTTAGTAGTCCATACTCATAGTAAGACACCTTATGAACTGTGGCATAAAAGGAGACCTTTCATTGGTTTTCTTAGGTCCTTTGGATGTTCATGCACCATCTTGAATACCAAAGATCACATAGCCAAGTTTGCTGAGAAGGTAGATGTTAGATATTTTTATTGGATGTTTTTCTCAAGATAAGGCTTATATAGTATACAATCTTAGAACTAGAGTAGTTGAAGAGTCAGCCAATGTGACCTTCAATGAACACACTCCAAGTGTGAAAGGTTCTGGTCCTGATTGGCTATTTGATATTGATTTAGTTACCAACTATTTTAACAAATCTTGTGAAGATGTTTAAGGAACAATAGATAATACATATGCAGGAGATCCTAATTAAAGACTTGAGCTGAGAAGACCAAATGTTTGAATTCCTTCAGCACCAGTGGTAATAAACATTGCAAGTGGAAATTCTGTAAGCACAACCATGACAAATTTTTTAGCTGATTCATCTAAGGTGCCAAAATATTCTAGCAATAAAGCACAAAAATCAAATGAAGGGATCTCCAATGCAGGAGGAAATGGAGATGGTGGAAATGATCAAGAATACCTTGATGCTGACAACCACTACACTGAAGACACATCAATGATGTTACACACTCTCTAGATCAAGTCGCACTTGATGGGTGTGTTGATGTGGCAGGTGATACTAAATCACTAGATCTAAATTTCTTAAATTTAGATATATCAAATCAACTTGCTGTGATTCCTTGGCTAAGAATCCACAAGTCACATCCTACTACAAACAACATGGTGATGTTGAAATTGGAGTGAGAATAAGAGGACAAACTCATGATTAAAATTTTTATCTATACTCTTGCTTCTTATCCCAGATTGAGCCAAAAAAGTAGATGAAGCTTTAAGACATGCAAGCTGGATTGAAGCAATGTAGGATGCACTACTTTAATTCAAAAGAGAAGGTGATTGGAACCTATGTCAACTTCCTTCTAGGAAGATGCCAAAAGGTAGCAAGTGGGTTTTCAGGAACAAGAAATATGATAAAGGGCTTGTTGTCATGAACAAGGCATGATCGGTAGTCCAAGGGTACACTCAAAAGAAAGGGACTCACTACATAGATGTCTTTACTCCTGTAGCAAGACTTGAAGCTATAAGAATATTCCTTGCTTTGCTACATCAAAGGATTTCAAGGTCTACCAACTTGATGTATAATGTGCTTTTCTATATGGGGTGATAGATTAAGAAGTGTATTCCAAGCAACCACCTGGCTTTGCAGAATTAGATCATCGTGATTATGTCTGCAAGCTTTACAAAGCTCTCTATGGGCTGCATTAAGCATAAAGGAAGTGGTATGAGACATTGTCATAGTACCTGGTTCAACATGGTTACAAAAGAGGTACTATTGTCAGCACACTCATCCCCCATGATTCTTCTGATGAGGATGAGGGGAGCATGAAACAAAATGTACAAAAATTAAGGGATACCTACACATATCTTGTTTTAAAGGTTAGTCACCAAAAATCTCATATGGGTACCTTACAAAGGTAGGTACTTAATCAGCAACTTAAGATCATCGATCTCAAGGGTAAGCTAGATTCCTAAGTTCTTGTGGGCCTGGTTGAACGTGCCTGGTAGGCCTTTCAGCTAACTTGCACTTGAGATTGGTGATCTTAAGTTGCTGGGTGACTACCTGCCTTTGTAAGGTAGCCAACTAAGATTCTAGGTGACTAACATTTGAAACATGAATATGCAGGAATCCATCAATTTTTGCAACTTTTGTTTCATGCTCCCCTCATCTTCATCACAGGACATAACCAAAGTCATCCCTCTCACCACCAATTATTTGTTCATAGTCTTTGGATTTCCCCTGCTCCATGGCAGTTTCATGAGAAGTGTCAAGGAGCTGGGTTGTCGTGGTTGAGGTCTTAAGTATGTAATCAATTTAAAAAGTGAGAGCCTTTTCCACATGGACTTCTTGAACTTGTTTAGAGAGATCCACCTCATTTGTGGGTGGATGATTTGGGCTAGATATGGGAGTAGCAGGGGCACACATCTCTCTTTAAGAAGGGGAGGAGAAGAGAGACTCATGGTAGTCACTAAATCCCATATCCTTATCATCATAGAATTCTAGGTTAGGGATTGATTGATTGAGGTCTAATGTTTAGGGAAGGTAGTTTTAAGACTCATAATAAAGGCTTGCAGCTGGGGTGATGAGCTCATCAAGATGAGCATGAGGAACCTCAGCACTAGTTATAAAAAGAATGGGAGTGGTCTGCTCCTCATGAGAAGTGAGAGCTATTAGTTCCACTTTCTCCTGTATGGGTAAGTATATGGGGGCCTACTCAATCTGAATAGACTAAGCAGGAGTTCGTTAGGATTTTATCTGGTAGGTGATGGTGATTTGTGGTTTTGTGGGAGTTGAAGATAAAGAACATGTGGGTTCAATATTGGCTGGGGCTACCAAGTTGTCAAATTGAGCAGGGAGCTCTAAATTTTTTGGGACAAGGGTTGCCTCTACACCGAAAAAACAAAAAGTTGTTTTCCTCATTATCTTTAAGATGTTAGGCTTCATCTGTCCTAATTTTAAAACATTACCTGTTCATCTCAACTGTGAGCCCAGTTCATAGTTGAGAATGTGTTGGACATATATAGGGAACATATAATATTCTAAGAAATCTAAGTTAGCAAGTAAATTTGTATAAACAAATTATGAATGCCTGAACTTGATGCTCTGGACCATTCCATGGACTATGTAGGAAAGGTCTTAAGAAACTTGATCCCATCCTCCATGTTTATTGGATAAAGAGTGGATGAAAACAAGGAGGATGTACTTCCATTAAGAGGAGACCTTCCATTTCCTAAAGGTCTTGACTGAGAAGTCGCTTTCATAATCGATTAGCTGGAATGAGCCATTGACAACCTCTTTGGAGAAGGACAGCTCACCTTCTTCATCATCCAACCTTAGATGTTGATTGATGGTGGCTAGAGTGATAAACATTGTCTTCCCCCTGCGCTGATGAAGATAGTGCATTCTCACCATCCAATATAACGTCTTGGCAGGTCCTCCAGAACTATAGCAGTTGATCTTCATAAAGAGAAGGGTCTATGGTGAGAGCGTTGAGGTATGAAGAGCAGGAAAGTAAGTTGCACATCCCTGAAAAACCATGGTCTTTCTCAGGCGATAACAAAGCAAACTGGTTGTGTTACCTGTGAAGGTGCATAACAAAGGGTGGCTGGTTTTGTGGTTCAGGGTTGGCCATTTTCTAAAGCTTTTGTGAGAAAAATATGAATAACAATAAGGGTTTTTGGGTGATTTAGGGCAAGAAGATTACAGATGAAGATGAAGAAGAGAGAGGGATATCTGTTGTAAAGGCTATTTATATGATTGGATTTGAGACAAAGTTATTGCAATATATTAAATTTTGAAATCCGGATGTCGGTTCCACCTCTGAAAAAGTGCCCAAAAAGGTAGTTATCTTGAAAGTTGAAAATCTTCTGAAGGTAATTTCCCTTTGGGAGTTTAAAGAAGGCTTCCGAAGCAAAATTGACTTTGGAAGATATTCCTCAGCATTAGAACAATTGGTTTGGAAGAAAATGTACTTAGATCAATTTTGCTTCCAAGACAAATTTGGTTTTGGAAGATATTAAAATTCAAAAGTTTTATTTAAAGAGCAAATAAAACTTTCAAGACTAAATTGCTTTCAGAATAACATTGTCCTTCAAAACATATAAGTACTTAGAAGCAAACTTAAGCTTCAAAAGATATATTAGAATTCATCCGAGGCTAAATACCTTAGTAAGTAGTTATTAGTATTAAAGACATAATGTTCTTCTGAAGTCAAATTAATTTCTTCTGAGAGAAAATCTGTCTTTAGTTCTTAAAATTATAAGGAATATCTACTTTGAAAAATTTCTTCCAAGATAACAAGGCCTAAATGGGTGATACAGTTAGACAACATAAAAGTCACACATGTTTAATAAACAATTTTGAAATTAATTTAAGAAAAGATACTCAAAGTTAATCATTCCAATGGCTGATACAAGATATTTAAATCTTTTTTCATCAAATGCTTTTGTGAACAGATCAGCCTATTGTTCATTTGTGTTAACTTTGACCAGCTTAATCAAAACTTTTCCAAACTTATCTTCGATCAAATGATACCTGATGTTGATGTGTTTTGTCTTTGAGTGCTGCACAAGATTCTATTTGATTGAGATAGCAGTGTTGTGTTCTATATGGATAGGAGTCTTCTTGAAGTTGAATTCATTGTCTAGTATTTGATTCTAAATTCAAAGCACTTGAGCACAACAGCTTGCAGGAACAATGTATTCAGCTTCAGCAGTTGATGCAAATACACATGATTGTTTCTTACATTACTGCAGGACCGTTAAAGGGTATGCACTTACAACACAACAACATAATGAGGAGAGTTACTTAGAACACTTAACAGATCAAATAGGGAACTGGTTAACTTTAGTGAAAGATGCTAAGAACACAAGTAAGAATGAGACAAAACAAGATAGCAAACAACACAAGTAATTGGTTTTCAGGAATGCTGTATATTGCTTCTCAAGTTCTATTACAAATGTTACAAAGCATAAAAAAAAGTTACAAGTACTTGAGATACATATACTACATCCAACAACCGGCCATACTTTGAAGGCCAGCTGGATACATAAGACTAGACAACACACAAAATCAAATTTAAAGTCAAAAGGCAGATTGCCTTTTGACTAGTGACTATGACATGCCATAGCTCACATCCTAATATATTACAAAAAGGATAAAAGTACATAAAGTAGAAAGCACAGACTCAAGACCTCAATGTACAGTTACCAAAAGCATGGACCTTTTCACCAACTCATGTAAGTTGGTGACTTTACAGAGTTGCAGCGGAAAGGTGGTCCAGCTTTATGGTAAAGTACATCAGATAAAAGCATGTCTCTAAAAGTCTTTGGAAAAAATCTATCTTCACTCTTTGGCTTCAGAAGAGTTTGTCTTTGAAGCTTCGAAAGACTTCACTTTTGGCTTCAGAAGATGTTGGTCTTGGCTTCGGAAGATTTTACACTTAGAATATTTCTAGTGCAGAGTGTAACACTTCCGAAGCATTTCTACTTATGTTCTTCAGTGCATGCATGCAGAGAGACTTTGGATGTTTTGGCTGCATCAGACTTATAGGAATTCCTTACAAACTCCCCCTAGGCTGATGCTACCAAAACATTTGAAGATCTTCAGCTGTTGACAGTCCTCATAATGATGATGACCATGCCCTTCTTCATTAGATGGTCAGGATCATTCAGAATCTCATAATATCTTCTTATCTCAAAGAGATCATGCAGAGGTAGGTTGAATAAGTCTTGCAATGTGTAGACATTTTCACCACCTTGATCTCTGATCACATGCCATCTCTCTGGATTAGTTGTGAAGGTCCAAAATAAGATGGGTCTCTCAGCTGCAAGAGGAGTCACTTGAATTGGAGTTGATTGGGCTACCTCTTCATGCACTTCCTCAGGTTGATCTGACTCAGCCTGAGGTGTAGAGGTGGATGATTCAGGCTTTTTCTTCTTCTTTGACTTTGGTTTGGAAGCCATCCTCTTCTTCCTCTTTGAAGACTTTAACTGAGAAGACTGGTCTGTAGCACCTTATTGATCAGTCTTGTCTTGCTCAGTTGGGTGTTCCTCCCTCACAGGTTCAGAAGGATCAGAAGACGAAGCTTGCTGAGGCGCAGCAGGAGGTCCAGGTTGTGTTGTCTCAAATTGTTCAACCTTAACCTCCACTTCAGGTAGGGCTTGACTTAGAGGGGAGTGTAAGTCAATTAGCTCTCCATTCTTGATCTTCTGCTTGATTACCCTGATGTGCTCATACATTGTAGATTGAGACATAGTCCAAGTCTCCTTCCGGAGAATCCATACAGTTTCAAGAAGCTCATCATCCTTTGTCTGTCAGCAGACTTCTTCATACTCTTTTGGATGATGGCTCTTGACTTTGCAGCCTCTTCCCTCATCTTTCTCTTTGTTGCCTTTTTTCTTTGAGCACTTGAAGTTCAAGTGAGATACTCAAACTCAATGTACTCAAAGGAAAAGGGAAGAAGTGCAGATGCCTGGTAGAGACCTGTGGCACTCAGGTAGTTGATCATGTTTTGCCTATCTGTTTCCTTGTCTACCTGAGGTTCTTGTGTAGCTGCCATAGCCTCTTGCACAGGGCTTTCTTGAACTAGGTAGAGAGTAGGAACATGCTTGCATATACTTTTTGTCTCTTCTCCTCTTTGAATTGGAGAAGTAGCCTTGCATCCTCTGCTTCCTTCATCTCTCTTGACACTTCCATGTCAGCCAGTTCATTTAGTTCCTCTAAGGGGAGAGATATAATCTCATCTATGTCATAGTTCCTGGTCTGCAGGTAAGTAATCCTGACTGCCCTCAACTCATCATCTTGAGTGTTTGGTCTGGGGCAGCCCTGATTGCAGCTTGCATAAAGCCTGAAGACCAGAGGAACTTTCTCCCCTTAGCTTCCTCTTCCTCTCTCTCTCCTCCATCAATCTCCTCAGAAGTTAGAATCCTTTTCCCTTTGTCACCCACAGACCTTATGACACAGGGTGGAGAGAGCTTTGGCCTTCATTGCTTGGTGTAGCATCCAAGCTCTGGCCAGAGAGAGGTTGTGAGACACCTTCACCAGCAGGTGTTTCACTGAGGGGATGAATTTCTGAAGTAGTTGTTGGTGTGACAGGGCTCTCAGGCTCTATCACTGGGCCTTCAGCCAAGGTTTTCCCTTTAAAGCTAATCTCAGGGTCTGCCTCAACATCCAGTTGACAATGACATTACCTGATTGCCTTTGTCTCCTTCTTAGACTGAACTCTTTAGTAATTCTGTCTTGAATCCCTTGTGCTAACCTGTCAGCTTGTCTAGATTGACTTGGGTTGACAAGTGGCATGTTGATCAGGTCAAGACCTTCATAGTAGTTCAAGGTCTGAAAATTGAACACCTCTTGATGCCCTTGAACTCTTTGAAGAATGAGGGCTCTTCTATCAGCATCATACATCCACCCAATAATGTAATTTGAAGTTCCTTGAGGTGGGGATGATATAGCCCTTGGAATGCCTTCCTCAAAGAGACTCCTAATGAAAGAGTCTATAGTGTCCACATCAATGTGAACTTGAGGAAGTTGCTGAGTATGCACAATTGCAAGTGAGGATGGTGAGTCCTCAATGTCCATACTTCCTGAAGAACTCCCAGGTTCTGTGACTGTAATGACTTTCTCCCCTTTTTGGTAGCATCACCCTCTTGCATAGGTGAGCTAGGAGTTAGGTCAATCACATTCACAGGTTCTTGTGTTCCTGGTTGAGCTCTTCTTAAAGGTCTCCCAGCTAGTTTTTCCCTGAGATAAGATATCTCAAGTTGCTGATCATTGACCCGGTTGTGCAGGGTAGTCACCTGAGATTCAAGGTGACTAACCTTAGAGACTAATAAGAGCATGTTTTTGACAGTTCCTGCACCTTTAGTCTCAAATTTCCCTCATCTTCATCAAAAGAATCATTATGGGATGAGATGATTGGACCAAAGTCCTCTCTCTCACCACCAGCTTCAGGTTCTTGGTTGCTGGATTTCCTCTGCACATTGACAGCCTCAGTTGAAGTGTCAATGGGTTGAGTTGCCATGGTTGAGGTCTTAATGATGTAATCACTTGCAGAAGTGAGAGCTCTTCCATATGGACCTCCTGAACAGGTTCAGGTTGATCCAACTCAGTGATAGGTGACTGATGTGGGCTAGACAAAGGAGGCTCAGGAGTACTCATCTCTCTTTGAGTAGGGGAAGAGTAGAGAGACTCATGGTACTCACTGAAACCTAAGTCTTCATCAGTATAGAATGAGAGGTTGGGAATGGGTTGATTTAAGTCTAAAGGCTGGGGATGGTAACTGTCCCTTGAAGGTTGTCCACTTGAGTGTTGAGACTCAGAGTGAAGGCTTAAGGCAGTTGGGCTTGTGAGCTCATCAGGGTGAGCATGAGGAACCTCACCACTGATTCTTGAAGAGATGAGAGTGGTTTGCTCCTCAGGGGAAGTGGGAGCTCTAGTGTCCACTTCCTCCTTTATGGGTGAGTGTATGGGGGCCTGCACAAACTCAATAGCTTGAGCAGGGGTTCGTTTGGATTTTCTTTGGTAGGTGAGGGTGATTTGTGGTCTTTTTGGTGGTTGGGAGGTAGAAGGTGTGGGTTCAACACTAGCTTGTGTTGCTAGGTTGTCACCTTGAGCAATAAGCTCTAACATTTTTGGGACAAGGGCTGTTTCTACCCCTGAGAAGCCTACAGTTGGCTTTTCATAATTTTTAAGATGCGGGCTTCATCTGTCCCAATTTAAGAATATTATATGTTTCCTCAACTGTGAGCCCAGTTCACAGTTGAGAATGTGTTGAACATATCTAGGAAACATATAATACTCTAAGGAGTCCAAGTTAGCAAGCAAATTTGTATAAACAAACTGAGAGTACCTGAACTTGACCCCTTGAACCATTCCATGCACTATGAAGGAGAGATCCTCAAGAATCTGGTCCCACCCTCCATGCTTGTTTGACAAGCTGTGGATAACCACATGAAGCAGGTATTTCCACTGGGATGAGACCTTCCCTTTCCTGAAGGTCTTTACAGAGAAATCCTCCTCATAGCCCATCTGCTCAAAGGAATGATTTACAACTTCCTTTGGGAAGGACAACTCACCTTCTTCATCATCCAGCTGCAAGTGAGTGTTGATGATGGCCGGAGTGATGAAGATTGTCCTCCCCTGCACTGTGGCAGACAGTGCCTTCTCCCCATCCATAATGACCTCTTGGCAGGTCTTCCAGAATTCAAGCAGATGATCCTCATAGAGAGTAGGATCAATGGTTAGGGAGGTGAAGTAGTTGGATAGAGCCAGAAAACGACAAACCTCTGAGAAACTTTCATCTTTCTTAGAGCTCAACAGAGCAACCTGGTTGTGTTGCCTGTGAAGTTGCATGGAGAAATCTGGGTTGTTTCTGCGGTTTAGGTTGGCCATTTTGAGAAGCTTAAGGGTGAAGAAAGATGAAGAACAAAGGCGGTTGGGAGAATTTAGGTTTAAGGAATAGTGTAATTGAAGAAGATAGTGAAAGAGGGGGAACCGTTGGGTATTTATGTGAAAAGGATTTGAGACAAAGTTAATGAAAAGGATAAACTTTGAAATCCGGATGTCGGTCCCACCTCTGAAAAGTAGTTTACTTTTGCCCAAAAAATAGTTTTCTTGGAATTCGAAAAATCTTCCGAAGGTTATTTGCTTTGAAAGTTCTGAAGGAAAAGCTTCCGAAGGCAAATTGGCTTCGGAAGATATTTCAAAGGTTTTTGAGAATTTTGCTTCGGAAGAGAATTTACACTCAGAGTTTTTATTCTAAAAAGAATGAAAACTTCCGAAGGTAAATTGCTTTCGGAAGAAACTTGTTCTTTTTAAAACATAAGAGTACTTAAGTTGATTTTAAGTTTCGGAAGATATTTCAGAAATTTCTTCCGAAGTTAAAATAACTGAAGTAGTTATTTGTTTACTAAGACATAAATTTCTTCCGAAGGTAATTTTAAATCTTCCAAAAAGAAAAGAGATCAAAATTTTCAAAAATCTAAGAAATGTCTTTTGAAAAGATTTTCTTCAAAGAAAACAAGGGCTTATGAAGGTGATGAAATAGACAACTTAGGACACACAGGTTTTAGAAATAATATGATTAAGTTTTAAGAAAAACTATTCAAAATTAATCATCCCAATAGCTGATACAAGATATTTAAATCTCTGCTCATCAAAAGCTTTGGTGAACAGATCAACATATTGTTCATTTGTGTTAACTTTACTAGTTTGATTAATCCCTTTTCAAAGTTATCTCTAATCAAATGATACCTGATATTGATATGCTTTGTCCTTGAGTGCTGCACAGGATTTTCTGTGATTGAGATAGCACTGTTGTTGTCTATGTGGATGGGAGTCTCTTTGAAATTGAATCCATAGTCCAACATCTGATTTTGAATCCAAAGCACTTGAGCACAGCAGCTTGCAGCAGCAATGTATTCAGCCTCAGCAGTTGATGCAGACACACAGGATTGTTTCTTACATTGCCAAGAGACTACTCTTCCACCAAGAAATTGACATCCCCCTGATGTAGACTTTGCAGTCATGTTGCAACCACCATAGTCACTATCTGTATAAGCATACAGATTAAAGTCAGAATTCTTTGGATACCAAAGGCCAAGTGATGGAGCACCTTTGAGATATCTTAAAATTCTTTTGACAGTGACCAGGTGTGACATCTTGGGTTGGCTTGATATCTTGCACAAATGCATGTAGCAAACATGATATCTGGCCTGCTAGCTGTGAGGTACATAAGAGACCCAATCATTGCCCTGTAGAGATGTTCATCAACACACTCCCCCTCAAGATCAGGTCCAAGGAAGTGATTTCTGGCTATGGGTGTCTTAGCAACCTTACAATCAGTCATGTTGAATCTTTTAAGTATGTCTTGTACATACTTTGACTGACTTATGAAGATGCCATTGTCAACTTGCTTCACTTGAATTCCTAGAAAGAAATTGAGTTCCCCCATGGCACTCATTTCAAACCTGTCCTTCATCAGCTTCTCAACCTTTGCAGAGCTTTGGATTAGTTGACCCAATGATAATGTCATCTACATATACTTGAACTAGCATTATGTCATTTCTGTTCCTTTGATGAAGAGAGTTCCATCTATAGTACCCTTTTGTAGCCATGCTGACAGAGATATGAGATAGAGTCTCATACCACTTCCTTGGTGCTTGGTGCAACCCATAAAGAGCTTTATCAAGCCTGCAGCATAATCAGGATGATCAGGATCTGCAAACCCAGGTGGTTTCTGACATACACCTCTTCATCAATCACCCCATAGAGAAAAGCACACTTGACATCAAGTTGGTAGACCTTGAAGTTCTTGGATGCAGCAAAAGCTAGGAATATCTAACAGCTTCAAGTCTTGCTACAAGAGCAAAAACATCTAGTAGTCAATTCCTTCTTGAGTATACCCTTGAACAACTAGTCTTGCCTTGTTCTTGATGACAAGTCCTCTATCATCTTCTTATTCCTGAACACCCATTTGGTTCCTATGGTAGTCTTCCTTGAGGAAGAGGACATAGGTTCAAACCTTTTGCCTTTTGAATTGAAGCAACTCCTCTTGCATAGCTTCAACCCAACTTCCATCCTTTAGAGCCTCATCAATTTTCTTTGGCTCTATCTGGGACAAAAAACAAGAGTGAAGACAAACATTTTCATCATGGGTTTGCCCTCTTGTTCTCACCTCTGAATCAACATCTCCAATGATCATAGCAAGTTGCTTAGACAGATCTAAATTTGAGAAATTTTGATCTGGCAAGGAAGATTCACCCACCACATCAGCACACTTATCAAGATTGACTTGATCCAATGAGTGTGTGACTCATTGATGTTGTCTTCAATGGAGTGGTTATCAGCATCAAGAATTCCTGATCACTTTCACCACCACCATTTTCTCCAACATTTGAAGCTCCTTCATCTGAGTTTTGTGCCTCTAAGCTGGAATTTGAAGGCACCCTAGAAGTATCAGCAGGATTTGTATTGATGTGCTGGTAGAAGCTTCATTTGCAGGATTGGTTACCACTGGAGCTGAAGATGTGTAGCTTGAAGGTCTCTTAGCTCAAATCTTGGGTCAGGATCACCTGTAGGTAGAATATCTGTGGACTCTGAAACATTTTCACAAGATTTGTTAAAAAGTTGGTAACTAAATCAAGATCAAATAGCCAATCCGGACCAGAACCTTTCACACTGGGAGTGTGCTCATTGAAAGTCACATTAGCTGACTCCTCAACTACTCTAGTTCTGAGATTGTATACTCTATAAGCTTTAGCTTGAGAAGAGTATCCAATGAAGTGTCCATCATCTGATTTCTCAGCAAACTTAGCAATTTGATCTTTGGTATTCAAGATGGTGCAAGGACATCCAAATGACCTGAGAAAACCAATGAAAGGTTTTCTCTTGTGCCAAAGTTCCTAAGGAGTCTTACCATGTGTTAACCACTAAAACTCTGTTTTGCACATAGCAAGCAGTGTTCACTGCCTCTGCCCAGAAGGTGATGGGCAATTTAGAGTCAGACAACATAGTTCTTGCAGCTTCAATTAGTGTCCTGTTTCTCCTCTCAGCAACACCATTTTGCTGAGGAGTCCTGGGAGCACTATATTGTCTTGTAATACCTTTTTCATCACAAAATGTATCAAGGATTTGATTCTTGAATTCAGTTCCTTGATCACATCTTATGGTTTTGACCTTGTGATCATACTGATTCACAATCTTTAAGATAAAATTCTTTAAAATCTCAGGGGTCTCATCCTTAGTTCTAAGAAAGAAAACCCAAGTGAATCTTGTAAAGTCATCTGTGATCACCAAACAATAAGAGGTCCTTCCTAGACTCATTACACTGGTGGGGCCAAAGAGATCCATATATGTAATAAGTGTAGGGGATAATAATGGAATTCTTTCCTTTGGCTTGTGAGATACCTTGTGTTGCTTCCCCTTCAGGCATGCAACACAGTGGTCATCACTTGTAAACTCCTTCTTTGGTATTCTAGTTACCAAATCATTCTTAATTAGTATATTCATGTTTTTAGAATTTACTTGGCACATTTTTATGCCAGAGGAAAGACTCATCATTATTTGCTTTAGACAGAAAGCATGAAACTTCTCTTGAGGGAGATGTTTCTTGCAAATCCATCTTGTACATGTTCCCTTTTCTGGGGGCTCTGAGCAAGATGTGCTCATGTGGAATGACCAACCCAAGCCTGAGAACAATGCACTCATGCTCAGTGAAGAGCATGTTATGACTCTAATCACAAAATTAGGATACACTGAGAAGATTGTACCAAGCTCCTTGACAAAGTTACCTTCTCAATGCCGAGCTTACCATTTGTGACCTTGCCCCTTCCTGTAATGTAACCTTCTACATCTCCTCCCAAAGAAACTGGTCCTCCATCAATTCTTTTAAACTTTTGGAGTAGTGACCTATTGCCTGTCATGTGCCTGGAACAACCATTGTCAATGATCCATACATTTTTGTTTGTCTTGAGCTGTTCCTGCACAAAAGAGATGGTTATTTACATTTGGAAACCCAAGCCTCATTGGTCTTGGGCTCATCAAAAGAAGTTGAAGACAATGCAACGGTAATTGATCCTATAGTCATGCTAGAAGGATCATTTGCTGATGTTGATGAAGAACTTTCAGCCACTTGGTCTTTCTTTGACTTCCACACCACCTTTGGAAGCTTAGACCAGACCTTCAATACTTCGAAAGTTTTGATGACTTCGGAAGTTTTGATGACCGGACCTTCAGAAGATCTTGCTTTCACTGCAGCAGGATTCAGTGCTTTGGAAGTATTCCTTTCTTCCGAGACCAAATTTCTTCCGAAGGCAAGTTTCCACTTGTCTTCTTCTTCATTTTGGAGCTTCCAAAGGAAACAAATTTTCCTTCCGAAGCTTGCTTCTTCTTCTTTAAAATCTTAGAAGTTTCTTTCTTGGTCATGTGGAGAGTACTCTTTGGATTGTAAACACAATCCTTAGCAAGATAAGAAGTGCTCCCACACATAACACAGACCATTTTCTTCCTTCTAGGAGTTTTCTTTTGTGAACAAGGCTGAACTTGATCACTTTCCTTCTCCATCTTCATCTTTGCAGATGTTGTGGCAATTCTTGTGAGGATAGAACTACCTTTGGAGCTGGATGGTTCAGGTTGTACAGCAGTGGTGCACAACTAATCATCCTTCTTCTTGATGATGGAATGATTTGGACATAAACCAGAACTCTTGTTGATGGAGTTCAAGTTGGTGTCTTCATCCTTCACCACTTTAAATCCTACAGAGATGAAGACTTGTTTCTGTGTAGAAATAAAGGAGGTCTTGATCTCTTAAGCCTTTTTGGACTTTTTTTTGGCCTTTCAAATCAAGTTCTTTCTCCTTGACTTGGTCATCCGAACAACTTTGCTCTCCTCTAAGGGATGGTGACCCTTCTTAGAATGCTCCTCCTTACTCTTCTCAGAGCTATTCTCGACAATCTCCTCTTCATCCTCTTCTGTTATAGGATCTATGAGGGAAGCTCATCTTCACAAGTTTCACACCTAGGAGATCTTACAGACAAGATTGTGTGTGGAGGAGCTATCTCACAAGATCCCAGTCCCTGCTTATTTTGATAACAAACTTTTGCATGCAAGGATGAGGATAGTATGTTCTTGAAGGTCTCTTGTTCAAGAACACATTTTTCTGCCTTGGCTTTGCTGATCACAAGCTCAGCTTGGCATTCAGTTAACTTCGTAATGAGGTCTTTGATCTGAGTCCTGTAGTTTGTGTGCTCATGTTTAAGAGTTGAAATGGTTTTCTCTAAGTCCTCTGTCTTTAGTTTATAATCATTTTCAGCTCTTTTAAAATCAGCTTTTAAGATATTCAAGGACTCAAGATCAGATCTCATTTCTAGGTTATAGAACCTGTATTTATTGACTTTAGCAATCACTCAGGAGTATAAAGATGTTCCAATACCTTGGCTTCATCGTGGTCTGCCATTAGTGCTTGGTTTGGAGATGCATCTTCTACCTGAAAGCTCCAGTCAAAGCCTCCTTCTTCAACAGCAACTTCAGCTTCCTGCTTTGGCTTCTCATTCTGAGGGGCTTTCTCAGTGTAGTTTGGTCTGGTTTGTGCTTGGCCACCATTTGTTCTTGGTGCCTTACACTCCCATGCAAAGTGTCCCATCTGTTTACAGTTGTAACACTTTACTTTGCTTTATCCAGCCCAAACTTTCCACTGGCTGCATTGCTTGGAAACTTTCTCCTTGTCCTCTTGTAGAACTTCTTGGCTCTATGAGTGAGAAGAGCCATCTGCTGGACTATCTCCATGTACTCCAGATCATCTGGATGGATACAGTCCAAATCTTCAAGGGTGAAGAGAAAATTGTTTGTGGTTTCATCAGCAGAGACAAAAGCATGAGAAGAACTTGTCTCTTGGAAAGGACTTACTTGAGTGTAGCTTTCCCTTGGAGTCTCTGGGAAGGTGATGAAAGGGCCCTTTTGTGAGTTGTCAGGGTAGCATATAAGATGATGTTGTGGTTCAATGCTTTCCCTTTCAACCACATGGAGGGCTGAATTCAGTTGATTGCTGGAGTTACCAGATGAATTTTGCATGTTCATATCCATCTGGTAGCCACTTTGTAAGAGTAAGAGTCCTAAGGTTCTCAGTCCTCTTGATAACAACACAGTAATGTGTCCATTGTCTAGGAAGAGAGAACATAAACTTCCTTACAATGTCCCTGTTCTCAAGAGTTACTCCAACATCCATCAGAGTATCCACAATCTCAACATACCTGAAGTATTGTTGAGTCATGGTTTCACCTACCTTAAAGGTGAAGTTTTCAAAATGCTGCTTCAGGAGATCCTTCTTGTTCTCCTTTGCTTCAGTAGACCCCTCATACATCAGCTTCAGTGCTTCCCATAGTTGTTTGACGGTTTTGCACTTCTTGAAGCCTCTTTAGATGGAGTTTGGAAGAGCAGTTTGAAGGGCTGTCATGGCTTTCTGATCAATCTCTATTCTCTTCCTGTCTTCTTCAGAGTAATCAGCCACAGCCTTTGGAATCATACCACCACTCAGAAGTGGTGCTTGGTATATAAGGTCCTTCAACAACAGAGTCCTACATCCTGGAGTCTTGAGACTTGTTGAAGCCTTCCATTCTTTGACACCAAGTATCAAAGTCTTCAAGAGTGATCATTGAAGACTTTGTCATAGTTTCAGTTTCCATATCATCTTTGGTAATAGTTACCATTTGAGTTGTTAAGTATTTTGTGTGTGAGAGGGATCTTAAGATGGTAAGATCTTATATCAAGAGCCTGGAAAGCTCTGATACCGAATGCAAGACCGTTGAAGGGTATGCAATTACAACACAACAACACAATGAGGAGAGTTACTTAGAATACTTAACAAATCAAATAGGGAACTGGTTAACTTTAGTGAAAGATGCTAAGAACACAAGTAAGAATGAGACAGAACAAGATAGCAAACAACACAAGTAATTGGTTTTCAAGAATGCTGTATATTGCTTCTCAAGTTTTATTACAAATGTTACAAAGCATAAAGAAAAGTTATAAGTACTTGAGATACATATACTACATCCTACAGCCGGCCATACTTTGAAGGCCAACTAGATACATAAGACTAGACAATACACAAAATCAAATGTAGAGTCAAAAGGCAGATTGCCTTTTGACTAGTGACTATGACACGCCATAGCTCACATCCTAATATATTACAAAAAGGATAAAAGTACATAAAGTAGAAAGCACAAACTCAAGACCTCAATGTACAGTTACCAAAAGCATGGACCTTTTTACCAACTAATGTAAGTTGGTGACTTTACATAGTTGCAGCGGAAAGGTGGTCCAGCTTTATGGTAAAGTACATCAGATAGAAGCATGTCTCTAAAAGTCTTCAGAAGAAATATGCCTTCACTCTTTGGCTTCAGAAGACTTTGTCTTTGAAGCTTCAAAAGACTTCACTTTTGGCTTCGAAAGATGTTGGTCTTGGCTTTGGAAGATTTTACACTTACAATATTTCTAGTGTAGGGTGTAAAACTTCCGAAGCATTTCCACTTATGTTCTTCAGTTCATGCATGCAGAGAGACTTTGGATGTTTTGGCTGCATCAGACTTATAGGAATTCTTACAATTACCATGAGACTATCCTTACACCAAGGAATTGACATCCCTAAATGTAGACTTTGTAGTCATGTTGCAACCAAAATAGTCAATATCTGTATATGTCTACAGATTGAAGTTAGATGGATTATTGGTTGTTGTTGATAAAGAAACTTCAGTCACATGGCCTTCCTTCATCTTCCACACCATATTTGGAAGATTAGACTTGGCTTTCAAAACTTTGGAAGTTTTAATGACTTTGAAAGTTTTGAAGATTGAACCTTCGAAAGATTCTGCATGCACTAAGCAAACTTTAGTGCTTCACAAGCATTCCTTTTTTCGAGACCAAACTTGTTCCAAATACAATTTTCTACCTACCTTCTTTTTGTTCACCTTGGAGCTTCCTAAGGAAAGTGATTTTCATTCCGAAGCTATTTTCTTCTTCTTCTCAGAAGTCCTCTTCCTGTTCATATGGACGATACTCTTAGGATTGTAAATGCAGTCCTTAGCATAATGAGTTGTACTACCACACATGATACATTTCACATGCTTACTCCTAAGAGTCATGTTCTGAGGAGAATGTTATGTTGATATCTTTCTAGCTCCTTCTTCATCTACTTAGATGATGAAACATGCTTTTGAGTGTGAAGCTTGCCTTTGGAGATAATTGGTTCAACCTGTGCAACAGTGATGCACATCTGTTCAACCTTCTTCTCTTGACCAGGATGGCTTGGACTTGAACTTGGACCCCTGGTACTAGAGTCCTTTGTTAAGTCCTTTGTCTTCCTCACCTTAAACCCAGCAAAGATAAAAACTTGTTTTTGCCTAGGTTTGAAGGTGGTCTTAATCTCCTGTACTTTCTTTTATATCCTCTTTACAGCCCTGAACAAGTTCTTTCTTGCAGATTTAACCGTCCCTGGTCACTTTTTCTCTCCAGGGATATAGTGACCCTTCTTCGATTGAACATCTTCACTCAATTATAGTTAATACTTCATTATATCCTCTTCATCTTCATCTTTCTGTTGGATGGGATCAATGAGAGGCAGCTCATCTTCACCACCTTGGAGATCTAACTGATAGTAATGTGTGTGAAGGAGCTATTTCACTTGATCTCAGTCCCTACCTTTTCTTATAACAAATCTTTGCATGCAAGGATGAAGATATGATATTCTTGAAGGTTTCCTCTTCAAGAACATATTTTTTCCCTGGCTTTGCTGATCACAAGCTCAACCTTGCATTCAGTTAACTTTGTAACAAGATCTTTGATCGGAGTCCTATAATTTATGTGCTCATGTTTTATAGTAGAAATTGTTTTCTCTAAGTCTTCTATTTTAATCTTATAATCATTTTTTTCTCTTTTAAAATAAGCTTTTCAAATGTTCGAATACTCAAGATCAGATCTTACTTCCAAGTTATAGGACCCGTACATGTTTACTTTAGCAATGCATTCAGAAGTACAAAGATGTTCCAATACCTTGGTTTTATCATGGTCTGCCATCAGGGCATGGATTGGAGAGACATCTACCTGAAAGCTCTAGTCAAACCCTCATTCTTTGATAACAACTGCAACCTGCTACTTTGTTTGGTTGGGCTCTCAGTTCTTGGAGCTCATTCAGTGTAGTTTGGCTTGGGTTGTGTTTGACCACCATTTGTTCTTGGGGCCTTATACTCCCTAGAAAAGTGGCCTATTTGGTTACAGTTGTAACACTTTACTTTGCTTTTATACAGCTCAACTTTCCACTAGATACATTGCTTAGAAAATTTCTTACTGTTCTCTTGTAGAACTTCTTGGCTCTATGAGTGAGAAGAGCCATGCACCGGACTATATCTACTCTAGATCATCTGGATGGATGTAGTCTTGGTCATCAATAGTGAAAAGAAAGTTGCCATAACTTTCATCTGAAGGCATAAAGGCTTGAGAAGAGCTTGGCTCTTGGAATGGGCTTCTTTGAGTGTAGCTCTTCCTTGATATCTCCGGAAAGGTGATGAAAGGACCCTTTTATGGGTTTTCAGGGAAGCAGATGAGATGATGTTGTGGTTCTCTTCTATCCCTTTCAACTACATGAAGGACTGACCTCTTGTGGGTGTTAGGTGAGCTGTGAGATGGATTTTGCATGTTCATATCTATTTGGTACCGCTTAGGATACCATACAACTCAATGAGAGTAAGCGTATAAAGGTTTTTAGTCCTCTTAATGGGCATATAGTAGTGTGTCCATTCTCTCTGAAAAGAGAGAACATGCACTTCCTCACTATGTCCCTATTTTCAAGTTTCACTCCAACATCCACAAGAGTATCGACAATCTCAAAATACCTGAAGTATTATTGAGTCATAGTTTCACTTGTCTTGAAGGTGAAGTTTACAAACTGTTGCTTTATGATATCCTACTTATTTTTCTTGGCTTCCATGGGCCCTTCATACATTTGCTTCAATGCATCGAATAGTTCTTTAGCAGTCTTGCACTTCTTGAAACCTCTATAGATAGAGTTAGGAATAGCAGTTTGAAGAGCGGTCATGGCAATATTCTTCAAATATTCCTCAGAATAGTCAGCTACTTTCTTTGTTATCATCCCACCTCTAGCACTTGCTAAAGTAGTACTTGGGATGTGAGGTTTTGAGACTACAGATCTTGACATCCTGCTGTCTTAAGACTTGATGAAACCTTCTATCCTCATACATCAAGTATTAAAGTTTCAGGATTGAATAGTGGAGATTTAGTCAAGGTGCCAGTTTCCATACCATCCTTAGTAAGAGCTGCTATTTGAGCAAGTAAGTGTTTTGTGAAACTTAAGAGACATTTAAGATGGTGAGATCTTACAATCAAGAGCCTAAAAAGCTCTGATACCAGTTGGAGGACCAGTTATGGTTTAGCAACAGGTTCATAATTGAAGTACATCATACTTACTAGATCAAATATTGAACCAGAAAAAAGAAACAATGACCAAAAGATAAGCACACTTACAACAGATAGATTAGATTTCAAGGATGATGTATATTGCTCTCAAGTGTTTTTAAAACTATTTGTAACTCCAGGATAATCAAACTTGAATCAAATCATGAAGAATTAGATCAAAATAATGATAATCACAATAAAACCCCTTTGATCTCTATTGATTGCTAATAATATTGTTTACAAGTAAATCCCTCAATCAATTGGTCATGCAACCATTAACCAACACTAATGACAATTAACCTATTTATAGTCTAGACTAATATTCACTAATTGCACTTAACCCCCTAGACTTAAGCTAATTAATACAAAATTACATATTAAGCATAAAAATGACTAAAATCAAGATAAAATATATTTTGTTCACACAAAATATATTTATTACAATAAAACTCCTAGTCATTTAAATCTTCAACGTCTCGTCTCAGTTCCTCGTCTCGAACGAGTCGGGTTTGACTTTTGTTGACTTTGACCGTGACGTTGACTTTTGTTGACTTTCACTGTGTTGATAATATAGACTATCTTTTACAGCTCCAACAATACTCCCCCTTAGTCTATCATTATCAACGTCTTCAAACGAAATCAGCATCGAGAAGTCAACACTAGAAAGATCTTCAATTTGAATCTTTTTGAATCTGATGAGAAAGATTTTTCATCTCATAAGCTCCCCCTATTTATATGCTCCCCCTTTTCGAGTGCAAACTTTACAAGGATATTGGAACAGGTTTCCCAAATCTCTAATCTTGAGTGCTTTAGAAGATGTAGGAGGAGGATTCCTAGCTCGGTATCTTCTGCAAACTTGAGGAACAGGTTCTCTGATCAGGTACACTGCTCAACTGATGATCGGCCATCACTTAAAGCAAAAATCTGAAACACGTTCACAAACACAATCTCGACATTTCTAATTAGATCATTTCATTTTAACAAAATAAACCCATGTTTATTTGTGATTGAAAACAAGCGAACCCGTGTTCGGTTGTACGCAATTTCTATGAAATGCATGAAAATGATAAATTGTAACAGCATAATATGGAAGACCTAAAAAAAATTTGAAAAGAAATTTTATTATATTTTTCTATTTTTTATTATATACATGTATTATAACATATTTTATATCTACTATATAATTTTTTGTGTTTTTTTTTGTTTTTTTTTAAACCGAGAACTGAATCGATCATGAGATCATATCCTCAAGATATACTTTAGCACAAAGATGAATTTAATCATCGACAAGCAATGAGATCACACTGATAATTGAATCTAATCATAGTCTTTAAATGATTTTGAAATTCTCAAACAGATCAATAACGATTGCTGATATGTTTGTCAACTTAAACTCATGCCCTATCTTTTTCAACAAGCAGTAGATGATTCGTTAAGGTTTGATTAAATACTTTAAAATGCTAGGACCCCACAATCATTTGGCAAAAACCCTCACCCAACCTCAGGATTTCTTGAATTTTGTTACGATCTTTATAGAGCAAGGCCTGTGCATTAGTGTGCAAGTGATTATCAACAGAATATAGCATTCTGTGAATTAGATGATTTGACACTACTAAGACCAAAATGGTGAGAGCTCCAGGTCTATACTCACGTATAACAAAGGAGATGACCATTTAATCATATGCCGATGAGAGCTCCAGGTTAGTACTATCGTACAGCAGAGGAGATCATCACTCCAGGTCAGTACTTTCGTACAGTAGAGGAGATTAGCACAAACACAAGACACATAAATACACCAATCACGGCTCAAAGATATGGCTTATATGATTTGTATCATGGTGGGAGAAAGATCAATTCTCAATCCAATTTTTGTTAGGACTCAGTTTTTGTGTAGGCCAAAATGATTGCGTAAATCCAGACATTCTTAAGCATATATTTTAATTTAAATCATCATACTGCTGTCTACTTTATTCTTCAGGCTGAGTCTACCAAGCATATCATTAAAGAATCTGATTGTTTTTCTTTTATTTACAATTAAAAATAAGATGTAAATCAGATAACAGCATCAGTTACTATCATTTCTCATTTTAAAAACGCAAGTCATGCAAAAACAAGCATTACAAGAAGATATACAATCATTTCTCAATCATCTCAAATCAAGTTCCTAGTTCTCTTTTTATTTTTATTTACTTATACTCTCCCTCTAAATTTTTATTTTTGCAAACTTTTTTTATTTTATATTTATTTTTATTTTTTTATTAATTTTTTATTATTTTTTTTAAACTGTACAAAAATAAAAATTTATCAAAGAAGGTCTTCCAAACTACACTGATATGAAGATAAGAAATGAATTCTCAAGAAATATGCAGTGATTGTGAAGTGAGAACGGTGATTGTGCATATAAATATCCAGATTGTGGATAAAATACCATGACCTTAACCTGTTTGTTCCGCCTCAAATTTGAATCAAGAAAAATCTCTGTCAGGAAACCGGATTACTAACAGTCCTCCTGAATTGTTCTTGCACTCATTAACAAATTAGTTAGAAAGGGAAACCCAGTCCATCGTAGTCCTGGAAGTTCCTATTTCATCAAGATAAGTAACAAGCTTCTGCACACAACCGTTTAAACAATCGGGGATTGTTGTATCCTTCTTTTTAATTTGCCAAATTTGCTTCGGTTCAATTAACTTGGATTTGAATGAATTAAATTTGGAAATCATTTTCTGTTTAAGACCAAAAGGAAAAGAATTTGGTTTTGAAGCTTTGGTCATTTTCATCTTTGTATCATGTGAAACCGGCTTCACATGAAAAGGTTTGGATGGAGGGTTTTTCATCCAACCATTCAAAGATGTGTGCTTTTTACCTCTTGATCCAGAGAAGCAACCCGTGTTGCCTTTACCATCTAGAACATTCTTTTTATACTTACATTCGGAGAAGCAATTTGTTTTGCATTTACCATTCATAACAAGCCTTTGAGGACATTTCTTTACCACATGCCCTTCTTTTCCACACTCAAAACAAGCCTTGAAAGGCTTTTGATGCTTTGTAGTCCTGTGTGAAGCATTTGGAATTGGAGATTGCTTTGAGCTTGTAGCAGATTCTTGCTTGTTTTGGTGTTTGCTATGTTGAATAGTGAATGAGATCTTCACTAGTTCACTAGGTGGTTTTGCTGTTGGAGTAGAGATCCGTATTGGTCTTGATTCAGCTTTTGGAAGCTTTTGAGACTTGACAATATCAGGAGATATCTTGATCTGTGAGGAACCAACACGCTCCTCTATGTTTGATTCATCATCTGAGCTTATCCAGTCTCGTATACACAGATCTGCTTCCAAAGGATCTTGATTGACACCTCCTATTGTGTCGGCTTCGGTTATAGGATTTTGATTGCCTGACGATTCAACAACTGTTCCTTCTTTGACAATCCTGATAGGAACAAACGAAGGAATGTTACCTGTTTTGAATTTGTTGAAGAAGGTTGGAGAAGAAACTGATATTGATTTTGGAGCATCAGAGGTAGAATCGTCATTAATCTTCTTATCAGACCCCTGCCTGAGAAATCCCAAACCTATAGGAGAATCCTGCACATCTCTAACCTCTTTAAGGTTAACGTTGCTTAAACCTGCATTTAAACTATTAGTTTCTGCAGCTTCAATCAACTCATTAGATGGATGAGGTTGAGGCATAGGAGAGTAACAATGGGTGCTAGGAGGAGGATAGACGTATGGATTTTCACCACAACCCACTCCCGTTTTAATCCTAGCTCCCCTCTGTTTACACAGTAGCTCTTCCTGTTTCATTCCGGATATGGTCCATCTATCAAGCTTTGTTTTAAGCTTGCTTGTTTCAAACTAAGCCAATGTAACTCTTTCGTTTAAAAGATTAATTTCAACATTTCTTTCAAGAAGAATTCGTTTTAAATGATCATTTTCTTTTAAAGCTTCATTTAATTTTATGAAATACTTGGCTTCATTCTTTTCAAGTTCTGCGTTTATGGTGGTTAACTCCTTTTGGTTTTCTAAAAGTAACCTATTAGCTTTATACACACCAAATAAACGAATTTTGCAAGCAGAAGAACACATATCCTGAACTGTCTCGTATCGAAGATCCAGGATGACTCTTTCAGCAGTAAGAGCCTTCTCGCAGTTGCAAACTCTGGTATTTCGCTTCCATTCCTCTTCCTTCTTAGCATCATAAACTTCAGCATTCAACTCAGCTCCACCTTCACCCATTGATATCTGCTTAAGCTCCTGTTGTACCTCTTTAGTTCCAGGTTTCGGTAAACCGTCTGAATTGGTGTCAGAATCTGATCTCTCTTCTGGTTTCTCTTTGGAGTTTGAAGTGATCTTTGGAGTTAGATATGTTGCTTCATAGTACTCACGACGTTTGATATCCAACTCCATTTCTTTCAGTTTGCTGATCACCTCCATTAGTTTGTAATCCCGAAAACCTCTATCTCTTTTAATCGACTTGCCGTGTGAGCTCCATTCTGATGGGAGGGAATCAAGCAATCTTAGAACTTGTTCATGATTTCCCAATTGGGCATCAAACTTCTTCAGATTACTTGCCACCAACAGAAAACGATCAACAAAATCAGACATCGTTTCATTCTTTAAAGCTGCAAAATTATCAAACCGACATTGTGCAATTGTGAGATCGTCAGATTCGAAGGATTTAATCAGTTCTGCAAAAGCCATTTTTATTTTTATTTTGTTTAAACAATTAAACGCCCCAAAAATATTTTTCCCAAAAAATTTAGAATAATTCTCCCCCGGGAATAATATTATATTTTAAATGTCACACTAGACAATCTTGCAAAATCGATGAAAATTTCTTTATCAGGATGAACTCAATTAATCCCAACTAGGGGGAAAAAGTCATCTTTGACATTCTAGTTTCGCTAAAACAAAATGATAATTTCGCCGAAATTGTAGTTTCGCAGAGCTAGTTTCGCTGGAAATTCCGGCAGCAGTTTTGCTAGCCAAATGCTTTAGACTGCTTTGTTTCGCCGACAATTTCGCACAAAACAAGCTTGAACTTTCGTTCAATGATACTTTCGGCAGCAATTTCGCTAGTAAATCAACCACAATCACTGTTGAACTTTCGTTCAATGAAACTAGTTTCGCAGGACAGCAGAAAACAACTTTAATGAGGATAACCGATGTAGTTTCGCTGGAAGAACTCGTAGTTTCGCTGGATGAACTGGTAATTTCGCTGAACGAAGCTGAAAAACTTTTTCAACACGAAATCAATCTGAAAACGCCCAAATCTCAATGGATTTGATACCTGATGATTAACAGAGCTTTCCCAACCAATAACAAGCAAACTTCAAACAATTTCCATATCAATAACACTCAAATTTGATCCAAAATAGATGAAAACATGATATTGAACAAAAACAACCAAAACCTCAACTACTCTCTCTAAAAATCTTCAAATCTTCAGTGAATTTGATCCAAAATGGCTCTGATACCAAATTTTAACTCCAGGATAATCAAACTTGAATCAAATCATGAAGAATTAGATCAAAATAATGATAATCACAATAAAACCCCTTTGATCTCTATTGATTGCTAATAATATTGTTTACAAGTAAATCCCTCAATCAATTGGTCATGCAACCATTAACCAACACTAATGACAATTAACCTATTTATAGTCTAGACTAATATTCACTAATTGCACTTAAACCCCTAGACTTAGGCTAATTAATACAAAATTACATATTAAGCATAAAAATGACTAAAATCAAGATAAAATATATTTTGTTCACACAAAATATATTTATTACAATAAAACTCCTAGTCATTTAAATCTTCAACGTCTCGTCTCGGTTCCTCGTCTCGAACGAGTCGGGTTTGACTTTTGTTGACTTTGATCGTGACGTTGACTTTTGTTGACTTTCACTGTGTTGATAATATAGACTATCTTTTACAGCTCCAACACTATTATAAGGCTTAGTCCTAAGAATGGTTACATGATATACTTTATACTACATCCTACAGCCAGCCATACTTTAAAGGCTAGATGGACACTAATTTAGACAATAATATCAATGTAAAGTCAAAAGACAGATTGCTTTTGATAAGTCATTATGACATGCCAAACCTCGCATCCTATTGTATTACAAAAATAATAGAAGTACAACAGTGGAAAGTTACAAACAAAGACTCCATACTGAACAGTTGACAAAGGTAAAAGGTAATCACCAACTTATATAAGTTTGTGAGTTTTTAGAGCTGACAACAGAAAGTATGTCTGCTTTGAGAAAACATGTCTTCTCTGTATTCGAAAGAACTCAATCTTCAGGGTTTGGAAGACTTGTTCTTCAAGATTCAGAAGACTTCACTTTTGGCTTTTTAAAGATTTTTGCCTTTGGCTTCGGAAGATTTGACACTTAGTAAATTTTCTTCATGCATGTTAAAATCTTGCGAAGTAAATTTCTTGTACTTCAGAATGGATGCTGAGAGATATTTGGTTAACATCAACCTTTAAGATAAACTCTTACACACATGATATATGTAAGTAGCCTAAACCCCCGTCAAGGATATCTTGACATATAACTCCTTAGAAAGCTAGAATGATAGACACACAATTGTCATGAAAGTTATGCCATAAGGAACTAATAATACAATTATGTTAATATAAAAGATGAATTCATCTCCCCTTAGGGTTATCTAACTTCTTAAATATTTTGAAAGTTAACACAATAAACACTTGATAACCACCTCTACTTGCGTAAAATAGACAAAACTACAACTACCCTTCAATATATAAACATTATACCATGATTATAAAACAATTCATAACCAATGACAACAACGATTCATGACATACACCATGATTATCTCAAACATAAGCATAAGGATGAATATTTAACAATTTTAGTAAACATTCAACCTTCATTTAACATTCCTAGTCAAACGTCACATATTACATATAAAAGATGCAAACATATGCATAAGTATTGTAAAGGCATGAGGTTTTCAAACATAACATTTTTCTGACATGTAGTCAATCAGCACTTCATCACTTTTAGTGTTGATCGACAGTGGATCAACATTTGGCATGATTCGACAAGTATAATTGCTAGTGCCGAATCCTTGAGTTTTTGTAGCTTCATCATTTTCATAGTTTAACATAATTTTAAGATACATGACATATCCCAAATAAAATAAATTAACAATAATATTGGTGCACTAAAGAATGTATCATAATAAAACTTGGACCAGGGTGACCCTCCCGAGTCATAAAACATACCCTAACCTATACACTTTATTTTTATGGGCTTAAGTGTGCCCTGCTAAGCACTATTAACCTACACTAATATATGACACAATGATTATTGAATCTCAATTGGGGGTTTCCTGTCATAAGGGCCTACTGTGTGCGAGAGATTTCACAAATAGTACTATCCACAAATCATGTGTATCCTAATGGTGTTAATGATTAGGCTACCATTTAGGGATAAGAGCAGTAATTATTGCACCGTAAATTATTTTTAAAAGTATGTATTCCACCCCAAAATGATTTAAGTAAAAAATGGGGTTTACGAGACTCACTTTAGCATGTTCTTGTGGTAAGTGTTCGAGATCTAGAGTGCTACCGACCGACAAGGTTTCTAAGTTCATTTTATATGTATTATTTTCACACTAATCATACATCTAAGCCCAACCCATGAGTTTTAGATTTATCTTACATGAATTGGTGATTTTTATTACGTATGTATAATTTGGTTTAGGTTCTTGAGTTTTTGAAGTCTTGACTTGGGTTTTGTTTAAATTTAAGTTAACATGTTACCATTACAGATTATTAGAGTTGTTATAAGTTCTTTTAGTCCTAGAACAGTGAGGTCTTGCACGTTGACAACTTTAGGTCCCTAAACTTTACTAAGTTGGCATTTTTAACCGTAAAATTTAGAACTTTGTACTTTAATTAGTTTTGGTGGTTTTTAATGTTTTGAGTAAGTTATGATACTGGAATATATTAATATTATTTTTTATTTTCCCTTCCATTTAACGGCTTAAGGATATATTTTTGAAGTTGGTGTTTTATGTCAGATAAAATATAAATTTCTTACTTAAAGTTGTTAAATGGTCTAATAAGTATTTATATTTTAATTATAACTTATTTTGAGTATTATTTAGTATCTAGAATGTTAATATTATGATCATAGATTCGGTGAGTTGGTTATGATATTTTTAAACACGTATTAGACCACGTTTTGGACGCGTTATGTAGGTTATTTTTAAAATCATTGCTTTTAAATTAAATTAATTCATGATCTAAGTGTGTGAGCTATAGTTTACTGGAAAATGTCAATTCCTTTATTTTGGGGATTTTTACCCATTTTTATTGAGTTTCATTTTAATTGGTCTTTAACTATTTTATATTAATGGTAAATTTTGTATAAACTACTAGAAAATTGTGTAGATGCTAAGATTTGGTTTTTAACTTATTTTTATCATTATAAGGCCATTAGATAATAGAATCTAGGTCATAAGTTGTTCTTGTGTATTTTAAGATTTTAACACTCGGGTTTCGGTTTTTAACGGCTTTTCAGGTTTGGGTTGACTCTGGTATACTTTGGTAATAGAGTACTTTGAAATACTTAGAAACATTTTTAAGATTTAGGGGTTTTCATGGTTAAGAGCTATTTTTTATTAACTTTTACTATATTAGCATGAATAATAAGCAAATAAATTCTAAAATTATGAAACTAAATTTTTAGAAATTTGTTAACATTATAAGACTACTTGTATTCTTTATTTCAATAATTTATGTATTTTTTATAGTTTTTTTATATTATCCGTTAGTCCTGTTAACTGTCCGTAAAGTCTCGGTTTTGGCTTACTAAGCATTTTAGTTAGAATTTTCCCTTTTAAAATATTATTATAACACAAATAACTTCTAAGTAACCCATTTTTTTGTAAATTAAGTCCCCAACCTATTTTGTGTTTTCTCAAAATGTAAATGTCTTCAAGTTTTTAGATTATTTTTAAAATGTGAAATACATATGCATAAATCATGAAATTTTATATTTCACCTAAGATAGTCATTATTAACATCCAGAAATATTTAAATTCTATTTTTAGGGCTTGGAACATATACTTTTTTGTTTTTGTGAAAACCGGGTTTTCGGTGAACTAGATTTATAAAACCATGGTTGTGATCAATGAGGGTTTTGAGAAAGCTCATATATCTTTAAGTTACTGAAAAATGTAGTGTTTTAATGTTTTATAAGTAGTTGAGGTGTCATGGGGTTGGTAGTGTCACTAACATGATGATACATTATATATCGCGTGTTTCGGGTTATGACGGGTACCGTAATGCAAGGAGTGAATGAGTGAAGGTCAAGGGTTGTTGTAGGTTCTTGAAATAGCGTGAAGAATATGCCGAAAAGGATGGTGCAGGATCGGTGAAGGGTATGCACTTACAACACAACAACACAATGAGGAGAGTTGCTTAGAACACTTAACATATCAAATAGGGAACTGGTTAACTTGTTAATGAAAGATACTAAGAACACAAGTAAATGTGAGACAGAACAAGATTTCAAACAACACAAGTATTTGGTTTTCAAGAATGTTGTATATTGCTTCTCAAGTTCTATTACAAGTTACAAAGCATCGATAAAAAGTTACAAGTACTTGAGATACTTTATACTACATCCTACAGCCTGCCATATTTTGAAGGCCAGTTGGATACAATTGACTAGACAACTACAAAATCAAATGTAGAGTCAAAAGGCAGATCTGCCTTTTGACTTGTGACTATGACATGCCATAGCTCACATCCTAATATATTACAAAAAGGATAAAAGTACATAAAGTAGTAAGCATGGACTCAAGACCTCAATGTTCAGTTACCAAAAGCATGGACCTTTCACCAACTCATGTAAGTTGGTGACTTTACAGAGTAGCAGCGGAAAAATGGTCCAGCCTTATGGTAAAGTACATCAGATAAAGGCATATCTCTAAAAGTCTTCGGAAGAAATCTATCTTCACTCTTTGGCTTCGAAAGACTTTGTCTTTGAAGCTTCAGAAGACTTCACTTTTGGCTTTGGAAGATGTTGGTCTTGGCTTCAGAAGATTTTACACTTAGAATATATCTAGTGCATGGTGTAAAACTTCCGAAGCATTTCTACTTCTGTTCTTTAGTGCATGCATGCAGAGAGACTTTGGATGTTTTGGTTGCATCAGACTTATAGGAATCCTTACAAACTCCCCCTAGGCTGATGTTACCAAAACATTTAGAAGATCTTCAGATATTTGTAGTCTTCAGGACAATGATGACCATACCCTTCTTCATTAGATGGTCAGGATCACTTAGACTCTCATAATATCTTCTCATCTAAAAGAGATCATGTAGAGGTAAGTTGATTATGTCTTGCCATGTATAGACATTTTCAACACCTTGATCTCTGATCACATGCCATCTATCTGGATTAGTAGTGAAGGTCCATGATGTGCTCCAAATTATACATAAAAATCCTATCAAAAGCACATCAATTATTCCTTAATATCTCCCTTAAAATGATGAAAATGTACTTAAAAGTGTTAAATTGTGTTTTCAGGTGTTTAAAAGGGCAAGATGGACAAAAGGAGTATATTTAACAAGAAATTGAAGTGATCCGAGCTTTGGACTCCAAGCACGGGGCCGTGCCTCATTAAGCACGCCCCCATGCCTTGCCAGAAACACACCCTCGTGCTAAATTAACACACCCCCGTGCTTGGACATCCGACAAGGACAAAAGTACTGTCCCCTAAAAGTAGACACGGGGCCGTGCCCCACCTCCAACACGAGGTCGTGCCCCATTTAGCACGGGGCCGTGCCCGACACAACCTGCATGTACGAGCCGACCAACTTTCGTAAGCATTGTACTAACACAAGGCCGTGCCTTTTAGGCACGGGGCCGTGTTTAAACACTCCGCAAAGCCTATAAATAGAAGCCTAAGTTCACATTTTTGGTAAGCTTTGGTGGGAGAGTTACTCTGCAGAATTCTCTCGGGAATCAAGACTTCAAGATCATTCGGAGGCTCGGGAGGTGCATACAACACTTGGAAGAAGCTTGGGATCACCTAACCGTCATCCATTGTGGATTATCGGTTTGATTGTTCCATTTCACCGATGATCACTTATCTATCTTCTTTTTTATCTGTTGTTATGTTAAAGCTCATTATGAGCTAATCTCAATTTATCATCCTAATCGGATCAAACTTATGTAATTTGTGATGAACTAAGTGGTGTGATATATATTATGTTAATGTTATGGTGGTCTTGGGAAAACTATTGATGGGTAGCATCTACATTTGAACGGGAAGTTATAAATTTATGGTTTGTGACTGTGATTGTCATACAAGGTTGAAAACCGTATGATTAACTTTCATTCACGAAACCGGTCTTCATAATAAATCCATGGCTAATGAACTAGAAATGGTTATTAGAAATCATATCACTTTAACTTTCTGATTATTTGCGGGTTCCTTTGTATTAGTTCGGAAACTTCAGTAATTGTTACAGTTTTCTAAAATTAATGGTATGTTAGGAAGAAACCTGATCAACTCTTTTTTTAACATTAAGTTATGTTTTCAGAAATTGTATGTCAAATAGCACACAAAAGATTCACCTACATTACTAAGGCTTTGATCTGAGCAGTAAACTCAGCCTGACAGGATCAAGTCACTACGGCAGCAGGATAGACGAGAAATCGCGTCGGCTCATCTTTATAAACATTAACATAATTACATTAATCAATATCTTTAAATCACATCACCAATTCATCACAATTACATAAGTGGAGTCTAATTAGGATGATAACTTTTATTCCCTGGTTTTAAATCCAAACACTTCAAATCTTAGTTTACTTTCTTTCTATTAATGTTTATTTTTAAACCCTAATAATCTTTCCAAATGCAAATTATCACTTTCTTTAACAAAAACCAAATCTGATAGTCAAACATCAAGTTTGTTGAGTAGGCTAGGTGTGTCCACGGATTGATACTCGGTTCTTACCAACACTATATTACCACATGACAGGTACACTGCCTTTTGTGTGTGTGGTTTAGCATTAGTAATAACCAATTAAAACTGAATCTGTGCAATAAATCTTTATCAAAATATATATACTATCTGCACCCCATCAAGTTTTTGGCGCCGTTACTGGGGACACACGGCAGTTTGAAAGACAAACAAAATTTTTGACTATCTTGCATATAACTTGTTAATATATTTTTGTTTAAACTTCATTCTTATTTGTAGGTAGTTTGCCTTAGTTAGTTTAGTTATTTTTGCCTGATTTATTTTAAGCCTTAGTTAGTTTATGCTTCCTTAAGTTAGTGTATGTCCGACTCGTCTAGTTCTGAACTTGTTCCGCTTCTTCCGGAACCCGAACGACTTTTCCGTCAAAGACTACGCAAAAGATCACAACAAGAAGCACCAGTCATTGAAGAACACATTTTGGAAGATACACCATCTTAAGAAGACATGGCTAACCAAGACGAGGAAATGAAGATGACACACTATGCCACATTGTCAATAGATGGTTATGAGTCTAGTGTTGTCCATCCAGCAATAGCGGCCAACAATTTTGAGATTGAGTCTAGTATTATCCAACTCGTAGAAAACTCTGTTCAGTTCCATGGGTTACAAGACGAAAATCCTAATGCTCACATCTCACGATTCATTCGTATTTGTGCGACCTTCAAGATCAATAACTGTTCAGACGACGCCATTAGACTAAGACTTTTTCCATTTTCACTTCGAGGCCGAGCCATCGATTGGCTTGATTCACTTCCGCCTGGTTCCATCACCACATGGGCGGAAATGGCTGAACAATTCCTTTTGAAATACTTTCCACCCGATCGCACTGCCAAACTAAGAAGCAGTATCACAAGTTTCCGCCAAGACGACGACGAATCATTACATGCAGCATGTGAGAGATATAAAAGTCTCCTTCGGAGATGCCCACATCACGGACTTGATCTGTGGCTGCAGCGTCAAACTTTTTACGATACGATCAGCGGAGCCCACAAGCAAGCGGTAGACCAAAGTGTGGGAGGAGATTTCGGAAGTGTCACGCCAACAGAAGCATATCAAGCCTTAGAAAGAGCAGCTAAGAAGAGCTTTGCTTATAATCCTTTAAGAACCAAACCCAGTTCTAAAGGTATTCATCAAGTAGACTCTGAAACCCTAATTGCAGCCCAATTAGAAGCTCTAACCAAAAAATTTGAACAATTGCAAAGCGAGCTAAAGAAAACTCCAACACGATGCAACACATGTGGAAATTCACACAAGACCAACGAGTGCCCACAAGACATTATGATGGTTGAAGATGTTGACTACGTAGGAGGCCCAAACAACTCATACAATTCAAATTGGAGAAACAACTCGAATTACAGAGATGCTGGCAGTAACCAACAATCATCTGGATTCAGCCGAATGCCACCTTACCAACAACAGAAACCACCATACCAAGGTCCAAGCAGTAGTAATCAAGACCATGGAGCATCATCAATGGAAGACTTATTGCAGCAATTGTTGTTAACCACACAAGCCACAGATGAGTACATCCGGAAACTTGATCGAAGAAATGAGGAGAGGTTCCAAAGAAACGAAGCTGACATCAGAAGCAACAAAGCATCATTACAAACCATAGAGCACCAAGTAGGTCAAATAGCACAACAACTATCTGAAAGACCTCAAGGAGCTTTACCCAGCAACACTGTGACAAACCCTAATGCTTAAGTCAAAGCCATCACCACCAGGAGTGGCAAAACCACTCAAGGTGATGCACCCGCATTACAACCCATCCTCGAAGAGGTAGAAACTGAACTCCAAGTAATGCGAGTGATAAGCAAAATATATTGATGTAATATAAACAAGATTACAATCAAACCTACTTATAAGCCAGGTGATTTATAATTGTCACCTGGCTTGAACCATGTGGTTGTTAAACATTTGATTTTGGGATGTAAAACTCCGAGTTTTAAAGTCATCAAAATAACAAGGGTTTAGTTGTCTTATAAATAACAAAATACATAACTTTCATCTAATTAGGTGATTTATAATTGTCACATGGTTCATCAAAATAACAAGGCGGCAGCCCGGCCCCAGCCAGGGGCGTTGCCCCTTGGACCCCACTAGGGGCTGCCGCCCCTAGGACCCCGCTGTCAGGGGCTGCCGCCCCCGAACCCCTGTTGTCCCGCGGAGGGCCAGTTATGTTTTATGATGTCTAGTACTTGGCATGTTGTGTACTTAATAAGTTAAGTATTATATATATTAAAGTGGAAGATGATATTAATGAAAAGTGAAACTTAATGAATGTTACTCCCGGGCTCGTTTGATGATGTAAAGTCTTGCAAGCACTATGATAGACTTCACTTAGGTGAGTCTGATGTATGATGATTGATCCGTATTCATGAGCGGGCTATGTGCCTTGCAGTGTGGATCAACTGTCGGGGGTTAGCTACCATGAAAAATGTGTACTGACAGGGATTGGCATTTTTTGTCGATCAACATGGAGCTCTTGCTTTGTGCAATCTCGTTTATGATGAAAGTGAAAGATAATCAAAGAATGAAAGATAATGAACATGCTTATTATGATGCAAGTAATGTTATGTACTATGTTGTATGCATGGTCATTATATGAAGGACAAAGTTAATATTTTCTTATATTATTTAAAACTATAACTCACTCAGCAAAGCTGACTTTTATGCATAATAGCTGGCAGGTAAGTGCTAATGCTGAGGATGACACATGGAGCTACTTGGAGAGCTATGAATGGCATTCCTTTTTATAAAATCTTTATTGTAATTTAAGAACAAGTAATATGTTTTGTTTACAATTAAAGGACAATGTATGAGTACGATATGGTTTCTAAGTTTTAAATGAATGTCTAATTATTTTACGCTGCAATGTTTTGTTATTAAACTGATTTTATGTAATGATTAACCAACTGTGAGTCTTCCCAGGAACAGGGCCTTACAAGTTGGTATTAGAGCCAAAGTTTAAGAGAATTGGGTAAACTGTTTTCAAAACCTAAACTTAAACTTAAAAGGGGACCGAATGAAGGATGCCAATCCAAGTAGCTACAGGTAAAGTTTCAAGTAAAACCGGAATTATGTGTGTGTGCTATGTGTTTTATGTGCTTCTAGGTTTGAATACTGACATGCGTTAGGATAGTGATTGCTTGGGACAGGAGAGTAAGGTAAGTGGTTAATCACACCTGGCCATTATAATTAAGGACTTACCGTACTTACAATGAACTGAGCAATTATCTTGAATAACCATTTTGGTGTTTGAATCTTATAGGAATTAGTTATGGCTGGTAGAAAATCTGGGAAGGCAACCCGAGGAGGTGCTCGTGGCGGGCGTACTACTGAGCCACGTGTCACCCGGAGTAAAGCTAAGGCTCCCGAGACTGTTTATGAGGAGTCAGACCTCCATAGTCACCCGGAGGGGGAGGGATCAGCAACCCTCAAATCCACTGTGAAGGAGGCTATCGCTGACGAAGTCTACAATGTCATGCAAAATGTCTTACCCTCGGTGGTGACCGAGGTGATCAAAGTAGTCAAGGATGGAGAGAAAGCTGAGAAGAAGGGAAAGGAAAGTGAGAGGAATTCAGGAAAGTCTACTGGGAGGACTGAGGAAGCTGAAGAGGAGCCATCAAACCCTAAGGTGGTAGTCCATGATGACGACAGTGATGAGGAGTCCAAGAGAGAGACTACTAGAGGGTGCAACTATGGGGCATTTTAAAGGTGCAAGCCCCTAACCTTTGACGGTAACGGCAATGCTACTGCCGCTCATCGCTGGCTTAGAGAGATGGAAGCGGTACTGGAAATTACTGAGTGCCGAGAAGATTAAAAAGTTAATTTGCCACTCATTCTTTTGTTGACTCAGCGTTGTGCTGGTGGGACAATATTGTCCAGGCTGAAGGAAAGCGATCGATAGCCAAAATGAAGTGGTCTGAGTTGAAGGAGTTAGTGCTGGAGGAGTATTGTCCCCATCGGGAACTAGACAAGATTGAAAAGGAATTCTTGTATTTGAAGGCTGGAAACATGACTCATCAAGAGTATACCTCCAAGTTCAATGAACTTGCAAGACTTGTGCCAGACATGGTGACGCCTGCATCCAAGAAGATCAAAAGATACATACAGGGATTGCCTGTGGATATCAGGAGGCACATGATTGCAGCCAGACCAGGCACGTTTAGGTCTGTGGTGGACTTAGCTGGGAGGTTGTACGATGAGAGAGACCCAATGCCTGTACAAAAGAAGGTGGAGAAATGGAACGGTCACAAGAATGGAAATGGGAAGAGGTTCGGAGGTGATAACTTCAGGAGTGGAGAGAAGAGGATGAGGGTTGAGGATCATTCTGGGAGACAGGGGAATACTGGTGAAGGAAGTGCTTGTAGAAAATGTTGAAAAGGTCATTCGGGGGAGTGTAGAGTTGGGACTGGAAAAGTGTTTTAAATGTGGTGAAGAGGGCCATTATGCCAGGGATTGCAAGCCGTTGAAGTGTTACCTGTGTGGTGAGATGGGACATGTGGGGAGGGACTGCAAGAAAGGGAAATCAGGAGGATCAGGAACGGTTAAAGTTGGAGATAAGGGAAAGGGCAACGGTTTGAAGGCAAAGGCGAGGGCATTCAACATAACTTGCGAGGAAGCCAGGGCAGACCCAGAAGTAGTTTCAGGTATGTTTCTGGTAGACCATGAATATGCTTTTGTGTTCTTTGATTCTGGTGCTAGTAGGAGTTTTGTGTCTGCTGCCTTTTGTCGTTTGTTGCATGATAAGAGTAGAAAGTTAGATGAGCCTTTCTATGTAGAAACAGCCATTGGTAAGTCCACTAAGGTAACTGAGGTGGTTGAGGATTGCCTGATTGAGTTAGAGGATTGTAAGTTCCCTACTAGGTTGCATGTTATGGCCTTAGGAGGTTTCGATGTGGTGTTAGGCATGGATTGGTTAGCTACCTATGAAGCCAATATCGTATCTAGCAAGAAGGTAATTCGTCTAATTGCGCCTGATGGTAGACCTGTTGCAGTTCGTGGGGATACGGTGTGCTATGTACCGAAGGTCGTGTCGATGATCACAGCTGAAAAGTACTTGAGACGTGGGTGCAACGCTTACTTGGCCTATGTAAAAGATGTGGATGCGCCAGAGCCACAATTATTAGATGTGTCGGTAGTGCGCAAGTTTCTTGACGTCTTTCCTGAAGACCTGACCGGTGTGCCGCCTGACCGCGAAATCGAATTCCATATCGATTTGCTACCGGGAGCACAACCCGTCGCTAAAGCACCGTATCGATTAGCTCCTTCGGAGATGGTAGAACTGAGGGATCAGTTGCAAGATTTATTAGATAAAGGCTTCATCCGACCGAGTATCTCTCCATGGGGTGCTCCGGTTTTATTCATCAAGAAGAAAGATGGTAGCATGCGGATGTGCATTGACTATCGCGAGCTCAATAAGCTGACCGTAAAGAATCGGTATCCGTTACCAAGGATCGACGACCTGTTCGATCAACTTCAGGGTGCCAGCTGGTTTTCAAGGGTCACCACCAACTGAAGGTGAAAGAACAAGACATTCCTAAGACAGCGTTCCGTACGCGTTATGGACGCTACGAATTTCTCGTCATGTCCTGTGGTTTAACCAATGCGCCAGCTGCTTTCATGGATCTTATGAATCGGGTATGTCGATCGATGTTGGATAAATCGGTGATAGTATTCATCGACAACATCTTGATTTATTCAAAAGGTGAAGAGGAACATGCCGATCATATTCGAGAAGTATTGGAGACGCTCAAAAATGAGAAGTTATATGCTAAGTTCTCTAAATGCGCATTTTGTCTTCGAGAAGTTCAGTTTCTGGGTCATGTGGTTAATCCTGAGGGGATCAGGGTGGACCCTGCGAAGGTTGAAGCGGTGATGCAATGGGAACCTCCAAAGACGCCATCCGAGATTCGCAGTTTCTTAGGCCTGGCAGGCTACTATAGGAGGTTTATCCACGATTTCTCCAAGATAGCTTCTCTTTTGACTAAGCTGACCCGGAAGGACGTGAAGTATGAATGGGGTACTAATCAGAAGAACGCCTTCCTAGAACTAAATATGAGGTTAACTCAAGCCCCTGTCTTGACGTTACCTGAAGGGAACAAGGATCTGGTGGTCTACTCGGATGCCTCGTATGCAGGATTGGGTTGCATGTTGATGCAACGAGGGAAGGTGATAGCCTATGCTTCTAGACAATTAAAGGTTCACGAGGCCAATTATCCTACCCATGATTTGGAGTTGGCTGCGGTGGTGTATGCATTGAAGATTTGGAGGCACTACCTGTATAGGGTGAAGTGCACCATCTTCACTGATCATAAAAGTCTGAAGTATTTCTTTGAACAAAAGGAACTCAATATGAGGCGGAGGAGGTGGTTGGAACTAATCAAGGATTATGACTGCGAAATTCATTATCATCCAGGCAAAGCCAATGTGGTTGTTGACGCCCTTAGCCGAAAAGGACGACCTTAACCAATTCGGGTGAGGGCTTGCCAGATAATCATGACGCCTGATGTTATGAAACAAGTGAGGGAGTTCCAGGATGAGGCATTAAGAGAGGACAGAGTCAACTCTGAAAGTATGGAAGGACAAGTTTCAGGCTTTGGGGAAAACACCCTGGGTGTTAGAACTCGATCTGGGAGAATATGGATCCCTCTCTATGGGAATCTGAGGGAGAAAATCATGTAGGAGGCTCACAAAACTCGATATTCCATACCACCCTGTGCCACAAAAATGTATCAAGATCTGAAGAAAGATTACTGGTAGCCAGGAATGAAGCGACACGTGGCTAAGTACGTGACCAAGTGCCTGACTTGCCTGCAAGTGAAGGCACAACACCAAAAGCCATACGGGAAGATCTAGCCTTTGGATATCCCTGAATGGAAATGGGAACACATCACAATGGACTTCATCACGAAGCTACCTCGCACGGCGAGGGGAAGCGACGCAATCTGGGTGATTGTTGACCGTCTAACAAAGAGCGCCCATTTCCTACCAATTCGTGAGACATATTCCTCAGAGAGGTTGACAGAGCTATTTATCAAGGAGATTGTGGATCGTCACGGCATGCTAGTGTCTATCGTTTCGGATAGGGACACGCGGTTTACGTCCAAGTTCTAGAAGAGGTTTCACGACTCAATGGGGACTAGACTGCATATTAGTACGGTTTACCATCCCCAGATGGATGGTCAGTCGGAAAGGACGATCCAGACTTTAGAAGACATGCTACGAGCCTGTGTAATCGACTTTGGAGGAAGCTGGGATGAGCACTTACCGTTGGCGGAATTCTCATATAATAATAGTTACCATGCCAGCATTGGTATGCCACCTTACGAAATGTTGTACGGTAGGAAGTGCAGAACGCCCGTGTGTTGGGGTGACATCGGGCAAAAGAAATTGGGGAGTCTTGAAGTGATTGAGGTCATAACTGAGAAGTTAGATAAGATTAAGGCGTTCATGAAAGATGCAAAGTATCGCCAGAAGTCTTATGCTGATAAGAGGCGTAGGCCAATAGAATTTGAGGTTGGTGACAAGGTTATGCTCAAGGTATCGCCCTGGAAAGGGATCATCAGGTTTCGAAAAAGGGGAAAGTTAAGCCCAAGATTCATAGGGCCATTCTGTATTATCGCAAGGGTAGGAGAAGTGGTCTACAGATTAGAACTACCCGATGAGTTGAGTGGAATTCACCCTACGTTCCATGTATCTCATCTTAGGAAGTGTCTAGTAGACAATGATGCAGTCATACCACTTGAAGAGATTGAAGTCGATGAGCGATTGAACTATGTAGAGCAGTCGGTGGCCATCCTTGATTGGAAAGAGAAGCACTTACGTAATAAGGTGGTTCCGCTGGTACGAGTACAGTGGAGACACCGAAAGGGATCAGAATCTACATGGGAGACGGAGGAGAAGATGAGGAAATTTTATCCTCAATTATTTGATGACTGACAGGTTTCGAGGACGAAACCTAAATAAGTGCGGAAGACTTGTAACACCCTGAAAAGTCAAAACGAGTCGCCGAGGATAATGAGCTTAATTGGTAATAAAGGAAGGAGAGGGCTTATGGGCTAATGAGGCTTATGGGCAAGAGACTAATTGATTAGAGGCCCATAACCAGCCATTTTACCCACCTAACTAGCCACCACCATCCTCACTTTGAACCCTAGCTCCCAAAATTTGTAGAGAGAGAAAGTGAAGAAAACTCAAGATTTGAAGCTTCAAAGGTTAAGAGATTGAAGATCTGGGTGTTGGAGCATCAAGACCTAAGAAAGAAGCAACAAATCCAGGCAAGAATCGACCTCTAAACCCTTCTATAGATCAAACCCGGATTCTAGGGTTTTGGGTTTTGAAAAGTTGCAAAGAATCGCATAAAGGTCACATTTTTACGTATGAAAACATATATAAAGCTTAGATTTAGCCTCATGGATGATAAACTAAGAGATTGGACGTAAAAAGTTATGATTTTGGGTTAAAAACGGGCTGGTTCGTAATTTTTATGCGATCTGCGAAACTGTATATGCGTCCAGCGAATTTGCATATTCAATCAGCGAAACTATGAGGACTTCCTGCGAAACTATAGTTTCGCAGGTAGTTTCGCAGACATGTTTATCCAACAAAAGTTGGGCGAAACTGCCAGCGAAACTTGCAGCGATACTGCCAACGAAGGTGCCAGCGAAACTGTTGGCGAATCTAGCTGCGAAATTGCTGATCTTGCAGCGAAATTAGCAGCGAATTTAGGCAGAAAGTAACCCCTTTAAGTGTCAGCTTATCTGCAAGCTGTGTAGAGTGATCCTAGCCTTGTAAGCTTAGTTTTGAAGTTGGTCTCGGTATCCAGGTGAGTTCTAGATCCCCTATTTATAAGTGTTTCCATGTTTTGGGGCTATTATGCATACTAAATATACGTTTTTAAATGACCAAGATTTTAAGGGGTTTTTAACAGTGTGACATTCGTCACTTTAAGGTCCATCAATTAACGTGTTTGTCCGTCATCTATTCTATGTTTGGTCATTCCTCATCTCTATTTGACTTTTTATGTGGATATCATGTGTGCAATATTATCGTTGTGTGTGCATTCGTTATAACCATGTGTTGACCTCAAAAAGACCTTTAAAACTTTCATTTTTGAAAACGTTAAATATATCATTTTATAAATATAATAAATGTTTTAATATAACCATTTCTTAAGTCATAATAACATTAAATGAACTTTTACAATTAATATAAAACACCTAACAAATTCGTTTTTCAACCGAACAAAATTTGGGAAAACTCGGGGGTTAAGTGCAGGGACTAAACTTGTAATTTTGCAAACTTGGGCTGGGTATAAATACCCCCTTATCAGCCCTAATCCCCATTTCACCATCTTCTTCATCCTCATCTCCTACACACACCAAAATCTCCATTTTAGCACCAAATCCAACCCGAGAGGTCTTGTTTTTTTCGTCTTGACACTGTCTACAACCTAGATTACTTCTTTCTAGCAGGTAGTTGTCTTTGGTTGTCCGTTTTCTAGCCTTTTCACGGCTGTCCAAACTAGGGTTTCGGGTGTTCGGGTTCAACCCGAACATACAAGGTCGTATGGGTGCGTGTGAGGTCTCTTTGTTTGTGTTTTATGCTTGTGTATGTGTGTTGAGTGTTTCTGGAGGTCCTTGTGGTGTAAAACCCGTGTTTAGAGCAGCTCGGGGGCTGCTCATCCCGACCACAGTCGCGATTCTGCAGATCAGGCGACTGGGTCATCCATGCGATTGAGCCGTGCGACTGAGTGGGTCGTGCGACTGGATCATGCGTCTGAGTCAATCGCGCGACTAAGTTGTGCGACTAGGCATGTCGTGCGACTGAGTTGTGCGACTGAGTGTCTGTGTGCGAGTGAGTCATGCGTGCGATTGAGTGTATGCGAATGAGTCATGCGACTGAGTGATTGTGTGCGATTGAGTCAGGTGACCGACTGAATGTGTGCGAATGAATGTGATTCGCACGACTGGAGTCCAATCGCACGAATGAATGTTCAATCGTACGAAAGTAGCTAATTCGCACGATTGAAGGTTGATTCGTGCGCATGGAAGTTGAGTCGTGCGATTGGGTGTTGTGTGGTACGACTGAAGGCCAATCATACGAATGAAGGCTCAATCGTACGAATGAAGCTGATTCGCATGATTGAGGGTTGATTCGCACGAATGGAGGTTGAGTCGTGCGTCTGACCTTGTTATGCGACTGAAATTGTTGTGTTTGACCCCTTGTGCGTGGCGTGTGTATGTCGTGTGGTGTCGAGGTAACACTAACACAATAATGCCATTGTTCGGCCACAAAGATAAAAGTCAACGTGAGAAAGGGCACAGAAACTATTTTGAGCAAATTGAACTAACGCTTTACAACGATCAAATCGACTTATAACTATTGACACATATTTAATGCTTCTTCAATAACAACGATACTTTTACTTCAACATCATCATTAGGTGCGACAATGTCTTGTACTTGGATCTACATAAGGTCTAGTACGTGTGTCAGTCTGTGTGTGTTATGCATGACCCATCCGATACGACCCGAACCGACCCATCATTATTGCGCGCTTATATACATATATCATGTCATTAATGCTATACAATAACTGTCAATAGGTGTTTGACTGTTTCTTTGCATACAACATTTGGGATACATCGATCATACATACTTACCACCTAACAAGTGAGTTTCGTGGCCCCTTTTTACGCTTATACAATATTTCAATCATTTACAAATTGGGGGAAAAGTATGCTTACACAATTTTTATGCTGTACAACTTACATACATTTTACATACAAGGAATCAACGTGATACTGTGTTGCAAGTACTATTTGATACATGCTTGGGTCTGCTGTGTGGTTCTATCTTTGCAACTATTTAATTCCAGTGTGGGAACCGACGGTTAGGTATTGGTAGTACTACTGGGTTGACACCCCCACCCTCGTTCGATGGTATACTAGTTGGTACCATCAGTGGCCAGGAACGGGCCCTTGGGTGAATTTATGCCGACAATTTCTTTGTGTACGTCGTTAGGTTTGGTTGCAAAGCTCATGTCATGTGATATTTACTTGTGTAATAACTGTATTCACGGTATTCCGACGCGCTTATTTATTACAGCATCAATTACATTTTTATTACATAAACCTGCGAGCTCACCAACAATTTTGTTGACCGTTTTAAGCATATCTTTTCAGGTGATCATGCAAGTCCAGGAATCTAGGAGTGCTGCCTTAGTGGAGATCCTAGGATGCATTTTTGGGACTTAGCTCATGTTTGATAAACAATCTTTTTGAACAATGTTAACGCTTGTAAACAATTATCAACTTTTGAAACTTGTTCCCGGGTTGTGGGAATTAACATTTACATTTTCATCTTATGTGAATATGTGTTATCATTATCATGTTGCTTATGGCTATGTTGTCGTGAACATTGACTAAACACGACACAAGTCCCCTTGTTGTCGGGTGTCGTCATGACACGCATGTCATCATTTATTTATATTGCTCTCTATCGCTTACCATGTGTTATGACGATCCCGGTCTCGTTACATCCCCGTGTTTCCGCTTTTAGCGGGGGTGTGACAGATTGGTATCAGAGCCATTGGTTATAGAGAATTAGGCAATACGCTTGACCTAGACTATAAACTAGGAACTTCATGTAGAATTGCATGCTAGGACTCTGTATGCATAATATATCTCGTGTATGTGTTCCTCGCTGCTTGATTTGTTCATCTATTTGTTATGTGATCTTTCCACCCTATGAGAGAGCCCTTGTGCTCACTCTTTTATGGGGATGCTTCTATTGGATCTTCCGTTCCCTCTGCGCGCCGAGTTAGTTTATCAGATCCGGGTATTAAACCCGAAGAGATCATCACAGATCATGCTATTGTGCTTGACCTTGGACATTGAGATTAACTCTGAGGAGGAATATGTCTGAAACCTCGAAAGAGGAAGGAAATAGACAACCTCCGCTGGACTAAACGTGATTGTATACATGGACTTGATGGATTATTATGGATATGATGTAAAGGAAAGTCGGATGTCATGTAACCGGATCGGGCATCATTCTCGGTACATCGTGGGTGTGGTGGGAATGCTGCGGGGAACCCTATATATAAACATCACCGGTATACCGAGAATATGCTTGAAATGGGCTGCATGGTGGTCTTGACTGACCGGAAGATGAACATTGGAACTTGATAAGTGGAATACATTTGTATCATATGGTGACTAAAGTTTATATGTTACCTCTTTTATGATAGAACATGCCGCCTCGAAGAGTTACCCGTAGCAGTAGTGGCGGGAGTGAAGCCCCAAGGGGTAGAGGCCGAGGCAGAGGCAGAGCACCAAGAGCAAACGATGCTCCTGCCAGTAACAGTCAAGGAACAGGGAACGCCGACATGGCAGCCCTGATCGCTCAGCAATTGGCCGCGCTTATTCCTACTATTGTGGCCCAAGTGAGCGACGCACTTCAACAACACCACCCTCACGGGGATGGTGGCAACGATGATGGAGCCCAAGGTGGGATTGAAACTGAAACGGGAAACGGGAACCCGACTGGAAACGAGAGCAACCAGGAAACCGGAAATGGTGGTACTGCCGGTATCGAAACTGGAGTGGTTAATGCTCGTCGGGGATGTTCGTACAAGGAGTTCGTGGCTTGTAAGCCGAGGGAATTCGATGGGAAAGGTGGGGCGATAGCCCTAACCAGGTGGTTGGAAAAGATGGAGGCAGTGATCGACATCAGTGAGTGCCTCGACAGCCAGAGGATCAAGTATGCCACTTGTTCTCTTCAGGGTAAAGCCCTAACCTGGTGGAACACCCAGATTCAAGCACGAGGAAGAGAGTCTGCGATGCAGATGTCGTGGGATGAATTCAAAGCCTTGATCACCGAGGAATACTGCCCTCTCAACGAGATGCAGAAGCTGGAGCATGAGTTCTGGAATCATGCTATGGTGGGGGCAGGGCATGCAGCTTATACTGATCGTTTTCATGAGCTGGCAAGATTGGTTCCGCATCTGGTTACGCCGGAATCAAAGAGGATCGAGAGGTACATTTGGGGACTCGCGCCTCAAATTAGAGCGATGGTTACAGCAGCCGCTCCTCCTACTATTCAGAGCGCAATTCTGAAAGCTGGCGCTTGACTGATGAGATGGTTAGAACAGGGGTTTTGGGCCAAGGGGCCGAGAAGAGGAAGGATGTTGGGGAGTCGAGCCGGTCGAGTGCCGGAAGGTTTGAGAAGAGGTCTAAGCCGACCAGGAATTTTGTGGTCGTGTCTCAGGCCAGGAAAGAGTATGTGGGGCCGCACCCCAAATGTGACAGGTGCAATTATCATCATCCCCCAGGGACGCAGTGCCGGGTGTGCGCTAACTGTAGGCGCCCGGGTCATTTGGCAAGAGATTGCAGAACTGCGCCGAATCTTGTAGCACCCGTCAACGCGGTTAACCCCGCCGGGAATGCAAGGGCTGCTTTGAGTGTGGGAGCCCCGATCACTACAAGAATATGTGCCCCAGACTGAATCGGGCACCGGGTCAACAAGGGAACAACCAGCAGCAGGTGTTGGCTATCGCTGGGAATCAAGGCCCGGCTACTCAGGGAAACGCAGCTCGGGGACGCGCATTCGTCATTGGAGCCAATGATGCTCGTCAGGACCCGAATGTTGTCACGGGTACGCACTTACTCAACCATCACTTCGCATCTATATTATTTGATACTGGAGCAGACAATAGTTTCATATCTTCTGAGTTTGTGCAATTGCTTGATTTGAGTCCTAGTAGGCTAGAAACTAGCTACTCCGTAGAAATGGCCAATGGTAGGGTTGCTCAGGCCGATGAGATTATTAGGAAGTGTTCGTTGACGCTGGAGGATCATACCTTTGAGATAGATTTGATACCCTTCGAGTTAGGAAGCTTCGACGTGATCGTGGGTATGGATTGGTTGTCGCAGAATGGAGCAGAGATTGTCTGTCGAGACAAGGTAGTACGTATCCCTATGCCAAACGGGGAAGTACTCAAGGTTCAGGGAGAACGACCGGGTAAGAGCTTGAAGCTTATTTCCTGCATGAAAGCACGCCAGAGTTTACGAAAGCAGTGCTACGCTTTTCTGGCTCATGTGGTTGAAAAGAAAGACGAGGAAAGGAAACTGCTGGATATTCTAGTGGTACGGGATTACCCAGAAGTATTTCCAGATGACTTGTCTGGTTTACCTCCTTCACGACAGGTGGAATTCCGTATAGAGTTGGTTCCTGGAGCTACACCGGTAGCGAAAACGCCATATCGGCTAGCGCCATCCGAGATGCAAGAGTTGTCTAGTCAACTACAGGAACTACTGGAGAAGGGTTTTATTCGACCAAGTCATTCGACCAAGTCATTCACCGTGGGGAGCACCGGTACTATTTGTCAAGAAGAAGGATGGATCGTTCCGCATGTGCATCGATTACCGTGCTGAACAAGTTGACGGTGAAGAACCGATATCCTCTCCCCAGGATCGACGATTTATTTGATCAGCTGCAAGGAGCTTCGTATTTTTCAAAGATCGATCTTCGTTCTGGTTATCATCAGCTAAGGGTTTTTGAGGACAACATACCGAAGACTGCGTTCAGGACTCGTTATGGGCATTACGAGTTCTTGGCCATGCCGTTTGGATTGACGAACGCACCAGCTGTGTTCATGGATCTAATGAATCGGGTGTGCAAACCTTACTTGGATAAGTTCGTGATCGTATTCATAGACGATATACTTATCTACTCCCGATCAAAAGAGGATCATGTAGAACATCTTCGGGCTATTCTGGAGCTGCTACGAGAAGAGAAACTTTTAGCCAAGTTCTCAAAGTGCGAGTTTTGGTTGCGGGAAGTGAAGTTTTTGGGTCATGTGGTTAACGAGGACGGGATTCACGTAGATCCCGGCAAGATCGAAGCGGTGAAGAAATGGGATACGCCCCAGACACCATCAGAGATACGGCAATTCTTAGGATTGGCCGGTTATTATCGTCGCTTCATAGCGAATTTCTCAAAGATTGCACAACCGTTGACCCTGCTTACTCAGAAAGACAAGAAGTTTGACTGGGGCTATGCACAAGAACAAGCGTTCCAAACGTTGAAAGAGAAGTTGTGCAACGCGCCTATACTGTCTCTCCCACACGGAACAGAGGATTTTGTGGTCTACTGCGATGCGTCACATCAAGGATTGGGATGTGTATTGATGCAGAAGGACAAGGTGATTGCCTACGCTTCGCGACAACTTAAAGTGCACGAAAAGAACTACACCACTCATGATCTTGAGTTGGGCGCCGTAGTATTTGCACTCAAAATTTGGAGGCATTACCTGTATGGCACCAAATGCATCATCTTCACCGATCATAAGAGCCTTCAACATATTCTGGATCAGAAGGAACTCAACATGCGCCAACGACGTTGGGTAGAGCTTCTTAGCGACTACGATTGTGAAATCCGGTATCATCCGGGGAAAGCTAACGTGGTGGCTGATGCCTTAAGCCGTAAAGAACGTGTGAAACCACTACGTGCATCAGCGTTGGGTTTGACCATCCAAACCAACCTGAAAGCTCAGATTCAAATTGCACAAAGTGAAGCATTGAAAGAAGAGAACCTTGCGGGAGTAGAATTCCGGGGGTTAGACAAACAGATGATACGCAAGGATGACGGTATTCAGTACTTCATGGATCGCATATGGGTACCCAAATGGGGAGGTGTTCGAACCTTAGTCATGGATGAAGCCCACAAGACGCGATATTCTATTCATCCTGGTGCAGACAAGATGTATCATGATCTTAAGGATCTATACTGGTGGCCAGGCATGAAGAAAGACATTGCCTTATACGTCAGCCAATGCTTGACGTGTTCGAAAGTTAAAGCTGAACATCAGAAGCCATCCGGATTATTACAGCAACCTGAAATTCCCGAGGGAAATGGGAGAACATAGCTATGGATTTCATCACCAAACTCCCTAGAACAAGCAGCGGTCATGACTCGATATGGGTCATTGTGGATCGAATGACAAAGTCCGCACATTTCTTGCATATCCGAGAAGACTACAAGATGGATAAGTTGGCGAGATTGTACATCAAAGAGGTCGTGACACCGCACGGGGTGCCGGTGTCAATCATATCCGACCGTGATAGCAGATTCACTTCACGTTTTTGGCAGACGCTACAGAAAGCGATGGGTACTCGGTTAGACATGAGTACAGCCTATCACCCTCAAACAGATGGCCAAAGTGAACGCACTATACAGACGCTAGAAGACATGTTGAGAGTGTGTGTAATCGATTTTGGAGGTAGCTGGGATGCTCATTTACCGTTGATTGAGTTCTCTTACAACAACAGCTACCATACAAGCATTGGATGCGCTCCATTTGAAGCGTTGTATGGAAGGAAATGCAGATCTCCCGTTTGTTGGGCCGAAATTGGTGAAAGTCAGCTGACAGGCCCAGAGATCATCCAAGAGACAACAGACAAGATTTTCCAAATCAAAGATCGACTTAAAGCCGCACGAGATCGCCAAAAGAGCTATGCCGACAATCGTCGGAAGCCTCTAGAATTCAATGTTGGGGATCGTGTGTTACTCAAAGTTTCCCCTTGGAAAGGAGTCGTTCGATTCGGAAAGAAAGGGAAGTTAGCCCCAAGATATGTTGGACCATTTGAGATCACTGAAAGGATCGGTCCAGTGGCTTACCGGTTAAGGTTGCCACAAGAGCTTAGCGGTGTGCATGATACTTTTCACGTGTCAAACCTCAAGAAGTGTTTGGCCGATGAATCCCTTCACGTGCCAATCGAGGAAATCAAGATTGACGACAAGCTTCATTTTGTTGAAGAACCCATTGAGATCATGGATCGAAAGGTCAAGCAACTGAAGCGCAGTAGGATACCTATTGTACGCGTAAGGTGGAATTCAAAACGAGGGCCAGAGTTTACATGGGAACGTGAAGATCAGATGAAACTCAAATATCCACATCTTTTCGAGGATGACACTCTTGAACCTAACTCCAGCTGAATTTCGGGACGAAATTCTCTCAACTGGGGGATACTGTGACATCCGTCACTTTAAGGTCCGCCAATTAACGTGTTTGTCCGTCATCTATTCTATGTTTGGTCATTCCTCATCTCTATTTGACTTTTTATGTGGATATCATGTGTGCAATATTATCGTTGTGTGTGCATTTGTTATAACCATGTGTTGACCTCAAAAAGACCTTTAAAACTTTTATTTTTGAAAACGTTAAATATATCATTTTATAAATATAATAAATGTTTTAATATAACCATTTCTTAAGTCATAATAACATTAAATGAACTTTTACAATTAATATAAAACACCTAACAAAGTCGTTTTTTCAACCGAACAAAATTTGGGAAAACTCGGGGGTTAAGTGCAGGGATTAAACTTGTAATTTTGCAAACTTGGGCTGGGTATAAATACCCCCTTATCAGCCGTAATCCCCATTTCACCATCTTCTTCATCCTCATCTCCTACACACACCAAAATCTCCATTTTAGCACCAAATCCAACCCGAGAGGTCTTGTTTTCTTCGTCTTGACACCGTCTACAACCTAGATTACTTCTTTCTAGCAGGTAGTTGTCTTTGGTTGTCCGTTTTCTAGCCTTTTCACGGCTATCCAAACTAGGATTTCGGGTGTTCGGGTTCAACTCGAACATACAAGGTCGTATGGGTGCGTGTGAGGTCTCTTTGTTTGTGTTTTATGCTTGTGTATGTGTGTTGAGTGTTTCTGGAGGTCCTTGTGGTGTAAAACCCGTGTTTAGAGCAGCTCGGGGGCTGCTCATCCCGACCACAGTCGCGATTCTGCAGATCAGGTGACTGGGTCATCCATGCGATTGAGCCGTGCGACTGAGTGGGTCGTGCGACTGGATCATGCGTCAAAGTCAATCGCGCGACTGAGTTATGCGACTAGGCATGTCGTGCGACTGAGTTGTGCGACTGAGTGTCTGTGTGCGAGTGAGTCATGCGTGCGATTGAGTGTATGCGAATGAGTCATGCGACTGATGATTGTGTGCGATTGAGTCAGGTGACCGACTGAATGTGTGCGAATGAATGTGATTCGCACGACTGGAGTCCAATCGCACGAATGAATGTTCAATCGTACGAAAGTAGCTAATTCGCACGATTGAAGGTTGATTCGTGCGCATGGAAGTTGAGTCGTGCGATTGGGTGTTGTGTGGTACGACTGAAGGCCAATCATACGAATGAAGGCTCAATCGTACGAATGAAGCTGATTCGCACGATTGAGGGTTGATTCGCACGAATGGAGGTTGAGTCGTGCGTCTGACCTTGTTATGCGACTGAAATTGTTGTGTTTGACCCCTTGTGCGTGGCGTGTGTATGTCGTGTGGTGTCGAGGTAACACTAACACAATAATGCCATTGTTCGGCCACAAAGATTAAAGTCAACGTGAGAAAGGGCACAGAAACTATTTTGAGCAAATTGAACTAACGCTTTACAACGATCAAATCGACTTATAACTATTGACACATATTTAATGCTTCTTCAATAACAACGATACTTTTACTTAAACATCATCATTAGTGGCGACAATGTCTTGTACTTGGATCTACATAAGGTCTAGTACGTGTGTCAGTCTGTGTGTGTTGTGCATGACCCATCCGATACGACCCGAACCGACCCATCATTATTGCGCGCTTATATACATATATCATGTCATTAATGCTATACAATAACTGTCAATAGGTGTTTGACTGTTTATTTGCATACAACATTTAGGATACATCGATCATACATACTTACCACCTAACAAGTGAGTTTCGTGGCCCCTTTTTACGCTTATACAATATTTCAATCATTTACAAATTGGGGGAAAAGTATGCTTACACAATTTTTATGCTGTACAACTTACATACATTTTACATACAAGGAATCAACGTGATACTGTGTTGCAAGTACTATTTGATACATGCTTGGGTCTGCTGTGTGGTTCTATCTTTGCAACTATTTAATTCCAGTGTGGGAACCGACGGTTAGGTATTGGTAGTACTACTGGGTTGACACCCCCACCCTCGTTCGATGGTATACTAGTTGGTACCATCAGTGGCCAGGAACGGGCCCTTGGGTGAATATATGCCGACAATTTCTTTGTGTACGTCGCTAGGTTTGGTTGCAAAGCTCATGTCATGTGATATTTACTTGTGTAATAACTGTATTCACGGTATTCCGACGCGCTTATTTATTACAGCATCAATTACATTTTTATTACATAAACCTGCGAGCTCACCAACAATTTTGTTGACCGTTTTAAGCATATCTTTTCAGGTGATCATGCAAGTCCAGGAATCTAGGTGTGCTGCCTTAGTGGAGACCCTAGGATGCATTTTTGGGACTTAGCTCATGTTTGATAAACAATCTTTTTGAACAATGTTAACGCTTGTAAACAATTATCAACTTTTGAAACTTGTTCCCGGGTTGTGGGAATTAACATTTACATTTTCATCTTATGTGAATATGTGTTATCATTATCATGTTGCTTATGGCTATGTTGTCGTGAACATTGACTAAACACGACACAAGTCCCCTTGTTGTCGGGTGTCGTCATGACACGCATGTCATCATTTATTTATATTGCTCTCTATCGCTTACCATGTGTTATGACGATCCCGGTCTCGTTACATCCCCGTGTTTCCGCTTTTAGCGGGGGTGTGACAAACAGGAAGAACGATTTTTCTATAAGTAAATGTGCTATATAAATGTTTAAGCATACTCAAAACAGTCAACAATATGTTGGTGAGAACATAGGTTTAATCACTAAACAAAATATATTGATGTAATATAAACAAGATTACAATCGAACCTACTTATAAGCCAGGTGATTTATAATTGTCACCTGGCTTGAACCATGTGGTTGTTAAACATTTGATTTTGGGATGTAAAAATCCGAGTTTTAAAGTTATCAAAATAACAAGGGTTTAGTTGTCTTATAAATAACAAAATACATAACTTTCATCTAATTAGGTGATTTATAACTATCACATGGTTCATCAAAATAACAAGGCGGCAGCCTGGCCCCAGCCAGAGGCGTTGCCCCTTGGACCCCACTAGGGGCTGCCGCCCCTAGGACCCCGCTGTCAGGGGTTGCCGCCCCGAACCCCCGTTGTCCCGCGGAGGGCCAATTATATTTTATGATGTCTAGTACTTGGCATGTTGTGTACTTAATAAGTTAAGTATTATATATATTAAAGTGGAAGATGATATTAATGAAAAGTGAAACTTAATGAATGTTACTTCCGGGCCGTTTGATGATGTAAAGTCTTGCAAGCACTATGCTAGACTTCACTTAGGTAAGTCTGATGTATGATGATTGATCCGTATTCATGAACGGGCTATGTGCCTTGCAGTGTGGATCAACTGTCGGGGGTTAGCTACCATGAAAAATGTGTACTGACAGGGATTGGCATTTTTTGTCGATCAACATGGAGCTCTTGCTTTGTGCAATCTCGTTTATGATGAAAGTGAAAGATAATGAAAGAATGAAAGATAATAAACATGCTTATTATGATGCAAGTAATATTATGTACTATGTTGTATGCATGGTCATTATATGAAGGACAAAGTTAATATTTTCTTATATTATTTAAAACTATAACTCACTCAGCAAAGCTGACTTTTATGCATAATAGTTGACAGGTAAGTGCTGATGCTGAGAATGGCACACGGAGCTACTTGGAGAGCTATGGATTACATTCCTATTTATAAAATCTTTATTGTAATTTAAGAACAAGTAATATGTTTTGTTTATAATTAAAGGACAAATGTATGAGTATGATATGGTTTCAAAGTTTTAAATAAATGTCTAATTATTTTCGCTGCAATGTTTTGTTATTAAACTGATTTTATGTAATGAATAACCAACTGTGAGGCTTACCGGGAACGGGGCCTTACATGCGATGAAGTGCGGGTCTAACCCGCTATTAATAAATAATAAAATTAATAAAAGCAACTACGTAAACTTGTGTTGTTCTGAGTTCCAAACTAGCAAAAATATATATTAACTACGTACTTGTATTTTCCTAGGCACATCATAAGTTTTAACGAGCGAAGTTATTTTATTAAATCTGAAAGAAACAATATAATGTTAATAAAATAAAGATATATAAAATTAATATGTTAAATAATTTCATTTACGTGTAAACCCAAAAGATGTAGTTAAGCTAGGAAATAGGGGGTTACTTGACTCCATGTGTAAAAATGTTGGGTGAGCGGTTGAGTCTACCCATGACAAGTTTGCAACTACTTACTACTATAATTTATTTTGAGAGTATTCTTTCATAGTTATCGACATATATTAAATAATTACACGGACGGATTATACAACATTTATAAAAAAAAGGGTTATGTAATTTATTAAATAAGGTGCAACTTAGGGGTGGTTTAAGAAAAAGGGAAATGAAGCAAACGTTTTAGATATTCACGGCAGCCCTGTTCTTCATCCATTAATTCGGTTTAAGAAAATTCATAAAGTATTATATATAGGGATCGCTTACTATGCAAAATATAATTTATGAACAAAGTGTACGAAGTCATCAAGACATGACACATGTTCTTTGCCAGATGAGTAATTTCGTACGCGCAACAATTACGCATATAAAGTATATAATTACGCAAGTTATATTTGTTATTACGCAAGTTATATTTATTCAAACTAAAATTACTTAAGTTATAAAAAACAATTACGCAAGTTATATTATTAAATACACAAGTTATATGATAATTACGCAAGTTATGTTCATATGTACGCAGTTAATAATCACGTAAATTATACGCACAACACATAGACGCTTTTATAAAAATGTTATTTAAAAAAAGTATCGCAATACTATACTCAAATTAAAGAGAATAAAATGCTCAATTTTATACTCTAAAATTTTTTAAAAGATAATATCGTATAAAAAAATTATATACGTTAAAACAAACGGGTGGAATTAGACTATTTTCAAATCTATCACTCCAGGCTCATTTCTTGAATGATTATTTCATCTTTAATCTGAACTATTCATCTAAAAAGTTAATTATTATTATTACTCGCACACTTCTCACAAAAACAACAGTTTGTATAGTTAACTTTCTTTTTATGTATATATAATTTTATTTTATTTGTTTTGTTTTGAACTACAAATTCTTAAAATAGTTTCGAAATTTAATTTTGGAAAAAATGCCAAAACTTCGTAAGTTCGCTTGAGACTTTAAAACATAGTATTGAAAAGAGCCCTAAAGTCTGATATCGGCTATGGGTTACATAAAAATTAAGCCGGTCTTGACACAACATATCTATATAACAGTTACACAACATATATTTATAATTACGCACATTCAACGATACATCAACGTCCTTATAAAAAAATCATTTTGCTAATTAAAGAAAATAAAGAGAATAATATACCCAAATTATAAAATATCTACATGATTTTATAATATAATATTTCTACAAAATATAATTTCTTATATAACTATTCGTTTGAAATATTGGGACAACTTAAAAAAAATCAACATTTAGATGCTTTCAAGCGTGAATAAAACTGATGTGAATGTCTTTTGTAATCTTACCCATCAAGTACTTAACACCATAAAATCATCTTGTAATCTTGTAATTCTAATATAACAGAACTCCGTAACAAATTAATACGATTGTGTTTTCATTGGAGTGGTTGAAGAAACAAAAAGTCAAAACTAAAATAGAACTAGTATTCAAGTGAAGGTTATTATAGAATTCATTGCAATTAATAAATTATTTTAATATTAATAGTACCCTGTCAATTTGATAATTAAGAAGAACTATAAAATATATTTCAACATTAAAAAAACGTCACGCGCGGTGTTATGTTTTTGTTATACCAAAATACCAAACACACATTAACACTTAAATCAGCTTATATATAATATAGTTATAGAAAATAATACGTATTAATTATCCAATATTTAAAAACTATTTTTAATGTATGAAAAAAGTTTGAAAAAATATTATTAACACGTTTGCTAGTTTAAAACATATATATTTAACAAACAGTTTTAGATGTAAATCATAGATTTCGTGACTTAATAATTGAGTTTACCATTTTTTTTACATGTTTTCAGAAGGTATTTACTTTCTTACGCACTAATTAGAATTTAGAAACTACATAAATTTCATTTGCAAATTTAAAAGTAAAATTGAATTTAACTTTAAACATAATTTGTTTTATAATTCAAGTCTTGTTTTAACTAATTATGTCCTACTTGTTAATATGAGACACACAAGTTTGTTTTTGTTTATCTAAAGTGGAGACCTTTTTAATGCCATTGATTCATAAAAACTCCCCCATCAAATAATCTTAAGTGTGTAGTTTCCCCTTATGAACATACGAAACGTCCAAAAACACTGGCTCTCGTATATATCAATATTGTGCATTTTGGTTTTAAAAAGGAGCTCAAGAGTTGTTTTTGTTACTCAACTGGAAGACTTCATAGTAGTGATCACGGGTCACTCATTTTGAAATTTCTACCGTACGAAGACAACACTTAAAATAAGATTAGAATACTTGTGGTGATTCAGACAAGGTATGTAAACAAACAACGTAAGAATTATTATCTCACACTCAGTAAAAACCTCATTTTAATTAAGTTAATAAAATATAATTATAACTACTTTAACAACCCGTGTACTACACAAGTTACATATAAATATTAAACTAACAGTATATTAAATATTATTTAGAATATTAAAAAATAATGTTAAAGATAAAATACGATTGAAATTAAATATAATTAAAAAACTTTTGCTTTATAAAAACTATTTATTAATTTTTCTATATTTTTTGAAAAAAATGTTTTTCAAAAAACCTTTTTATTATTAAAAGTTCTTTGTTCTAAAAACTTCATTTTAATACAATTTTAACGAAAAAACTTGTTTTTAATTTATTATAAAATCTATTTTATAGTTTAAAAAGTTTATTAATAATATCATATGCATTTAATATTATTATTAGATAGTTAAATTGTAATATTAATAAGATGTGATAAAATGATAGGAAAACTATGATCTATAAACATTTGATTTTCTGAGGGTAGATATGTTTGCATGTAAGTATGTTTTTAAATAATAATAAATACAATATAAAAGCAGGTGGCCTGATCTGTCTATCTTTGCTATGTTGTGTTGTGGTGTGTCCCCTACATCCTCCCATCGTCAAACAGAGCAGTTGCTTCTCGTCTGCTCCATTTCTCTTTTGTTTTATTCTCTCTAATCACACACAGCTTCTGTGTGTGTAAGCTTAGAGATAAAGAAGCAGAAGAAGTTAGGTTGAAAGAGGCGATTGATCTCGAGATCTGTGCTGTTGTTTTACATTCCGTTTACTTCACGAAGAATACAGCCACACATGTGCGTGCGCGCGCCTCTCTGTAGTTGAGAAACCACCATACCTTTAACCACACATCTTCGAAAGGTAGGGGGAAATACCATTGTAATATTGTATGCATAATGTAATATTGTATGTCAAATTCGTTCGCATTTTGAGTCGCTGATTCTCTTCTCCTTCATTCTCATTCTCATTCTCAATGAGATAGGAAACGAATGTGTGTGTTCTCTCTCTCTCTCTTTTTTTTTGTATAGTTATTTAAGTGCTTAGTGTTTTCCCATGCTTTAGCTTAAACAGCAGCTATAATCCATGCAATTGTTTGTTTATGAAGGAAATACGTTTAGGTTTCATCCAGCCAAAGGCCATTTAATCTTGCAAATACTTTATCTTTTCTGTAAGTGGAGTTTAATTATAGCTATTGAAGACGGTTAAAGAATATGAATTATATTTATGTATATTATTTCATGAATCAAACCCAGCATGATAAGATGTTGGTTTATGAGTTTTAATAGGTTTTGTTTCAATTAACTGATAAATGCAAAATTTAAGTTATAAGGTTCTCCATGATTCTTATATTGTTATCTGACTATTGTTTATGCCGGAAAGGGTATTTTAGTCATTGACCTACCCATGCTCATTCAACTTAACTGTTTGTTTGTTATATAGTTTCAATGCTACTGCTAGTTTATTACATATTTAATCTGTCTGGGGTCATAAGTATTTGTAGACAAATGGAAATTACTTATCACAGCTAGCTCATTATTCCTATAGCATGGTACAGTAATTGACATCTTGTGGATAGGCATGCCAATTGGCCTCAAGCATTTGTTTTTATGAATTAGTCCCCTTGATTAATATATACATCTATATGCCTGCTGTTTGTTTTTCTTGAAAAGATGTAACACTTATTGTTTTCGCGGACAAGTAGCAGGAGTACGTGAAGAAGAGACTACACATGTACAATGAAGCCATATTTATTAGCGTATTTCCTTGTCGTGATTTTACCACTCACCATTGCTGATCTAAACTCGGACAAAACAGCCCTTCTCAACTTTGCTGCGTCGGTGCGTCAAGGTCGAAAGCTCAACTGGAGGAACAGAACTTCCGTATGCACGTCTTGGGTGGGTGTAAGTTGCGAGGGCAGACGTGTAACGGCACTTCGCCTTCCTGGTATGGGCTTGTATGGCCCTATTCCACCCAACACTCTAGGCAACCTGGATGCACTTGCTATACTTAGCCTTCGCTCTAATTTCCTAAATCAAAGTCTCCCCTCTGATCTCCTTTCCCTCCCTTCTCTCACCAACATTTACCTCAACAAAAACCAATTTTCGGGTCAAATACCTTCCTCTATCTCTTCCCAACTCATAGCACTCGATCTTTCCTTCAATTCTTTCACCGGTAATCTCCCCACCTCTTTACAGAATCTCACAAACCTCAAGTACTTGAATGTAAGCAACAATCAACTTAATGGATCAATCCCACTGTCATTAAAAAAGTTCCCAGCTTCAGCTTTTCGCGGGAATTCTGGACTTTGTGGATCACCACTTAACCAATGCCTCTCACCATCACCCTCACCTTCACCTTCACCTTCACCTTCACCCTCACCATCAACATCTTCATTGCCATCACCGTCTTTGTCACCATCACCGTCTTTATTAGCACCACCATTACCCTCAACAAATGTGAATTTACCTCCTCCACGAATGCTCGTCCCTCCGGCCCAAAGACTACCCTCTCAACAAAAGGACAATAAGAAACTAAGCAAGGGTGCTGTGGCTGCCATTTCCGTGGTGTCTTCTTCTCTACTACTGCTTCTGCTTCTTGCACTGGTGCTATTCATTGCAAAGAAGAAAGAAGGTGAAACACAAGGGAAAGCCTTAGGGAGTGGGATGATGGAAACGCCGAAAGAGGACTTTAGTAGCGGGTTGCAAGAATCTGGGAAGAACAAACTAGTTTTCTTTGATGGTTCATCTAGTAAGTTCAATCTGGAAGACTTACTTAGAGCCTCTGCTGAAGTTTTAGGAAAGGGTGGTTATGGTACAACTTATAAGGCGGTTTTAGGAGAAGGAACGATGGTGGTTGTAAAAAGGCTGAAAGAAGTGGTCGTCGGAAAGAGAGGATTCGAGCAGCAAATGGAGATCATTGGGCGTGTAGCGAAACATCCAAATCTGGTTCCTCTTCTGGCCATTTACTATTCCAAGGATGAAAAACTACTGATTTATGAGTGCGCAGAATCTCGCAGCTTGTCCTCTTTATTACATGGTATGTCATCGTATACATTTCATAATTTGTTCAAACCGTGTGACTTGAATCAATATTAATGCAATCTTAGGTGTTTGTGATGCAGGTAACAGGGGTTCAGGAAGAACATTAGAGTGGGAAAGTAGATTAAGAGTTGCTCTAGAAACAGCAAAAGGGATTGCTCATATTCATGCAGGAGGTGGTGGAAAACTAAGTCATGGAAACATCAAATCCTCCAATGTCCTAGTCGACCACGACAACCATGGACGTGTATCTGATTTCGGTTTGGCTCCTCTTATGGGCTCCCCCACTCGAAGTTCAGGCTACCATGCACCTGAAGCTATCGAATCCAAAAAACCAACACAAAAAACTGATGTCTACAGCTTCGGTGTTCTCCTACTTGAATTGCTGACTGGGAAAGCACCAGCAACTGCAGCAACAGCAGCAGCGAGTCAGGATGAAGTGGTGGACCTCCCGCGGTGGGTCCAGTCCGTCGTCAGAGAGGAGTGGACGGCTGAGGTGTTTGATGTGGAGCTGACAAAGTACCAGAATGTAGAGGAAGAGATGGTTCAGATGCTTCAGATAGCCATGACATGTGTCGCGAAAAGCCCAGAAAAGAGACCCAACATGGATCAGTTGGTTCGGATGATTGAGGAAATCAGGATGTTTGATAATCACAATCGCCCATCTTCAACCCAAACACCATAAATTAAATATCATCATCTGCTTACCGCATGTTTTTTTAATATCTTTGTGTTTTAGAATGTTAATTCTTATTGAAAAGCCATAGATGGGTGATTGCTTGTGATATGTTACTGTTACACATATCAAACAGAATGAAAGCTATATAGTTTATCTATATCTTGAATAGTTTTAAAAGATATTATAGCATTACAAAGTTAAATTTATAGATAATTATCTCAAGTAAAAATACTAATTATGTTCTCAATCTTTTATCCTTCTTTCTAATTTATTAAGCTATAATCTAGTTATGTTTTAAATTTCTTCTAGTGTTATTTGGTTTGTTGGTTAATTGATTTGGTAGAACTCCTTTATAATTCTTGAACAATCATTAGCATACATTTGTTTTAATAACTATTCTCTAATTTATATAACTAGTGTTTTGCCCATGCTTTACGCTAGCTCGAATAAAATTCATTTAGAAATATATGTGTAAATAAACACATCGTCATAGTACATTCGGAAATATAAGATGAATTATGATGTTTCAAAAGAACTAAACATTATATATTATACTTGGACCATAGGTTTTAAATGTACGTTATGAAACTTGATTTTAAATAAGATATTTATCAAAACACACGCAGAGACAATTGAGTCACATAGTGTACTCGGAATTTTCAAAAACATTACATTTGAAAAAGATTAGTTATATTTTATATTCGGCCCGAATCAGTTTTGGTTGAAACTTACACCAGATAATAAATTAAAATAAGGTGAATTCAAAAGTTAACAAAAGATTACATTTGTAAAGTTATAAAAAAAACAAAACGATAAAAATAATTATAACCACAAAATAATAATCAAATTTCAAACAAAAATAGCCAAAATCAAAGGGAGTTCACATGTTTCGTAACATCCGGCCCATTTTCAAACTATAAACTCAAACCCAAACCCGTTTGAGTCAATCTTGTAAATCAAATTCATTATTTAGTCATTTTATTTATTTCTATGTTCCAAAAACAATAAATGTGTCACTTAATCAATGTAACTTAAATTCTATAATTTATAAAATAAATTTTATAAATGTTAAAAGGTTATTAATATCTATAAGATTTTAAAATATTCAACTAAAATAAATAATCAAATTACAAGTTCTTGTGAGATTTATAAAGTCTATAAAGATTTAATAAAAAAGAAGTATTAAATTAAAATTAGAGTCTTAATAAATTTAGAGTTTAAATTGTAATTATTTTTTTATTTATTTAAATTATTTAATTTTATATTTATTTCAAATTTCAATCATAACCCCATTTTAAAAAACTTGTAACTCATCACTAACACCATTCATAATCCCCCTCTAACCTCTATTATAAAAATAAGCTTTAGGTCTCACTTTTTATTTGCTCATTCTCTAAAAATGTCACTAACATTTTTAAATCAAGCTAACAACACACTAAGGTAACAAAGAATCCCGTTTGCATATGGACGGCTATGCCGCCGCATTCGATTATTTCACAAGATTATTTCTCTAAGTGATGGCTATGCTGAAGTCTTGGAATATTTTTTTATAACTCAAATGAAGTCTAACTTACCATATATTGACATAATAAATTTGTTCTAACCCGTTTCATGCTTTAACAATTTTAAAAGTGCACATAAGTGCCTTACTATAATTTTGGCAGAATATAGTCTGACTTTAATTGACCATAACTTGGTCATAACAAACTAAATTTGAGTAAATCACACTCCAATATTAAGTCATCAAATAACCTTTTCATCTATAGTTAATATATCTTCAAACTCAATCGGATGACTCAACAATAGCCTTCAAAAGATAAGTGCGCGTTTCAGCACCTTCTGTCTTGTGCTACTGTTTTGATATATTTACAGGTGTTTACATAAAAAGTTTTCTGAACTAAAGTTGTTCGGAAGACTCTGAACTAGTCAACTGTAAATTTTTATAATTTTATGAAACCGTTTGCTATTTTTAAAACATATTCAAACACGTACCAAATATTCTGTCCAGAATTTAAAATTGGTGCAATAATCCTTTTTCAATCTACCTTTCGTATTTTGCTATTCTCTAAACGTCCTAACTTCTTGTAATGAATTTCAACCTCAAGCTATTATTTATTTTTATCCTTTAGGATGTCACCTTTGACTTTTGAACATCCAAGCTTTCTTATGAACCCTACAATCATCGTTAAACATTGTGAGTTTCCATACCCCGTTTTCCCTTTATTTCACATCCTTTGGGGTGAAGCATGGTAACCGTATAAATACACACTTGTAAAATATCTCAATACATGTAATGCACGTGCAATTCATATTATAAATTTTGTCATGGTTATTTGAGATAATGGTGAGCATTATATGATAGTCATCTTGTAAAAGCAATCATTAACTATTGCTAGCCTAGCGACTGGTGCTAAAGCCGAGGTTCTTGCCGGATCCTGATGACGTATTCTTGTTTATCATGGAACCAAGTACACTTAGCTAACCATATATCTTATTGTGGCCATACTTTTTTCAAAGTTTGATTGTATTATTATGCTATCTATATATTCTTGTATTATTTCATAACCTATGACTTGAACCTCTTAAAAGTTGTTTATATATGTATGTACAAATTCATGGGAACTCACCAACATCATATGTTGACCGTATTCTTAACATGTTTCAAGATGCAGTTTAGAGGACTTCTTCATGCTCATATAGGACTTAGACCAAGATTAATAAAAGACGTTATTATGTTGTTTGAATCTTTATTACTTTGTAATGAAATATTTGATTTGACTTATTTAATGAAAATGATATTTAATTATATTTCAACGTGTTTATTCCATGAGCAATGAGCAATCAATTCACATTCGTCCGCCCAGATGATTCCGCCGTCGGTTAGGGTGTGACACGTGTCATGCATTTTGACTTGTACATTATGCATTGATTGTGTGCTCGTTGGCTTTTAATGTATTAGTAATACCTCGTATTTTTCAATTATTAATCAAAAAAGTTTTAAAAGCCAAGTGGTATATTTTTGAACCGTGAAAATTTCATCAAGACTAGTAGTGAGCTAGCAAGAAAACATCAGATGATGAAAGAAGATATATTTAAAAAAAAATATTACCCAATCTAGACAAGTAAATTGTCCCATATATTTTATCCAAGTGAACAATGAAACCAATGCATCTTCAACTATTGCATCCACTCCTCTATTGCTATCCTTGAAAACACTATCATTCTTTCATATCCACATGTGCTAAATGGTAGCATGAAGAATCACCAACTTTTCTAAACCAACTTGTCACCATACATGTTAGTAGGAATATGGAAGAAGCCTTGAAAATTATCCACACCGATGAGCTTACATCTACTCTAAGTTTGAATTTTGTACCATAAGATTTCACCATAGAGCATCTAATAAAGAGGTCGTATGTGGATTCCAAGTCATTTCCATAAGGTTTACATACCGCAAATGACAACGGAACATTTCTTTTTACTAGATCTAGTATGGATGGAATTCACCTGTAAACTGCATGGCAAACAAAGGATGTGTTCTTTATTGGTATCTAGTTTAGCCAAACAAAAGTCATTATGGAAGACGAGCTTTAGTAGTTTTTTCTTTATAAGAATCCACCAAAAAGGAACCCACCCCAACACCATCCTAAACCTAAACATTATCACCTATTTTGATGTTTATCAAGTGTAGAAAGATAGTAAGAGAATTAAGCTCTTGGACTTTCGAAACGTGAGATGGGGTTTTCTTTAAGACCGCATGAGCATTCTATTCTTCACAGGTCTGTGGCATGTGTCAGTAGTGTTAGCATTTTTATTTTTTCCCCAAGGCAAATAGATTAAGGAAAACATCTTTTAGTACCCCAATATCACTCCAGTTATTTAAAAAATAATAAATGTGTCCATCTCCCAAGATTTAACCTAAAAATTTATAGATAAAGGCACATACAACATACGTAACAATGACAGACGCGAGAAATAAAAGTTGGCTTAAGAGCCTAAGTCCGTAGAACAATCCTTATAGCAACACTTATCAATCTAGACTAAATAAAAATCCAAATACATAAAGAGTATATGTCCTTACCTAATTGTAAGGTTTTATGTAAGGCTGATGCATCTAAAACATTCAAAGTCTCTCCTGCATGAATGCACTGAAGTACATAGTAGAAATGCTTTGGAAGTTTTACACCCTGCATCTGAATTATTGTAAGTGTAAAATCTTTCGAAGCCAAGACCAACATCTTCCGATGCCAAAAGAGAAGTGTTTTGAAGCTTCAAACACGAAGTCTTCCAAAGCCAAAAAGTGAAGAATGATTTATTCCGAAGACTTTTAACACATGCTTTATCTGATGTACTTTTCCATAAAGCTAGACCACTTTCCGCCGCAACTCTATTTAGTCACCAACTTACATAAGTTGGTGAAAAGGTCCATGTTTTTGGTAACTATACATTGAGGTCTTGAGTCCTTTGCTTTCTATTTTATGTACTTTTATCCTTTTAGTAATATATTAGGATGTGAGTTATGGCATGTCATAGTCACTAGTCAAAAGGCAATCTAACTTTTGACTCTATATTTGATTTTATTGTTGTCTAGATCAAATATTTCCAGCTAGCCTTTAAAGTATGGTCGGGTGTAGGATGTAGTATAAAGTATCTCAGGTCCTTGTACTTTTCATTTTGCTTTGTAACACTTATAAAGAACTTGAGAGTAATATACAACATTCTTGAAAACTAATATTCTTGTGTTGTTTTGTTCTTGTTCTGTCTCATACTTGCTTGTGTTCTTAGTATCAAACCATATTGTTCCAGTTCCTTATTTGATCTGTTAAGTGTTCTATAACACTCTCCTTAATATGTGTTGTGTTGTAAGTGACCATCCTTTAACCGGTCCTTCAATTGGTATCTGATCATTCCAGGCTCTTGATTGTAAGATCTCACCATCTAAAGATCCCTCACACACATAAAATACTTAACATCTCAAATGGTAGCTCTTACTAAAGCTGATATGAAAACTAGAACCATGACAAAGTCCCCACGGATCACTCCTGAAGACTTTGACACTTGGTGCCAACGAATGGAAGGGTTCATTAAGTCACAAACTTCCAGGATGTGGGAATCTGTTTTCTCAGGGCCTCACATACCAAGCACCTTTTCAACTGTTGCTGGAGGTGCTATGATTCCAAAGGCTGTGATAGACTATTCTGAAGAAGACAGGAAGAGAATAGATATTGACCAGAAAGCCATGACAGCCCTTCAAACTGTTCTTCCTAACTCCATATACAGAGGCTTCAAGAAGTGCAAAACAGTTAAGCAGCTATGGGATGCACTAAAGCTGATGTATGAGGGGTCAACTGAAGCCAATGAGAACAAGAAGGATCTCCTGAAGCAGTAGTTTGAAAACTTCACCTTCAAAGCAAGTGAAACCATGACTCAACAATACTCCAGGTATGTTGAGATTGTAGACACTCTAATGGATGTTGGAGTGACTCTTAAGAACAGAGACATTGTAAGGAAGTTCATGTCCTCTCTTCCTAGACAATGGACATATTATTGTGTTGTTATCAAGAGAACTGAGAACCTTAAGACTCTTACTTTGACAGAGTTGTATGGTATTCTTAATGGATACCAGATGGAGATGAATATGCAAAGTTCATCTGGTAACTCTAGCAATCAACTGAGTTTAGCCCTCCATGTGGTTGAAAGGGATAGTAGAGAACCACATCATCATCTTATCTACTACCCTGACAACTCACAAAAGGATCATTTAATCACCTTCCCGGAGACACCAAGAGAAAGCTACACTCAAGGAAGCCCATTCCAAGAGACAAGCTCTTCACAAGCCTTCGTGTCCTTTGATGAAAGCTCAGGCAACTTTCTCTTCACCCTTGAAGATTTGGACTTTATCCATCCAGATGATCTGGAATACATGGAGATAGTTCAATAAATAGCTCTTCTCACTCATAGAGCCAAGAAATTCTACAAGAGGACAGGAAGGAAGTTTCTAAGCAATACAACCAGTGGAAAGTTTGGGCTGGGCAAAAGCAAAGTAAAGTGTTACAACTGTAACCAGATGGGCCACTTTGTAAGGGAGTGTAAGGAACCAAGGATAAATGATGGCCAAACACAAGCCAGACCAAACTACACTGAGAGAGCCACCCAGAATGAGAAGCCAAAGCAGCAAGCTGCAGTTGCTGTTGAAGAAGGAGGCTTTGACTGGAGCTTTTAGGTGGAAGATACATCTCCAAACAAAGCACTAATGGATGACCATGATAAATCAAAGGTATTAGAACATCTCTGTACACCTAAATGTACTGCTAAAGTGAATAGATATAGGTCCTACAACTTAGAGATGAGATCTGTTCTTGAGTCTTTAAATACTTTAAAATCTGATTTCAAAAGAGCTAAACATGATTATAAACCAAAGATAGAGGACTTAGAGAAAACTATTTCAACTCTTAAACAAGAACATACCAACTACAGAACTCAAATCAAAGATCTTATAACCAAATTGATGGAATGCCAGGCTGAGCTTGTGATCAGCAAAGCCAGGATAGAAAAATGTGTTCTTGAAGAAGAGAACTTCAAGAACATTATATCCTCATCCTTGCATGCAAAAGTTTATTATCAAAATAAGCAAGGACTGGGATCTAGTGAAATAGCTCCTCCACACACAATTTTGTCTGTAAGATCTTCTAGGTGTGGAACTTGTGAAGATAAGCTTCCCTTCATAGACCCTATAAGTGAAGAGGATGAAGAGGAAATAGTGAAGGATGTCTCTGAAAAGAGTAAAGAAGAGAATTTTAAGAAGGGTCACTATTCCTCTGAGGAGAGTAAAAGAGTTGGGATGACGAAGCCAAGAAGAAAGAACTTGATCAGAAAGGCCAAGAGGCAGTCTAAGAAGGCTCAAGAGATCAAGGCCACCTTTAACTCTGTGTAGAAACAAGTCTTTATCTCTGCAGGATTTGAGGTGGTTAAGGCTGAAGACACAAACCTGAACTCTAGTACCAGGAGTTCTAGTTCATGTTCAAATCATCCCAACAATATGAAGAAGGCTGATCGGTTGTGTACCACTGCTACACAACCTGAACCATTCAGCTCCAAAGGTAGTTCTCACCCCTAAAAGAATTGCCATATCATGTGCGAAGATGAAGATGGAGAAGGAAAGTGATCAAGTTCAGCCTTGTTCTCAAAGGAAGACTCTTAGGAAGAAAAAGATGGACTGTGTTATATGTGGTAGTACTTCTCATCTTGTTAAGGATTGTCTCACAATCTAAAAAGTACTGTCCATATGACCAAGAAAGAAACTTCTGAAAGTTTGAAGAAGAAGAAAGCTTCGAAAGGAAAATCTCTTCCTTTTGGAAGCTCCAAAATGAAGGAGAGGACAAGTTGAAACTTGCATTCGGAAGAAAATTTGGTCTCGGAAGAAAGAAATACTTTCGAAGCACTAAAGCCTGCTGCAGTTTTAGCAAGATCTTCCAAAGTTCTAGTCATCAAAACTTTTGAAGTTATCCAAACTTCCAAAGTGATGAAGGTCAAGTCTAAGCTTCCAAAGGTGGTGTGGAAGACAAAGAAAGACCAAGTGACTGAAAGTTCTTCATGAACATCAGCAAATGATCCTCAAAACATGACAATAGGATCAATTAATGTTGCATTGTCCTCAACTTCTTTTGATAAGCCCAAGACCAATAAGACTTCGGTTTCCAAATGTAACTAATCATCTCTTTTGTGCAGGAACAACTCAAGACAAACAGAAATGTATGGATCATTGATAGTGGCTATTTCTGGCACATGATAGGCAATGGGTCACTACTCTAAAATTTTGAGAAAATTGATGGAGGGCCAGTTGCTTTTGGAGGAGATGCTGGAGGTTACATAACTAGAAGGGGCAGGGTCACAAATAGTAAGCTCAGCATTGAGAAGGTAAACTTTGTCAATAAGCTTGGATACAATCTTTTGAGTGTGTATCTCAATTTTCTAATCAGAGTCATAACATGCTCTTTACTGAGCATGAGTGCATTATTCTTAGGCCAGGGGTGGTGTTTCCTCATGAGCATATCCTGCTCAGAGCCCCCAGAAAAAGGAACATGTACAAGATGGATTTGCAAGAAACATCTCCCTCAGGAGAAGTTTCATGCTTTCTATCTAAAGCAAAGAGTGATGAGTCTTTCCTCTGGCATAAAAGAATATTCCTTGTAAACTTTTAAAACATGAATAAATTAATTAAAAATGATTTGGTAACTGGAATACTAAAGAAAGAGATTACAAGTGATGACCACAGTGTTGCATGCCTCAAAGGGAAGCAACAGAAGGTATATCACAAGCCAAAGGAAAGAAACTCCATCACTACACCATACACTTATTACATATAGATCTCTTTCGCCCCATCGGTGTAATGAGTCTAGGAAGGATCTCTTACTGTTTGGTGAGCGTAGATGATTTTATAAGGTTCACCTGGGTCTTCTTTCTTAGAACTAAGGATGAGACCCCTGAGATTCTGAAGAATTTCATCTTAAAGATTAAGAATCAATGTGATCACAAGGTCAAAACCATAAGTTGTGATCAAGGAACTGAATTCAAGAACCAAATCCTTGATACATTTTGTGATGAAAAGGGTATTACGAGACAATATAGTGCTCCCAGGACTCCTCAGCAAAATGGTGTTGCTGAGAGAAGAAAGAGGACACTAATTGAAACTGCAAGAACTATGTTGTGTGACTCTAAACTGCCCATCATCTTCTAGGCAGAGGCAGTAAACACTGCCTGCTATGTGCAAAACAGAGTTTTAGTAGCTACGACACATGGTAAGACTCTTTATGAACTTTGGCACAAGAGGAAACCTTTCATTGGTTTTCTCAGGTTATTTGCATGTCCTTGCACCATCTTGAATACCAAGGATCAAATTACCAAGTTTGATGAGAAATTAGATGATGGACATTTTATTGGATACTCCTCTCAAGTTAAGGCTTATAGAGTATACAATCTCAAAACTAGAGTAGTTGAGGTGTCCAATGTGACTTTTAATGAGCACACTCCTAGTATGAAATGGTCCTGATTGGCTATTTGATCTTGATTTAGTTACCAACTGTTTTAACAAATCTTGTAAGCATGTTTCAGGATCCACAGATATACTATCAACAGTGATCCTGACCCAAAGTTTGAGCTAAGAAGACCATCAAGTTATACTACTTCCGCTCCAGTTGTAATTAAACCTGCAAATGAAGTTCCTATCAGCACAACAATGATAAATTCAGATGATACATCTGAGGTGCCTTCAAATTCCAGCTCAGAGGCACAACACTCCAATCAAGGAGCTTCAAATGTGGAAGGCATTGGAGGTGGTGGCAGTGATAAAGAGTGTCTTGATGCTGACAACCACTCCATTAAAGACAACATCAATGATGTCACACACTCATTGGATCAAGTTACACTTGATAAGTATGTTGATATGGTGGGAGAAACTTAAATGCATGATCTAAATTTCTCTAATTTAGATCTCTCCAAACAACTTGTTGTAATCCCTCAACTAAGGATTCACAAGTCTCACCCAACCACAAACATCATTGGAAATGTCGATACTGGGGTAAGAACAAGAGGACAAACCCATGATGCAAATGTTTGTCCCCATTCTTGTTTTCTATCCCAGATAGAGCCAAAGAAAGTTGATAAGGCTTTAAAGGATGGAAGTTGGGTTGAAGCTATGCAAGATGAGCTGTTTCAATAAGGTAAAAGGTTTGGAACTTATGTTGTCTTCCTCAAGGGAAGACTACCATAGGAACCAAATGGGTGTTTAGGAATAAGAAGCATGATAGAGGACTTGTCATAAAAAACAAGGCTAGACTAGTTGTTCAAGGATACACACACGAAGAAGGAATTGACTACACAAATGTCGTTGCTCCTATCGCAAGACTTGAAGCTGTTAGAATATTATTAGCTTTTGCTGCATCCAAGAATTTTAAGGTCTACCAACTTGATATCAAGTGTGCTTTTCTTTATAGGGTGATTGATGAAGAGGTGTATGTCAAACAACCACCTGGGTTTGCAGATCCTAATTATCATTATTATGTCTGCAAGCTTGATAAAGCTCTTTATTGGTTGCACCAAGCTCCAAGGAATTGGTATGAGACTCTCTTCATCCAAGGAACACGAAATGACTTAATACTAGTTCAAGTATATGTAGATGACATTATTTTTTAGTCAACCAATCCAAAACTCTGCAAAGACTTTGAGAAGCTGATGAAGAATATATATGAAATGAGTGCAATGGGAGAACTCAATTTCTTTCTACGAATTCAAGTGAAGCAGGTTGACAGTGGCATCCTCATAAGTCAGTCAAAGTATGTGCAAGATATACTTACAAGATTCAACATGACTGAATGTAAGGTTACTAAGACACCCATAGCAAGAAACCACTCCCTTGGAAGAGTGTGTGGATGAACATCTTTATAGGGCTATGATTGGGTCTCTTATGTACCTCACAACTAGCAGGCCTGATATCATGTTTGCCAAATGTATTTGTGCAAGATATCAAGCCAACCCCAAGATCTCACACCTAGTCACTATCAAAAGGATTTTAAGATATCTCAAAGGTGCCTCAACACTTGGCCTTTGGTATCCAAAGAATTCTGACTTTAATCTGTATGCATATACAGATAGTGACTATAGTGGATGCAATATGACTGCAAAGTCTACATCAGGGGGATGTCAGTTCCTTGGTGGAAGGATAGTCTCATGGCAATGCAAGAAGCAATCCTGTGTATCTGCATCAACTGCTGAAGCTGAATACATTACTGCTGCAAGCTGCTGTGCTCAAGTGCTTTGGATTCAAAATCAGATGTTGAACTATGGATTCAACTTCAAAGAGACTCCCCTCCACATAGACAATAATAGTGTTATCTCCATTACAAAGAATCCTGTGCAGCACTCAAGGACAAAACACATCAATATCAGGTATCATTTGATTAGAGTTAACTTTGGAAAGGGATTACTCAATCTAGTCAAAGCTAACACAAATGAACAATATGCTGATCTGTTCACCAAAGCTTTTGATGAGCAGATATTTAAATATCTTATATCAGCTATTGGATGATTAACTTTGAGTAGCTTTTCTTAAAACTAACCTATATTATTTCTAAAACATGTGTGTGCGAAGCTATTTATTTTATAACCTTCATAAGCCCATGTTTACAATGGAAGAAAAATCTTTCAAATGAAATTCCTTAGATTTTTGAAAAGTTTGATCTTTTTATTCTTCGTAAGATATGCATTTACCTTCGAAATAAATTTATGTCTTCAATACAAACAACTACGTAAGAAAATTTACTTTTGGAAGAAATTCTCAAAACGTCTTCCGAATCTTAAAACTACTCTTGAATACTTGTATGCTTTTAAAAACAATTTTCTCTCAAAAGCAATTAAAGTCTCGGAAGCTTTATTCTTCCTAGAATAAAATTTATTAGTCTTAATCTCTTCCGAAGCAAAATTTTCTAAACTCTATGGAATATCTTTCAAAGTCGTTTTGGATTCGGAAGCTTTTCATTTCGGAAAATTACCTTCGAAAGATTTTAGACTTTCAAGAAAACTACCTTTTTGGGCACTTTTTCAGAGGTGGGACCGACATCCGGATTTCAAAATTTATCCTCTTTCATTAACTTTGTCTCAGATCCATTACATATATATACCCAACAGTTCCCCCCACTTTCACTCTCTTCTTCATCTGAACTATTCCCAAAAACCTAAATTCACCCACAATCGCCTTTGTTCTTATGTTCCTTCACCACTAAGTTCTCTCAGATGGCTAACCTCAACCGCAAAAACAACCCAAATTTTTCCATGCAACTCCCCAGGCAACACAATCAGGTTTCTCTGTTGGACTCTGAGAAAGATCCAAGTTTCTCAAAGGTCTGCCATTTTCTTTCTTTGTCTAACTACTTCACCTCCCTAACCATTGATCCTCCACTCTATGAGAATCACCTGTTATAATTTTGGAAGACCTGCCAAGAGGTCATTATGGATGGGGAGAAGGGATTGTCAGCGACAATACAAGGGAGGACAATCTTCATCACTCTAGCCATAATCAACACTCATCTTCAGCTGGATGATGAGGAAGGTGTAACACCCAGAAAATTTTAAAAGAACAAGAAAAGAGAATAAAAGAAAGAAAAACAAGAAAACCCAAGTTGAGGGGTAAAAAGTATACAAAGGACAAAATATTATCATATTTATATAAAAGATGGCATGGCTGCCCACCCCTTACACATCACCTTTTCTGCCGATTTTCTAGAGAGAGAAAGAAGCTGATTTTTGGGTTTTAGAGAGAAGAAGAAAGAAATGCATATTTGAGGTTAGTTTAATGTGTTTTAAGTTGTTCTTGGCTGATTTTAGCCTCAGGTATGTGCTTATATGTTTTCGTGTGTGTTCATTCATGTGTTTCTGGTGGGTTTTAGGTGTTTGAACTCATAGTGCATTCGGGTTTGAAGAAGTCTACTTGAAAGTTGCAAGAGGTGAGTTCTAGATCGTTGTTCTTACATCTTTTAACTTGTTTTGGGGCTGGAAATACATATTGTAACGTTTTTATTAAATGTGGGTGTGTACCCGTATGTATTTGTGTGTGTATTATGGGTGGGTGTATGTTGGGAATGTTTTTTTGGGATATGTTCATATTTATGGGAATGATTATGTTGTTTAGTATGTTAGAACTAGGCTTGACATGTTCAGATATGATTTGGGGACTGAAATTGATGTTAGTTACAAAGTTAGTTGTTCATGCGCCCAAATAGTATCCATGCGCCTAGAAAGATGCCAAAAAGCCTAAGTATTCGCCCATGCGCCCAACTGCCCGAACGCCTAAGTGCCCCTGCCCCTAAGTCAGGCCCATGCGCCTGCATAGTGCCCATGCGCCTAGGATGTTGCCCAGACGACTAAGTGTTAAGCCATGCGCCCGTATAGTGCTCATGCGCCTAGAATTTCCCCATGCGCCTAAGTGTTCCATGCGCCTGAGAGGTCATGCACCCACATAGTGGCTATTCGCCTGTATAGTTGCCATGTGTCTAAACACTTAGAATTTATTCAGAAATTTTGAGAAAAAGGGATTTTTAGGCTATGATTCGGGATTATTCCCAGGGATGATGTATGATGTTATATGATGATGTGAGATGTTGTTATGTATGTTTTGATCTGTTTTTTTATGTTCCTTATTATGTATTATTATGTGGCTTTACGTAGTGTGATTATCTTAATGGATGTAAAGTATTATCTTAACGAAGTGAAAGAGTTAATGATGATGAAGAGTGGAACATAAGGAAGAATGAATGAAAGTATGAATGAACTAATGAAAAGTCTTGCAAGCAAACGTAAGGAGGTGCACACCCAATGAAGGGTGTTAGCTCAACTGTGTGTGGTTTAGCTAACCCAGAAAGATACACATAAGGGTCTACTCCTTGTGATTGACCAAACGTATGGGACCCTTGTCGCTTGCCCTGGTACTGGAGTCAACTTCGTGCACAATGATAGAAGTCTATTTATAGACTTCGGCCCAGTACCCGCCATGTGCTGTAATTATGGGGCATTCCAGAGATGCAAGCCCCCGACCTTTGATGGCAATAGCAACGTTGCTCTGCTCACCCATGGGTGAGGGAGATGGAGACAGTGTTAGACATCAGCGAGTGTAGGGAAGATCAGAAAGTGAAGTTTGCTACCCACTTATTTATGGACTCGGCCTTGTCTTGGTGGGACAATATTGTCCACGCCGAGGGTAGCAGGGCGATTGGAAGAATGAAGTGGAGTGAACTAAAGAAGTTGGTGATCGAGGAGTTCTATCCTCACAGAGAGCTCGACAAGGTTGAGAGGGAGTTTCTGCAGCTGGAGGCTGGATCTATGACACACCAACAGTACACCACCAAGTTCAACGAGATGGCAAGGCTGGTGCCAGATCAGGTGACACCTGTGTCACGAAAGATAAAGAGGTATATTCAGGGCTTGCCGGTAGATATTCGCAGGCACATGATCGCCGCCCGACCAAGAACTTTTAGGTCAGTGGTTGATCTGGCGGGAAGGCTATATGATGAACGAGAGTGATAGTGGTTGAGGTGAATAGGAAAGGTGGTGGTGGTGATAGGAACTGGAACGGGACGCGGTTTGGACGTGGTGGTATCGCTCCAAGCAGCAAGACTGCGAGGGTGGATGATCGGTGTGTAGCCACACTCGGTGCGGGGTCGAAGATGTGTGGTAAGTGTGGGAAGGAGCATATCGAAGAGTGGAGATGGGGATCAAATGTTTGTTTCAAGTGTGGAAGGAAAGGACATGTGGCCAAAAATTATAGGGTGACGAGGTGTTTTAACTGTGGTGGGGTCACATGAGTAGGGACTGCAAGAAGCCAAGGGCTGAGAGTTCTGCAGCGAAGAGGACGACTGGAACTGAAGGGCAGAAGGCGAGCGCCAGAGCTTTCACGATGACCCGGGAGGAGGCTAGGACGGACCCCGATGTCATGTCAGGTACGTTTCTAGTAAACCAAACTCTTGCTTCTGTGTTATTTGATTCTAGTGCTAGTAAGAGTTTTATTTCTACTGCTTTTTGTGCTAATTCGCCCATTAGAAGTAGGATAATTAATGAGCCCTTCGATGTAGAAACTGCCATAGGTAAGTCTACCAGGATTTCTGATATGATAGAAGGTTGTGACATAGAACTAGAAGGTCATAAGTTTCCTGTTAGTCTCATTGTGATGACCTTAGGTGGGTTCGATGTAGTCCTAGGAATGGATTGGCTAGCGGTCTACAAGGTGAATATTGTGTGTCACAAGAAGATGATCCGATTAACAGTGCCAGACAGGAGTTCGATGATGATTTGCGATGATCGAGTCACTACGATTCCGAAGGTGATTTCGATTGCGGTGGCGGGAAAGTGTATGAAACGTGAATATAGCGCCTACCTGGCTTAGGTGAAGGATGCGGACACGTCAGTACCATAAATGTCTGACGTACCGGTTGTGTGTGACTTTCCCGACGTATTCCCAGAGGATTTACCTGGCGTGCCACCGGACCGTGAGATCGAGTTTCAGATTGATCTGATGCCTGGTGCTTAGCCTGTCGCTAAGGCACCGTATTGTTTGGATCCAACCGAGACGAAGGAACTAATGGTTAAACAACATGAGTTGCTTGATAAAGGGTTCATTAAACCGAGTATCTCTCCATGGGGTGCTTCGGTCCTATTTGTCAAGAAGAAGGACGGTAGTATGAGGATGTGCATCGACTACCGTGAGTTGAATAAGTTGACCGTGAAGAATCGGTATCCTTGAGGATTGATGACTTATTTGATCAGCTGCAAGGTGCCATGTAACACCCGGAAATTTTCTTTAAAGCCGACGAAAGAAGAAAAGAAATGAAGTCCAAAGTCGAGGGACCAAACTCGCCAACGAGAGAAACTTCGATGAATGGGAGTATAAAAGGGAGGAAGACACCCGATTCTTGCCATTTTCAGCCAAGAAGAAAGGAGAGTAGAAGAGAAGGAGAAAAGAGGAGAAAAGCTTGGTTTGGGTTGATTCGAGCGTGGAAATCAACGTGTAGCAAGCCAAATCAAATCTCTACTCGACGGGATCGTTTGTGTGAGTTCTAGGACCCCTATTTTACTGGTTTTCAAACGATTTTAGGGCTGGAACACATCTGAAATCGGGTTTTCGTGTGTGTGTATGCTTGACCCGTTTGTGTATGAGTATGTGTGTGTATGATGCGTTTGAGTCTTGATTGTGAGCTTGTGTGTGCTTAAATGGTGTTATGGTATGCATCGCTAAGGTTTAGGATGGTCGATTTAGGCTCAAAATGGGTTTAGATGAGTTTGGAGGCAGAAAACCCTCGGCTGCAGTCGGGATTAACTGCATTCTACATCAGCTAGGGCTAGGCGACCGACTGGAGGGAGAATGAAGGCCATTCGGCCGACTGGAGGGAGAATGAAGGCCATTCGGCCGACTGGAGGGAGAATGAAGGCCATTCGGCCGACTGGAGGGAGAATGAAGGCCATTCGGCCGACTGGAGGGAGAATGAAGGCCATTCGGCCGATTAAGGGGAGAATGAAGTTCCAGCCACCCGAATGAAGGTCCAGTCACCCGAATGAAGGGCCAGTCACCCGAATGAAGGTCTAGTCACCCGAATGAAGGTCCAGTCACCCGAATGAAGGTCCTGTCACCCGAATGAAGGTCCACTCATCCGAATGAAGGGCCAGTCACCCGAATGAAGGTCCAGTCACCCAAATGAAGGTCCAGTCACCCGAATGAAGGTCCAGTCACCCGAATGAAGGTCCAGTCACCCAAATGAAGATCTAGTCACCCGAATAAAGGGCCAGTCACCTGAATGAAGGTCCAGTCACCCAAATGAAGGTCCAGTCACCCGAATGAAGGGCCAGTCGCATGGAGGCCATGCAATTGGAGAGTGTCCATACGCCCAAATAGGGCTGTTGCACCCGAGGAGAAGTGTAGTTTAACTTTTGACTTACAGGAGAAAGTACAAGTGTAAGTTTTGACGTAAAGGTTCCCGTAAGTTAATTTAAGGTGACGATTGAGGCCTTAGAGAACATGTAGGGCATAATGATGATGATGTTGCATGTTTATGCATGATGCATGTTATGTATGTATGACGTTACCCTGTATGACGTGATGACTGTGCATGTTAATGTTCCTTATTGTGATGTATGTATCTTTCCATGGCTTTACGTCGAATGTTAATGAATGAAACGAAAGTATTATGTAATGTAAAGTGAAAGATAATGAAAAGAGGAACATGATAAATGAATGAATGAATGCATTAATAAACGAATGAAAGTATGAAAGGCTTGCGAGCATGATGAATAGGGGTACACGCGGGGGTTCCAGTCTTTGTGACTGACCAACGTTGTGGTACATAGTGTGTAGTGAATACTCACCGCGGTGCTGGTGCCAGGCTATGTGCAGTGTGGAAGTCATTTTTGAACTTCGGCCCAGTACTCGAGTTATGCATATCGTTGGGGGTGGAGTAGTGATTACTCACCTCGGTGCTGGTGCCAGGCTATGTGCAGTATGGAAGTCATTTATGAACTTCGACCCAGTACTCGAGTTATGCATATCGTTGGGGGTGTAGTATGTGGATGGGATCTTTGTCGTTTACCTCGGTGCTGGTGCCAGGCTATGTAAAGTGTGGAAGTCATTTATGAACTTCGGCCCAGTACTCGAGTTATGCATATCGTTGGGGTGTAGTATGTGGATGGGATCTTTGTCGTTTGCCTCAGTGCTGGTTCCAGGCTATGTGTAGTGTGGAAGTCATTTATGATCTTTGGCCCAGTACTCGAGTTATCAGTTACCCCGGTGTTGGTGCCAGGCTACGTGCATTGTGGAAGTCATTTATGATCTTCCGCCCAGTAGTCATATTGTTTGGGGTATAGCTGTTGACACTGATCCAGAACATGATGAAATAACAGATGTAATGATCCTGAACCTTACCTTAGGTACTGTGACTATGAGGTGCTATGCACCGTTATAGAAGGTCTATGATAGGCCTAGGTCCAATACCATGAACAGAAGGGAAAAGTTTATGGTTTTATGTAAAGAAAAGAGGTACTAATAATTAATGAAGGAATGAAAGTAAGAACGTATGATCGAACAAAGTTAAAGTACGAATGTAATGATGATGATAATAAACATTATCTATGTGTATGTATGTTGTGTGATCGCTTACGAAAGTAATGAAAGGTTTTATAAAGAAAGTAAAGTATGTTTTATTTAAAACTAGAACTCACTCAGCAACGTTGACTTTGATGTGTTTCCAGTTGGCAGGTATGTTGCTGATGATGGTACGGGGCGACTACTCGGCGTATTTTGGATGACATCCTATATTCATTATGCTTTTGTAATGAAATGTAAAATGATATTGTAAAAGGAACGGTTGTATTATTTTGCAAAAGTATTTTGATGAAATGAAAATGTTGTTTTTATTGCTTCCGCTGCAACGATTTATGAAAGATAAAAGTAATTATATGTATTATGCGCGATGAATGACCAACTGTAAGCGTCCCGGGAATGGGGCCTTACAAGTTGGTATCAGAGCCAAAGTTTAAGTGAAATGGGTAAATTTTCAAAATAAACCTTAACTTAAACTGAGAATGGGACGGAAAGGGAATGGGATGCCAATCTGAGTAGCTGCGTGCCATCAGGTACTTTCATAATGTTAACCGGTATTATGTGCGTATGTTATATGGTTTATGTGTTACTGGTAGATTTAGATACTGATGTAGTCTGGACAGGTAATGCTTGGGGTATGAAGAGTAAAGTAAGTGGCTAATCAAAACTGGCCACTGTAGTTAGGGACTTACTATACTTGACATAAACTGAGCTGTTCCTTGAATGACCGTGTTAGTGTTTGAATCTTTCAATGTGTTTAGAGAATGGCCGGTTGTAGATCTTCGAAAGCTTCTCGTGGTGGAGGTGGTGGTGGACGTGGTGCTGAACCACGGGTCACAAGAGGAAGGCCTAGGGCCGAAGAAGTGGTTCATTAAGAACTCGAGACCCCTCAACCTGAGGGCGGTGATGATAATGCTAATCTGAGGGCCTCGATGAGAGAGGCGGTCATGGAGGAAGTGCATCAGGTCTTGCAAACAATCGTACCGTCTGTAGTGACCGAAGTGATAAAGACTGTTAGAGATGAGGGCAGAAAGGAAAGGGGTAGACCTTCAGGTGAAAGGAGATGGCCCGAGATTGAAATGGTTTTCTCCGATGACGAAGAGGAAGAAGAAGAGGAAGAGCCTGCGCCGGAGGTGGCACGAGGCTGTAACTACGGGGAGTTTCAACGATGCAAGCCCCCAACTTTTGATGGTAATGGCACTGCTGCTGCTGCTCACCGATGGGTGAGAGAAATGGAAGCTGTTTTAAATATCAGCGAGTGCCAGGAAGACCAGAAGGTAAAGTTTGCTGCCCACTCTTTTGTGGACTTAGCTCTGTGTTGGTGGGATAATATTGTCCAAGTTGAGGGAAGCAGGGCTATCGAGAGGATGAGGTGGACAGAGTTGAAGAGGCTGGTGATTGAGGAGTTTTGTCCTCACCGTGAGATGGATAAAGTTGAAAGAGAGTTCCTGATGCTGGAAGCGGGAACAATGACGCATCAGTAATACACTACCAAATTCAACGAAATGGCACGACTGGTGCTGGATCAGGTGACACCTCTTTCGTGAAAGATCAAGAGGTATATTCAGGGCTTGCCGGCGGATATCCGTAGGCACATGATCGCTGCCCGACCGAGCACGTTTAGGTCGGTGGTTGATTTGGCGGGGAGATGATACGATGAAAGATTGGTGGTGGTGACAAAAGTTAGCGAGAAAGGAGAAGGTGATAGAGATTGGAACGGGAAGCGATTGGGACGTGGCGGAGCCGCTCCAAGTAACAAAGGTGCACGAGTGGATGACCAGCGTGTGGTCATAACTGATGCGGGGTCGGGAAGATGTGACAAGTGTGGACACGAACACCCCGGGGAATGTAGATTGGGGACTAATGTCTGTTTCCGTTGTGGAAGGACCGGACATGTGGCGAAAAACTACGGTGTGAGGAGGTGTTATTCTTGTGGTGGGGAGGGCCACATGAGCAAGGATTGCAAAAGCCGAGGGCGGAAGGTTCGGGAGTGAAGAAGATCGGAGGAAACTAGGACGGACCCTGATGTTGTGTCAGGTATGTTTCTAGTAAATAGATCCTTAGCCTTTGTGTTATTCGATGCTGGCGCTGGTAAAAGTTCCATTCCTGCTGTTTTCTATGCTAAATTGCCTGTTAGTAGTAAGAATATAGATACGCCCTCGATGTGACCCTAGGAATGGATTGTGCGGCGGACTACGAAGTGAACATTGTGTGCCGCAAAAGATGATACGATTGACAGCGCCTGACGGGATCACGACGACGGCTTAAGGCGATCGGGTCACGAAGATTTTGAAGGTGATTTCGATGGCAGTGGCGGGAAAGCGCGTGAGACGTGGATGTGTTGCCTACTTGGCCGATGTAAGGGATGTGGGTACACTAATATCCCAACCGTCAGATGTACCGAGACCCAATCAAAGATCATGGTGGTCAGGTACGAAGGGTGATATGGTGAAGAACAAGAGTGAATGCCTTATTTGTTTACAAGTGAAGGCCGAGCACTGAATGCCATATGGGAAGTATTGAGGTGATCGAGCATATGACTGAGAAGGTCGAAAGGACCAAAGCCCTGATGGAAGTAGCCAAAGATAGACCAGAAGTCGTATGTTGATAAACGACGTAGAGCGATTGAATTCCAGGTGAGAGACTGGAAAAGAGATGAGACAATATTGTCCGCAATGGTTCAAGGAACGACAAGTTTCGGGGACGAAACCTATTTAAAGGGGGTGGACTTGTAACACCCGGATATTTTCTTTGAAGCCGACGAAAGAAGAAAAAGAAATAAAGTCCAAAGTCGAGGGACTGAACTCGCCAATGAGAGAAACTTCGATGAATGGGAGTATAAAAGGGGGGAAGACACCCCATTCTTGCCATTTTCAGCCAAGAAGAAAGGAGAGTAGAAGAGAAGGATAAAAGAGGAGAAAAGCTTGGTTCGGGTTGATTCGAGCGTGAAAATCGACGTGTACCAAGCCAAATCGAAGCTCTACTCGACGGGATCGTTTGTGTGAGTTCTACGACCCCTATTTTACTTGTTTTCAAACGATTTTGGGGCTGGAACACATCTGAAATCGGGTTTTCGTGTGTGTGTATGCTTGAGCCGTTTGTGTATGTGTGTATGATGCGTTTGAGTTTTGATTGTGAGCTTGTGTGTGCTTGAATGGTGTTGTGGTATGCATCCCTAAGGTTTAGGATGATCGATTTGGGCTCAAAATGGGTTTAGATGAGTTTGGAGGCCGAAAACCCTCGGCTACAGTCGGGATGAACTGCATTCTGCATCAGCTAGGGCTAGGCGACCGACTGGAGGGAGAATGAAGGCCATTCGACCGATTGGAGAGAGAATGAGGGCCATTCGGCCGACTTGAGGGAGAATGAAGGCCATTCGGCCGACTGGAGGGAGAATGAAGGCCATTCGGCCGATTAGGGGGAGAATGAAGGTCAAGTCACCCGAATGAAGGTGCAGTCACCCAAATGAAGGGCCAGTCACCCGAATGAAGTTCCAGTCACCCGAATGAAGGTTCAGTCACCCGAATGAAGGTCCAGTCACCCGAATGAAGGTCCAGTCACCCGAATGAAGGTCCAGTCATCCGAATGAAGGGCCAGTCACCCGAATGAAGGTCCAGTCACCCGAATGAAGGTCCAGTCACCCGAATGAAGGTCCAGTCACCGAATGAAGGTCCAGTCACCCGAATGAAGGGCCAGTCACCCGAATGACGGTCCAGTCACCCGAATGAAGGTCCAGCCACCCGAATGAAGGTCCAGTCACCCGAATGAAGGTCCAGTCACCCGAATGAAGGTCCAGTCAACCGAATGAAGGTCCAGTCACCCGAATGAAGGTCCAGTCACCCGAATGGAGGGCTAGTCACCCGAATGAATGGCCAGTCACCCGACGAAGGTCCAGTCACCCGAATGAAGGTCCAGTCACCCGAATGAAGGTCTAGTCACTCGAATGAAGGTCCAGTCACCCGAATGAAGGGCCAGTCACCCGAATGAAGGTCCAGTCACCCGAATGAAGGTCTAGTCACCCGAATGAAGGGCCAGTCGCATGGAGGCCATGCAACTGGAGAGTTTCCATACGCCCAAATAGGGCTGTTGCACCCGAGGAGAAGTGTAGTTTAACTTCTGACTTTCGGGAGAAAGTATAGGTGTAAGTTTTGACGTAAAGGTTCCCGTAAGTTCATGTAAGGTGACGATTGAGGCCTTAGAGAACATGTAGGGCATAATGATGATGATGTTGCATGTTTACGCATGATGCATGTTATGTATGTATGACGTTACCCTGTATGACGTGATGACTATGCATGTTAATGTTCCTTATTGTGATGTATGTATCTTTCCATGGCTTTACGTCGAATGTTAATGAATGAAACTAAAGTATTATGTAACGTAAATTGAAAGATAATGAAAAGAGGAACATGATAAATGAATGAATGCATGCATTAATAAACGAATGAAAGTATGAAAGGCTTGCGAGCATGATGAACAGGGGTACACGCGGGGGTTCCAGTCTTTGTGACTGACCAACGTTGTGGTACATAGTGTGTAGTGAATACTCACCTCGGTGCTTGTGCCAGGCTATGTGCAGTGTGGAAGTCATTTATGAACTTCGGCCAGTACTCGAGTTATGCATATCGTTGGGGGTGGAGTAGTGATTACTCACCTCAGTGCTGGTGCCAGGCTATGTGCAGTGTGGAAGTCATTTATGAACTTCGGCCCAATACTCGAGTTATGCATATCGTTGGGGGTGTAGTATGTGGATGGGATCTTTGTCGTTTACCTCGGTGCTGGTGCCAGGCTATGTGCAGTGTGGAAGTCATTTATGAACTATGGCCCAGTACTCGAGTTATGCATATCGTTGGGGGTGTAGTATGTGGATGGGATCTTTGTCGTTTACCTCGGTGCTGGTGCCAGGCTATGTGTAGTGTGGAAGTCATTTATGATCTTCGGCCCAGTACTCGAGTTATCGTTTACCCCGGTGGTGTCAGGCTACGTGCAGTGTGGAAGTCATTTATGATCTTCAGCCTAGTATTCATATTGTTTGGGGTATAGCTGTTGACACTGATCCAGAACATGATGAAATAACAGATGTAATGATCCTGAACCTTACCTTAGGTACTACGACTATGAGGTGCTGTGCACCGTTATAGAAGGTCTATGATAGGCCAAGGTCCAGTACCATGAACAAAAGGGTAAAGTTTATGGTTTGATGTAAAGAAAAGAGGTACTAATAATTAATGAAGGAATGAAAGTAAGAACGTATGATCGAACAAAGTTAAAGTACGAATGTAATGATGAAGATAATAAACATTATCTATGTGTATGTACGTTGTGTGATCGCTTACGAAAGTAACGAAAGGTTTTATAAAGAAAGTAAAGTATGTTTTATTTAAAACTAGAACTAACTCAGCAATGCTGACTTTGATGTGTTTCCAGTTGGCAGGTATGTTGCTGAGGATGGCACGGGGAGGCTACTAAGCGTATTTTGGATGGCATCCAATATTCATTATCCTTTTGTAATGAAATGTAAAATGTAATTGTAAAAGGAATGGTTGTATTATTTTGCAAAAGTATTTTGATGAAATGAAAAGGTTGTTTTTATTGTTTCCGCTGCAACGATTTATGAAAGATAAAAGCAATTATATGTATTATGCGTGATGAATGACCAACTGTAAGCGTCCCTAGAACGGGGCCTTACATGCCAGTTGGTTTTTAAGAATAGATTTTTGATCGAGCTATCATCAGTTGAAGGTGAAGGAGCAAGATATTCCAAAATCAGCTTTTCGTACGCGTTGCGGACACTACGAGTTCCTCATTATGTCGTTTGGTTTAACCAACGCGCCAGCTGTTTTTAGGGATTTGATGCATCGACTATGTCAACCGATGTTGGATAAATCAGTGATTGTGTTCATTGATGATATCCTGATTTATTCAAGAAGCAAGGAGGAGCATGCCGATCACAATTGGGAAGTGTTGGAGACGCTATGGAAGGAGAAGCTGTATGCCAAGTTCTCCAAGTGTGCGTTCTAGTTACGCGAAGTTCAGTTCTTGGGTCACGTGCTGAATCCTGAAGGGATTATGATTGACCCGGCTAAAGTAGAAGCAGTGATGCAATGTAAGTCTCCAAAGATGCCATCCAAGATTCGTAGTGTCTTGGGATTGGCGGGCTATTATAGGAGATTCATCCAAGACTTCTCAAAGGTAGCTTCTCCGTTGACTAAGTTGACCTGTAAAATGTGAAGTTTGTATGGGGTCAAGAACAAGAGAAGGCTTTCTATGAGCTGAAGGCGAGGTTGACACAAGCTCCAGTCTTGCCATTACCCGAAGGAAGCGAGGACTTGGTAGTCTATTCGGGTGATTCTTACTCGGGGTTGGGTTGCGTGTTGATACAGCGAGGAAAGGTTATAGCTTACACATCTCGAAAATTGAAGGTTCATGAGGGTAACTACCCTACTCATGATTTGGAGCTAGCAGCTGTAGTCTTTGCATTGAAGATTTGGAGGCACTACTTATATAAGACGAAGTGCACTATCTTCACCGACCACAAGAGCTTTAAGTACTTCTTCGAGCAGAAGGATTTGAATATGAGCAGAGAAGATGGGTGGAACTTATCAAGGATTATGATTATGAGATCCATTACCATCCGAGCAAGGCCAACATAGTGGCGGATGCCCTTAGTCGAAAGGAGAGACCTGAACCAATCCGGGTGAAAGCTTATCAATTGGTTATGACCTCCGATGTGATGAAGAAGGTCAAGGAGTTTCAAGACAAGGCATTGAAAGAAGATCGCCTTAACTCCGAAAGGATGAGAGGTCTAGTTGCGGAGTTGGGGGAAAACACTCTCGGTGTTAGAACCTGATCTGGGCGGATGTGGATTCCTCGTTATTGGGATCTACGTGGAAAGATCATGGATGAGCCTCATAAGACTCGATACACCATTCATCCCGGTGCTACAAAGATGCATCATGATATGAAGAAAGATTATTGGTGGTCGGGTATGAAGTGCGACGTAGCGGAGTACCCGAGTAAGTGCCTTACTTGCTTGCAAGTAAAGGCGGAACATCAGAAGCCGTACAGGAAGATCCAACCTTTGGATATACCCGAGTGGAAGTGGGAGCATATCTACATGGACTTCATCACAAAGCTGCCTCATACAACAAGAGGGTATGATGCTATAAGGGTGATCGTCGACCATCCGATGAAGAGTGCTCACTTCTTACCGCTCCGAGAAATGTATTCATCTGAAAGGTTAGCGGATATGTTCATCAAAGAGATTGTAACTCGTCATGGTGTACTAGTATCTATTGTTTCTGATCGTGACACTCGGTTTACATCCATGTTTTGGAAGAGATTTCACGATGCAATGGGGACGAGGGTACATATTAGCACGACCTATCATCCTCAAACGGATGGTCAATCAGAGAGGACTATTCAGACGCTGGAGGATATGCTTCGAGCATGCATCATTGACTTCGGAGGAAGTTGGGACGAACACTTACCGTTAGCCGAATTTTCATACAATAACAGTTATCATGCCAGCATTGGTATGCCACCTTATGAGATGCTATACGGTAGGAGATGGAGCATCGAAGTGATTGATGCTACGGCTGAGAAACTAGAGAAGATTGAGGCCTTTATGAAGGCAGCAAAAGATAGACAAAAGTCGTATGTTGATAAGAGATGAAGACCGATTGAATTCAATGTGGGAGATAAAGTTATGCTGAAAGTTTCACCTTGGAAAGGTATCATTCGGTTTAGAAAGCAGGGCAAGTTGAGCCCGAGGTACATAGGGCCTTTCCGAATCATTGCTCGTGTAGGAGAGGTGCCCTATAGGCTAGAACTGCTTGATGAGTTAAGTGGGATTCATACAACATTTCATGTATCTCATCTGAGAAAGTGTTTAGCTGATGAAGATATGGTTGTACCACTTGGGGACATTGAGGTTAGACGAGCGACTCAATTACGTGGAGCAACCAGTGGCGATCATTGATCGGAAGGAGAAGAGATTACGGAATAAAATGGTTCCATTGGTACGAGTACAATGGAAGCATATAAAGGGATCCGAGTCTACATGGGAGACTGAGGAGGATATGAGACAGCATTACCAATGGCGGTTCGAGGAGTAACGGGTTTCGGGGACGAAACCTGTATAAGAGGGGTGGACTTGTAACACCCGGAAAATTTTAAAAGAACAAGAAAAGATAATAAAAGAAAGAAAAACAAGAAAACCCAAGTTGAGAGGTTAAAATTATACAAAAGGAAAAAATATTATAATACTTTGTACAAAAGGTGGCATGGCCGCCCACCCCTTGCGCATCACCTTTTCTGCCGATTTTCTAAAGAGAGAAAGAAGCTGATTTTTGGGTTTTAGCGAGAAGAAGAAAAGAAGTGCATATTTGAAGTTAGTTTCATGTGTTTTAAGTTATTCTTGGCTGATTTTAGCCTCGGTTATGTGCTTATGTGTTTTCGTGTGTGTTCGGTTATGTGTTTTTTGTGGGTTTTAGGTGTTTGAACTCATAATGCATTCGGGTTTGAAGCAGTCTACTCAAAAGTTGCAAGAGGTGAGTTCTAGATCCCCGTTTTTACATGTTTTAACTTGTTTTGGGGCTAGAAATACATATTGTAACGTTTTTACTAAATGTGGGTGTGTACCCGTATGTATTTGTGTGTGTATTATGGGTGGGTGTATGTTGGGAATGATTTTTGGGGTATGTTCATATTTATGGGAATGTTTATGTTGCTTAGTATGTTAGAACTAGGCTTGAAACATGTTCGGATATGATTTGGGGATTGAAAATGATGATAGTTACAAAGTTAGTTGTTCATGCGCCCATATAGTACCCATGCGCCTAGAAAGATGCCAAAACGTCTACGTATTCGCCCATGCGCCCAACTGCCCGAACGCCTAAGTGCCCCTGCGCCTAAGTCAGGCCCATGGACCTGCATAGTGCCCATGCGCCTAGGATGTTACCCAGACGACTAAGTGTTAGGCCATGCGCCCGTATAGTGCTCATGCGCCTAGAATTTCCCCATGCGCCTAAGTGTTGCATGCGCCTGAGAGGTCATGCGCCCACTTAGTGGCCATGTGCCTACATAGTTTCCATGCGCCTAGACACTTAGAATTGATTCTGAATTTTTTAGAAAAGGTGATTTTTAGGCTATGATTAGGGATTATTCCCGGGGATGATGTATGATGTTATATGATGATGTGAGATGTTGTTATGTATGTTTCTGATCTGTTTCTTTATGTTCCTTATTATGTATTATTACATGGCTTTATGTAGTGTGATTATCTTAATGGATGTAAAGTATTATCTTAATGAAGTGAAAGAGTTAATGATGATGAAGAGTGGAACATAAGGAAGAATGAATGAAAGTATGAATGTTTATGCGTTATTTAAATGAAGTTTATGTATTTTTAAGTATGATGTGCAATGATTTTCCAACTGTAAGCGTTCTGGAAACGGGGTCTTACAGAAGGTGAATTGTCCTTTCCTAAGGAAGCTGTAAACCACTCATTTGAGCAGATGGGCTATGAAGAAGATTTCTCTATAAAGACCTTCAGGAAAGGGAATGTCTCATCCCAGTGGAAGTATCTACTCCACGTGGTCATGCACAGCTTGTCCAACAAGCATGGGGGCTGGGACCAGATTCCTGAGAATCTCTCATTCATAGTTCATGAAATGGTCCAAGGGGTCAAGTTCAGGTACTCTCAATTTTTTTACACAAATTTATTTGCAAATTTGGGCTCCTTAGAGTATAATATGTTTTCTAGATATGTTCAATACATTTCAACTATGAATTGGGCTCACAGTTGAGGGAAACAGGTAATATTCTTAAATTGGGACATATGAAGCCCGCATCTTTAAGATACTGAAGAAGCCAACTGTAGGCTTCTCTATGGTAGAAACAACCCTTGTCCCAAAAATGTTAGAGCTCATTGCTCAAGGTGACAACCTGGAAACACAAGCTAGTGTTGAATCCACACCTTCTACTTCACAATCCAAAAGGGAGCCACAAATCCTCCTCACCTACCAAAGAAAATCCAAACGAACCACTGCATTAGCTATTCAGCTTGTGCAGGCCCCCATATCATCACCCATACATGAAGAGGCGCACACTAGAGCTCCCACTTCTCCTAAGGAGCAAAACACTCCCATCTCATCAAGAATCAGTGCTAAGGTTCCTCATGCTCAGTCTGATGAGCTCAGTAGCCCATCCGCCTTAAGCCTTCATTCTGAGTCTTAACACTCAAGTGAACAACCTTCAGGGAAAATTTACCATCCCCAACCTCTTGATCTAAATCAATCCATTCCCAACCTTGAATTCTATGATAACGAAGACATGGGATCCAGTGAGTACCATGAGTCTTTCTACTCCCGCCCACTCATAGAGAGATGAGTGCTCCTGCCTCTCCCTTGTCTAGCCCGCGTCATTCACCCATCACTAAGGTGGATCTCTCTGAACCTGTTCAAGATGTCTAGTGCGATGCGGAATGTATATATATTTTGATAAATATTTTTCGCATAGATTCAGTTTTAATTGGTTATTACTAATACTAAACCACACACACAAAAGGCAAGTGTACCTATCGTGTGGTAATATAGTGATGCTAAGAATCGAGTATCAATCCATGGACACACCTAGCCTACTCAACAACCTTAATTTTTGACTCCTAGATTTGGTTTTTGAGAAAATGATAAATTACATTGATAAGATTTTTAGGGTTTAAAAATAATAATTAAAATAAAATAAAAATAAGATTGAAGCGTTTGGATTTAAAACCAGGGAATAAGGCTATCATCCTAATTAGACTACACTTATGTAACTGTGATGAATTGGTGATGGGATTAAAGATATTGATTAATGTAATTATGTTAATGTTTATGAAGGTGAGTTGGCGTGATTTCTCGTCTATCCGCTCCGTAGTGACTAGGATCACGTTAGGTTGAGTTTTACTGCTTAGATCAAAGCCCTAGTAATGTAGGTAAATCTTTTGTGTCCTTTTTGACATACGATTTCTGAAAACATAACTTAATGTTAAAAAGAGAGTTGGTGAGGTTCCTTCCTAACATACCATTAATTTCAGAAAACCGTAACAATTACTGTAGATTTCTCAGACTAATAAAAGAGGACCCGCAAATGATCAGAAAGTTAAGTTGATATGAATTCTAATAACCATTTCTAGTTCATTAGCCATAGATTTATTATGAAGACCGGTTTCGCGAATGAAAGTTAATCATACATTTTTTAACCATGTATGACAATCACAATCATAAACCATAAAGTTATAACTTCCCATTCAAATGTAGATGCTACCCATCAGAAGTTTTCCCAAGACCACCATAACATTAACATAATATATATCACACCATTAGTTCATCATAAATTACATAAGATTCATCCAGATAGGATGATAATAAGAGTTTAGCTCATAATAAGCTTGAACATAACAACAAATAACATAGAAGATAGATATGAAATCATCGGTAAAATGGAACAATCAAACCGGTGATCCACAATGGATGACGTTTAGATATTCCCGAGATTCTTCCAAGTGTTGTATGCACCTTTCGAGCCTCCAAATGGTCTTGATGACTTGATTCCCGAGAGAATTCTGCAGAGTAACTCTCCCACCAGAGCTTGCCAAAATGGTGAACTTATGCCTCTATTTATAGGCTTTCTGGAGTGTTTAAGCATGACCCAATGCCTAAAAGGCACGGCCCCGTGCTAGTACAATGCTTATGAAAGTTGGTCGACTCGTACGTGCAGGTTGTGTCGGGCATGGCCCCATGCTCAATGGGGCACGACCCCGTGTTGGAGGTGGGGCACGACCCCGTGCCTCATGGGGCACGGCCCCGTGCTTGCTTTTAAGGGACAATACTTTTTGTCCTGTCAGATGTCCAAACATGAGGGTGTGTCAATTTAGCACAAGGGTGTGTTTCAGGCAAGGCATGGAGGCGTGCTTAATGAGGCACGAACCCATGCTTTGACTCCAAAGCTCGGATTACTTCAATTTCTTATCAAATATGCTTCTTTTGTTCATCTTGCCCTTTTAAACACTTGAAAACACAATTTAACATTTTTAAGTACATATTCATCATTTTAAGGCAGATATTGAGGAATAATTGATGTGCTTTTGATAGGATTTTTATGTATAATTTGAAGCACATCAAACATCCTCACACTTGAACTTTTCTTGTCCTCATGCAAAATCATTTAAAATGACAATTCCACCATAAACAAAATAAATCAAATAATAAATATGTCTTTCGGGACATATGCAAGTAAATATTATTTCATCCAAATGTAAACATTTTAAGCATATGTAAAATGATATCCTAGCAAGCAATAGATTAGTTAGTAAAGATTATTATCATGTAAAAATCCACACTTCTCACAAGATGCACTCATACTCGGCTAAATATACGGAATCATAATTAAGTATGACTAATACGCTCAATTTCCTATTATGAATACATGTGAAATCATATGCTTGTTAAGGGATCAAATCTCCACCTACTTAGATATTTACATACATAAATCGTTAGGTCTTTGATGGGTTGTAACTTGGCTCAGGTTCAGGTATGGAATATTTGGAAAAAGTGGCTAATTGCTAAAGACGATGGTCTTGGCTTATTTTTCTAACATAAACTACAAGGAAAGCAATAAAAAGGCTCCTATACAATACTTCAAGCTAGAAGGGATATGTTAACTTGAGGACTTGTTTAAGGTCAGATTGTCAAGACCGTATTTTGCTTTCAAGAACTGTACTTCATCTTTCACCCAAAGATACACAAAACCTTTCTTTCGTAAGGATCGTTCAGCTTGAAGTCTAATAGCACCCAATTGGATAATTTCTGTGTATTCGTATTGAGACTTGGTTTGGTTCTTTTTGCATTTTCCATTGTGGGACCAATTTCCACAGTTCGGCCATCTTTCGTATCTTTTTACCCGTCTCTTTACAACGCTTTTTGATATCCCACAAAATGGTGGAACTTGTTCCTTTTTTCGCAATTTCTTTCTTGCATCGAACGTGAGGTTGAAAATTTGTTCGCGGATTTGCGGGGGAAGTCTCGGTTTTGCGTGATGAAGGCAACAAAGCAAATTAAAATCAAAAGAATGCATTCCAGTATTTTTTGGTCTGCCGGTAAAAGACCAAATTTTTCATTTTCTTTTTTCTATTATAAGCCAAAGACGTGTGTAAGGTTTCCTTAAGTCTGATGCAACCCAAAACATCCAAAGTGTCTCAGCAACATGCACCAAGTATTGAAGTGAAGAATGCTTCGGAAGTTTTACACAATGCATTAGAAAATACTCTAAGTGTAAAATCTTCCGAAGCCAAGACCAATATCTTCCGAAGCCAAACATGAAGTCTTCCGAAGCTTCAGAGACAAAGTCTTCCGAAGCTTCAACCTATGAAGACAGATTTCTTCCGAAGACTTTTAGTACACATGCTTTATCTGATGTACTGTTCCATAAAGCACCTTTTCCGCTGCATCTCTGTAAAGTCACCAACTTACATGAGTTGGTGAAAAGGTCCATGCTTTTGGTAACCGTACATTGAGGTCTTGAGTCTGTAACTTTCCACTTTATGTACTTTATCCTTTTTGTAATGTATAAGGATGTGAGCTATGGCATGTCATAGTCACAAGGTCAAAAGGCAGATATGCCTTTTGATCCTACAATTGATTTTGTTAGTGTCTAGTCAATTGTATCCAGCTGGCTTTCAAAGTATAGCCGGCTGTAGGTTGTAGTGTAAGTATTTCAAGTTCTTGTATCTTTCTTTATGCTTTGTAACACTTGTAAAAGAACTTGAGAAAGCAATATACTGCCTCCTTGAAACCCATACTCTCTTATTCTGTCTCTTGCTTTACTTGTGTTCTTTGTATCACTTTGGTTAACCCAGTTCACTGTTTGATTAAAGTTTAGTTAATCTCCTCATTGTGTTGTTGTGTTGTAATTGTGTTAAAGCCCTTTAAACGGTCCTGCAATTGGTATCAGAGCTTTTCAGGCTCTTGATATAAGATCTAACCATCTTAAGATCCCTCACACACACAAAAAAACTAAACTCTTCAAATGGCTTCCATCTCAAAGACTGATATGGAGACTGGAACCATGAACAAATCCCCACTAATCACTCTTGATGATTTTGACACCTGGTGCATGAGGATGGAAGGCTTCATCAGGTCTCTTGATTCAAGAATGTGGGAATTTGTTGAGAATGGACCTTTCATACCCAGCACCCCCACTGCTACCGGTGCTGGTATGATTCTAAAAGATGTGGCCAACTACTCAGATGAAGATAGAAAAAGAGTAGAGATCGATAGGAAGGCCATGACTGCTCTTCAGACTGCTCTCCCAAACTCTGTATACAGAGGCTTTAAGAAGTGCAAAACAGCTAAACAGCTGTGGGATGCACTGAAGTTGATGTATGAAGGCTCCTCTGAAGCCAAGGAGAACAAGAAGGATCTTCTGAAGCAGCAGTTTGAGAATTTCACCTTCAAAGCAGGTGAAACCATGACTCAACAATACTTCAGGTATGTTGAGATTGTGGATACCCTAGTGGATGGAGGAGTTCCTCTTGAGAACAGGGACATTGTAAGGAAGTTCATGTCCTCACTTCCTAGGCAATGGACACACTATTGTGTGGTGATCAAGAGGACTGAGAACCTTAAAACTCTTACTCTGACAGAGTTGTATGGGATTCTCAGTGGATACCAGATGGAGATGAACATGCAAGGTTCACCTGGCAACTCCAACAATCAAATGGGTTCAGCCCTTCATGTGGTTGAAAGGGACAACATAGAACCCCAACACCATCTCATATGCTACCCTGACAACTCACAAAAGGGTCCTTTCATCACCTTCCCGGAGACACCAAGGGAGAACTTTACTCAAGGAAGCCCATTCCAAGAGACAAGTTCTTCTCAAGCCTTTGTGTCTACTGATGAAAGTTGTGGGAATTATCTCTTCACTCTTGAAGACCTGGACTGTATCCATCCAGATGACCTGGAATACATGGAGATAGTTCAGCAGATGGCTCTCCTCACTCACAGAGCCAAGAAGTTCTACAAGAGGACAGGAAGAAGATTTCCAACAATGCTACCAGTGGAAAGTTTGGGCTGGACAAAAGCAAAGTTAAGTGTTACAACTGTAACCTTATGGGTCACTTTGCTAGGGAGTGTAAGGCACCTAAAGCAAATGGGGGCCAAACACAACCCAGACCAAACTACACTGACAAAGCCCCTCAGGCTGAGAAGACAAAGCAACATGCTGCTGTTGCTGTTGAAGAGGGAGGCTTTGACTGGAGCTTTCAGGTGGAAGATGCTTCTCCAAACCAAGCACTGATGGCTGACCATGATGAAGCCAAGGTATTGGAACATCTCTGCACTCCTGAATGCATTGCTAAAGTAAATAGATACAGGTCCTACAACTTAGAGATGAGATCTGATCTTGAGTCATTAAACATATTAAAATCTGATTTTAGAAAGTCTGAAAATGATTACAAGTTAAAGATAGAGGACTTGGAGAAAACCATTTCAGTACTTAAACATGAACATACAGATTTTAGAACTCAGATCAAAGATCTCATAACTAAGTTGACTGAGTGCCAGGCTGAGCTTGTGATCAGCAAAGCCAAGGCAGAGAAAAGTGTTCTTGAAGAAGAGACCTTCAAGAACATGATATCCTCATCCCTGCACAACAAAGTCTGTTATCAAAATAGACAGGGACTGGGATCAAATGAGATAGCTCCTCCACACACAATCTTGTCTGTAAGATCTCCTAGGTGTGGAACTTGTGAAGATGAGCTTCCTCTCATAGATCCTATAAGTGAGGATGATGAAGAAGTGATAGTGAAGAATTCCTCTGAGAAGAGTGAAGAAGAGGATTCTTCCAAGGGCCACTATCCTTCTGAGGAGAAGAAATCAACTGTGATGACCAAGTCCAAGAGAAAGAACTTGATCAGGAAGAGCAAAAGGAAAGCAAAGAAGGCTCAAGAAATCAAGGCTACTTTTGATGCTAAGCAGAAACAAGTATTTATCTCTGCAGGTTTCAAAGTAGTAAGGACTGAAGACATCAACCAAGACTCCTCAACTAAGAGTCCTGGTTCATGTTCAAATCATCTCAGTGCAAAGAAGAAGACTGAGCTGCTGTGTACCACTGCTGCACAGCCTGGACCATCAAACTCCAAGAACAGTTCACAGCCCAAAAGAACTGTCTCAGCATCTACCAAGATGAAGGTGGAGAAGGGATGTGACCAAAGCCATTCTTGCTCTCAAAAGGAGACTTGTTTGAAGAAGAAAATGTTGTGAGTCATGTGTGAAAGTACTTCTCACATTGCTAAGGATTGCCCATACAATCCTAAAAGTACCATCCACATGACTAATACAAAGACTTCAAAGAGTCTCAAGAAGTCTCAAGCTTCGGAAGGAAAGTCTGTTTCCTTCGGAAGCTCCAAATCAAAGAAGAAGGTAAATGGAAAATTACCTTCGGAAGCAAAGTTGGTCTCGGAAGAAAGGAGTTCTTCCGAAGCACTGAAGTCTGCTGCAGTGACTGTAGACTCTTCCGAAGGATCAGTCATCAAAACTTGTGAAGTCCCAAAAGCTTCTAAGGTTTTGAAGGTCAAGTCCAAGACTCCAAAGGTGGTGTGGAAGTCTAAGAAAGACCAAATGACTGAGGTTTCTCCATCAACAACAGCTGAAGATCCCCATAGTACAACCATAGGATCTATTACTGTTGCATTACCTTCTATTACACTTAATGAGCCCAAGACAAGTAAGGCTTGGGTTTCCAAATGTAACTAATCATTTTCTTTGTGCAGGAACAGCTCAAGACAAACAGGAATGTCTGGATAATTGACAGTGGCTGTTCCAGGCACATGACAGGCAATAGGTCTCTACTCCATAATTTTGAGAGAATTGATGGAGGACCAGTTGCTTTTGGAGGAGATGAAGGTGGTTACATTTCTGGAAGGGGCAAGGTCACAAATGGTAAGCTCAGCATTGAGAAGGTAAACTTTGTAAGGAGCTTGGGTACAATCTTCTGAGTGTATCCCAATTTTGTGATCAGAGTCATAACATGCTCTTTACTGAGCATGAGTGCATTGTTCTCAAGCCTGGAGTGGTCATTCCTCATGAGCATATCCTGCTCAGAGCCCCCAAGAAAGGGAACATGTACAAGATGGATTTGCAAGAAACATCTCCCTCTGGAGAAGTTTCATGCTTTCTATCTAAAGCAAATAGTGATGAGTCTTTCCTATGGCATAAAAGAATGTGCCATGTAAACTTTAAGAACATGAATAAATTAATTAAACATGATCTGGTAACTGGAATGCCAAAGAAAGAGTTTACAAGTGATGATCATTGTGTTGCATGCCTGAAAGGGAAGCAACACAAGGTATCTCACAAGCCTAAGGAAAAGAACTCCATCACTACTCCCCTACACTTGTTACATATGGATCTCTTTGGCCCCACCAGTGTAATGAGTTTAGGAAGGACCTCTTACTGTCTGGTGATCACAGATGATTTTACAAGATTCACTTGGGTCTTCTTCCTTAGAACTAAGGATGAAACCCCTGAGATTCTGAAGAATTTCATCTTAAAAGTTGAGAATCAATGTGATCACAAGGTCAAAACCATAAGATGTGATCAAGGAACTGAATTCAAGAACCAAATCCTTGATACATTTTGTGATGAAAAAGGTATTACAAGACAATATAGTGCTCCCAGGACTCCTCAGCAAAACGGAGTTGCTGAGAGGAGAAACAGGACACTTATTGAAGCTGCAAGAACTATGTTGTCTGACTCTAAACTGCCTATCACCTTCTGGGCAGAGGCAGTTAATACTGCTTGCTATGTGCAAAACAGAGTTTTAGTAGTTAAGACACATGGTAAGACTCCTTATGAACTTTGGCACAAGAGGAAACCTTTCATTGGTTTTCTCAGGTCATTTGGATGTCCCTGCACCATCTTGAATACCAAAGATCAAATTGCCAAGTTTGCTGAGAAATCAGATGATGGACACTTCATTGGATACTCTTCCCAAGCTAAAGCTTATAGAGTATACAATCTCAGAACTAGAATTGTTGAGGAGTCAGCCAATGTGACTTTCAATGAGCACACACCCTGTGTGGCTGGTTCTGGTCCGGATTGGCTGTTTGATCTTGATTTAGTTACCAACTGTTTTAACAAATCTTGTGAGCATGTTTCAGGATCTGCAGAAAATTTAAATACAGGTGATCCTGATCCAAGATTTGAGCTAGGAAGACCTTCAACTCATACATCTTCAGCTCCAGTTGGAACTACTTCAGCAAATGAGGTTTCTATCAGCACAACAATGACAAATTCAGCTGATACATCTGGTATGCCTTCAAATTCCAGCTCAGAGGCTTCTCAACCAGATAAAGACACCTCACTTGTAGAAGACAACAATGGTGATGGTGATAGTGATCAGGAATTTCTTGATGCTAATAACCATACCATAGATGACAACATCAATGATGTCACACACTCATTGGATCAAGTTAATCTTGATAAGTGTGATAATGTGGAGGGTGAATCTTCCAGACCAGATCTAAATTTCTCAAATTTGGATCTTTCTCAGCAACTTGCTGTGATCCCTCAGCTAAGGATCCACAAGTCTCACCCCACCACAAACATCATTGGAGATGTTGTCACAGGGGTAAGAACAAGAGGACAAACCCATGAAGCAAATGTTTGTCTTCACTCTTGTTTCTTATCTCAGATAGAGCCCAAGAAAGTTGATGAAGCTCTAAAGGATGGAAGTTGGGTTGAAGCTATGCAACAAGAGCTGCTTCAATTCAAAAGGCAGAAAGTTTGGAACCTTTGTCCTCTTCCTCATGGGAAGACTACCATTGGAACCAAATGGGTTTTTAGGAATAAGAAGGATGATAGAGGAATCATCATCAAGAACAAGGCAAGACTAGTTGTTCAAGGATACACACAAGAAGAAGGGATTGACTACACTGATGTCTTTGCTCCTGTAGCAAGACTAGAAGCTGTTAGGATATTCCTGGCATTTGCTGCATCCAAGAACTTCAAGGTCTACCAACTTGATGTAAAGTGTGCTTTCTTATATGGAGTGATTGATGAAGAGGTTTATGTCAAACAGCCACCTGGTTTTGTAGACCCTGATCATCCTGATTATGTCTGCAAGCTTGACAAAGCTCTTTATGGGCTGCATCAGGCACCCAGGAAGTGGTATGAGACACTATCTGAGTATCTTTGTAAACATGGATACAGAGAGGTACTATAGATGGAACTCTCTTCATCAAAGGACAGGGAAATGACTTATTGCTGGTTCAAGTATATGTAGATGACATCATCTTTGGTTCAACTAATCCAAAGCTCTGCAAAGACTTTGAGAAGCTGATGAAAGACAGATTTGAAATGAGTTCAATGGAGAACTCAATTTCTTTCTGGGAATTCAAGTGAAGCAGGTTGAAGATGGCATCTTCATAAGTCAGTCAAAGTATGTTCAAGACATACTCAAGAGGTTCAACATGACTGATTGTAAGATTGCTAAGACACCCATAGCCAGAAACCACTCCCTTGGTCCAGATCTTGAGGGGGAGTGTGTAGATGAACACTTATACAGGGCTATGATTGGGTCTCTTATGTATCTTACAGCTAGCAGGCCTGATATCATGTTTGCTACATGTATTTGTGCAAGATATCAAGCCAACCCTAAGATGTCTCACTTAATCACTGTGAAAAGGATTTTAAGATACCTCAAAGGTGCTTCAACACTTGGTCTATGGTATCCAAAGAATCCTAATTTCAATCTGTATGCCTATACAGATAGTGATTATGGTGGTTGCAACATGACTGCAAAGTCTACATCTGGGGGATGTCAATTCCTTGGTGGAAGGGTTGTCTCATGGCAATGCAAGAAACAATCCTGTGTGTCTGCATCAACTGCTGAGGCTGAATACATTGCTGCTGCAAGCTGCTGTGCTCAAGTGCTTTGGATTCAAAATCAGATGCTGGACTATGGATTTAACTTCAAAGAGACTCCTATCCACATAGACAACAATAGTGCTATCTCTATCACTGAGAACCCTGTGCAGCACTCAAGGACCAAACACATCAACATCAGGTATCATTTAATAAGAGATAACTATGAAAAGGATTAATTAAACTAGTCAAAGTTCATACAGATGAACAATATGCTGATCTGTTCACAAAAGCTTTTGATGAACAGAGATTTAAGTATCTGATATCAGCTATTGGGATGATTAACTTTGAGTAGACTTTTTTTAAAACTAATTCTAATTATTTCTTCTTAAAATATGTGTGTCCTAAGTTGTCTAGTTCATCACTTTCATAAGCTCATGTTTTCTTTGGATGTAAAATTCTTTTTGAAGACTTTCCTTAGATTCTTGAAAATTTTCTGATACTTCGGAAGATAAAAGTTTTATCTTCGGAAGAAAAATCATGTCTTCAAAATAAATAACTGTCTAAGAGATTTTACCTTCGGAAGAAGTCAAATTCATCTTCCGAAGCTTAAAATTCTTATCTCAGACACTTATTCATTTTAAGGACTTTTTCCTTCCGAAGCAAAATTAACCTTCGGAAGCTTTGTTATTCTTATACAAAGCATCCAAGGGTTTATTTCTCTTCCGAAGCATAAATTTTCAAGACTCTCAGGAAAATCTTCCGAAGCCATTTTAGCTTCGGAAGCTTTTTCAATCAAAACTTCCGAAGACAAATTACCTTCGGAAGCTTTTCGAATTCCAAGAAAACTACTTTTTGAGCAAAAGTAAACTACTTTTCAGAGGTGGGACCGACTTCCGGATTTCAAAGTTTATCCTCTTTCATTAACTTTGGTTCAAATCCCTTTTCACATAAATACCCAACGGTTCCCCCTCTTTCCCACTATCTTCCTCAATTCTACTATTCCTCTAACCTAATTCTCTAAACCGCCTTTGCTTTCTACCTTTCTTCACCCTTAAGCTTCTGAAATGGCCAACCTTAACCGCAGAAACAACCCAGATTTCTCCATGCAACTTCACAGGCAACATAATCAAGTTGCTCTGTTAAGCTCTGAGAAAGATGCAAGTTTCTCAGAGATTTGCCAATTCTTGACTCTATCAAACTATTTCACCTCCCTGACCATTGATCCTACTCTATATGAGGATCACTTGCTTGAATTCTGGAAGACCTGCCAAGAGGTCATTATGGATGGGGAGAAGGCACTGTCTGCCACAGTGCAAGGGAGGACAATCTTCATCACTCCGGCCATCATTAACCAACATTTGCAGCTGGATGATGAAGAAGGTGAGGTGTCCTTCCCAAAGGAAGCTGTTAATCATTCCTTTGAGCAGATGGGCTATGAGGGAGATTTCTCTGTAAAGACCTTCAGGAAAGGGAAGGTCTCATCCCAGTGGAAATACCTGCTCCATGTGGTTATCCACAGCTTATCAAACAAGCATGGTGGATGGGACCAGATTCCTGAGGATCTCTCCTTTATAGTTCATGGAATGGTTCAGGGGGTCAAGTTCAGGTATTCACAATTTGTTTATACTAATTTACTTGCAAACTTAGACTCCTTAGAGTATTACATGTTTCCTAGATATGTTCAACACATTCTCAACTGTGAACTGGGCTCACAGTTGAGGGAAACAAGTAATATTCTTAAATTGGGACAGATGAAGCCCGACATCTTTAAAATAATGAAGAAGCCAACTGTAGGCTTCTCAGGGGTAGAAACAGCCCTAGTCCCAAAAATGTTAGAGCTCATTGCTCAAGGTGACAACCTAGCAACACAAGCTAGTGTTGAACCCACACCTCTTTTATCCTTACCACTAAAAAGACCAGAAATCACCCTCACCTACCAAAGAAAATCCAAACGAACCCCTGCTCAGGCTATTGAGTCTGTGCAGGCCCCCATATACTCAACCTTACAGGAAGAAGTGGACACTAGAGCTCCCACTTCTCCTGAGGAGCAAACCACTCCCATTACTTCACCTATCAGGGCTGAGGTTCCTCAGCTCACCCTGATGAGCTCACTAAGCCCAACAGCCTTAAGCCTTCACTCTGAGTCTCAACACTCAAGTGAACAACCTTCAGGGGACACTACCATCCCCAGCCTTTGGATCTCAACCAACCAATTCCCAACCTATCCTTCTATACTGATGAAGACTTAGGATTCAGTGAGTACCATGAGTCTCTCTTCTCCTCCCCTACTCAAAGAGAGATGAGTACCTCTGACTCTCCTCAGTCTATCCCACATCAGTCACCTATTACTGAGGTGGACACTTCTGAACCTGTTCAGGATGTCCATATGGAAGAGGCTCTCACTTTTGAAAGTGATTACATCATTAAGACCTCAACCATGGCAACTCAGCCCACTGGCATCTCAACTGAGGCTGCCAGTGAGCAGAGGAAAACCAGCAGCCAAGAAACTCAAGCTGGTGGTGAGAGAGAGGACTTTGGTCCAATCATCTCATTCCCCAATGATTCTTCTGATGAAGATGAGGGGAATTTGAGACTAAAGGTGCAGAAATTGTCAAAAACATGCACCTATTTAGTCTCTAAGGTTAGTCACTTGGAATCTCAGGTGATTACCTTACAAAACAGGGTCAATGATCAGCAACTTCAGATTTCATATCTGCAGGAAAAACTAGCTGGGAGACCTTTAAGCAGAGCTCAACCAGGAACACAAGAACCTGTGGAAGTGATTGACTTATCCTCCAGCTCACCTATGCAAGTGGGTGATGCTACCAAAAAAGGGGAGAAAGTTATTACAACCACAGAACCTTGGAGTTCTTCAAAGAGAATGGACATAGAGGACTCACCATCCTCACTTGCTGTTGTGCATTCTCAGCAACTTCCTCAAGTTCACATTAATGTGGACTCTATAGACTCACTCAACAGGAGTTGCAGGACCGTTTAAGGGCTTTAACACAATTACAACACAACAACACAATGAGGAGATTAACTAAACTTTAATCAAATAGTGAACTGGGTAAACCAAAGTGATACAAAGAACACAAGTAAAGCAAGAGACAGAACAAGAGAGTATAGGTTTCAAGGAGGCAGTATATTGCTTTCTCAAGTTCTTTTACAAGTGTTACAAAGCATAAAGAAAGATACAAGAACTTGGAATACTTATACTACACCTACAGCCGGCTATACTTTGAAAGCCAGCTGGATACAATTGACTAGACACTAACAAATCAATTGTAGGATCAAAAGGCATATCTGCCTTTTGACCTTGTGACTATGACATGCCATAGCTCACATCCTTATACATTACAAAAAGGATAAAGTACATAAAGTGGAAAGTTACAGACTCAAGACCTCAATGTACAGTTACCAAAAGCATGGACCTTTTCACCAACTCATGTAAGTTGGTGACTTTACAGAGATGCAGCGGAAAAGATGCTTTATGGAACAGTACATCAGATAAAGCATGTGTACTAAAAGTCTTCGGAAGAAATCTGTCTTCATAGGTTGAAGCTTCGGAAGACTTTGTCTCTGAGGCTTCGGAAGACTTCATGTTTGGCTTCGGAAGATATTGTCTTGGCTTCGGAAGATTTTACACTTAGAGTATTTTCTAATGCATTGTGTAAAACTTCCGAAGCATTCTTCACTTCAGCACTTAGTGCATGTTTGCAGAGACACTTTGAGTGTTTTGGGTTGCATCAGACTTAAGGAAACCTTACAAACTCCCCCTAGGCTGATGCTACCAAAACACTTAGAAGATCTTCAAATGTTGGTAGTCTTCAGTACAATCAGGACCATTCCTTTCTTCATTAGATGGTCAGGATCATCAAGACTCTCATAGTATCTTCTCATCTCAAAGAGATCATGCAGAGGTAAGTTGATTATGTCTTGCCATGAGTAGACATTCTCAACACCTTGATCTCTGATAACATTCCATCTTTCTGGATTGGTAGAGTAAGTCCAGGACAAGATGGGTGTCTTAGTTGTAAGAGGAGCCACTTGCATAGGAGTTGATTGGGCTGCCTCATCATGCACTTCCTCAGGTTGATTTGATTCAGCCTGAGGTGCAGAGGTAGATGACTTTGGCTTCTTCTTCTTAGTCTTTGGTTTAGAAGCCATCCTCTTCTTCCTCTTAGATGACTTTAACTGAGAAGACTGGTCTGCAGCACCATGTTGATCATCAGTGTCTTTCTCAGTTGGGTGTTCCTCCCTCACAGGTTCAGAAGGAGAGGGATTTTAACCCTGCCTTGGATCAGAAGATGAAACTTGCTGAGGCTCAGCTGGAGGTTCTGGTTGAGGTGTCTCTGGTTGTTCAAACTTGACCTCCACTTCAGGTGGGACTTGACTTGGAAGAGAGTGCAAGTCAATAAGTCTCCACTTTTAATCTTCTGCTTGATCACCCTTATATGCTCATCCATTGTGGATAGAGACATGGGGCCAAGTCTCTCCTTCCGGAGAATCCATATAGCTTCAAGAAGCTCACCATTCTTTGTCTGTCAGCAGACTTTTGCATTCTTTTGAATGATGGCTCTTGACTTTGCAACTTCTTCCCTTAGCTTCCTTTTGGTTGTTTTTCTTTCTTTGACTAGCTCAGCTCAAGTTGCTTTAGGTACTCGAACTCAATGAAGTCATAGGACAAGGAAGAAGTGCATCTGCCTAATAGAAGCCTGTGGCACTCAGGTAGTTGATCATCTTGATCCTATCTTCTTCTTTATCTACCTGAGGTTCTTGTGGAGCCACATCTTCCTGTGCAGGACTTTCTTGAACTGGAGAGAGAGTGGGAGCATGCTTGTAAAGTCTTTTCTGTCTCTTCTCCTCTTTGAATTGGAGAAGTAACCTGCATCCTCTCTCCTTCATCTCTCTTGACACTTCCATGTCAGCCAGTTCATTTTAACTCTTCTAAGGGGAGGGAGATGATTTCATCAATATCATAGTCTTGGTTTGTAAGTAGGTAATCCTGATTGCCCTTAACTCATCATCCTGAGTATTTGGTCTGGGGGCAGCCCTGATTGCAGCTTGCATGCAGCTAGATGACCCAGTGGAACTTTCTCCCCTTAGTCTCCTCAATTTCCTCAGGAGTCATTATCCTTTTCCCTTTGTCACCAACAGACCTTTGTGACTCAGGGTGGATTGAGGCTTGACCTTCATTGCTTGGTGTAGCTTCCATGCTCTGGCCAGAGAAAGGCTGAGAAACACCTTCACCAGCAGGTGTCTCAGATGGAGTTTGGACCTCTGCAGTAGTTGTTGATGATGAGACAGGGATCTCGGGTTCTGCCACTGGGCCTTCAGTCAAGGTTTCCCCTATGAAACTAATCTTAGAGTCCACCTCAACATCCAGTTGACCGATGACATTGCCTGATTGCCTAAGTCTCCTTCTTAGAGAGAACTCTGCAAGGATCCTGTCTTGGATTGTTTGAGCCAACCTGCCAGCTTGTCTTGAATTGCTTGGATTGACAAGTGGCATGTTGACTAAATCCAGTCTTTCATAGAAGCTCAGGCTTTGGAACTAAAAAACTTCTTGTTGGCCTTGAACTCTGTGAAGTATAAGGGATCTTCTGTCATCATCATATCTCCACCTTATGATGTAGTTGCCAGTTCCTTGTGGTGGAGCTGAAATAGCCCTTGGTATACCTTCCTCAAAGAGACTCCTGATGATTGAGTCTATAGAGTCCACATTAATGTGAACTTGAGGAAGTTGCTGAGAATGCACAACAGCAAGTGAGGATGGTGAGTCCTCTATGTCCATTCTCTGTGACGAACTCCCAGGTTCTGTGGTTGTAATAACTTTCTCCCCTTTTTTGGTAGCATCACCCACTTGCATAGGTGAGCTGGAGGATAAGTCAATCATTCCACAGGTTCTTGTGTTCCTGTTGAGCTCTCCTTAAAGGTCTCCTAGCTAGTTTTTTCCTGCAGAGATTGAAATTTGAAGTTGCTGATCATTGACCCTGTTTTGTAAGGTAGTCACCTGAGATTCCAAGTGAACCTTAGAGATTAAATAGGTGCATTGTTTTTGACAATTTTTGCACCTTAGTCTCAAATTCCCCTCATCTTCATCAGAAGAATCATTGGGGGATGAGATGATTGGACCAAAGTCCTCTCTCTCACCACCAGCTTGAGTTTCTTGGCTGCTGGTTTTCCTCTGCTCACTGGCAGCCTCAGTTGAGATGCCAATGGGCTGAGTTGCCATGGTTGAGGTCTTAATGATGTAATCACTTTCAAAAGTGAGAGCCTCTTCCATATGGACATCCTGAACAGGTTCAGAAGTGTCCACCTCAGTAATAGGTGACTGATGTGGGATAGACTGAGGAGAGTCAGAGGTACTCATCTCTCTTTGAGTAGGGGAGGAGAAGAGAGACTCATGGTACTCACTGAATCCTAAGTCTTCATCAGTATAAAAGGATAGGTTGGGAATTGGTTGGTTGAGATCCAAAGGCTGGGGATGGTAGCTGTCCCCTGAAGGTTGTTCACTTGAGTGTTGAGACTCAGAGTGAAGGCTTAAGGCTGTTGGGCTAGTGAGCTCATCAGGGTGAGCTTGAGGAACCTCAGCCCTGATAGGTGAAGTAATGGGAGTGGTTTGCTCCTCAGGAGAAGTGGGAGCTCTAGTGTCCACTTCTTCCTGTAAGGTTGAGTATATGGGGGCCTGCACAGACTCAATAGCCTGAGCAGGGGTTCGTTTGGATTTTCTTTGGTAGGTGAGGGTGATTTCTGGTCTTTTTAGTGGTAAGGATAAAAGAGGTGTGGGTTCAACACTAGCTTGTGTTGCTAGGTTGTCACCTTGAGCAATGAGCTCTAACATTTTTGGGACTAGGGCTGTTTCTACCCCTGAGAAGCCTACAGTTGGCTTCTTCATTATTTTAAAGATGCCGGGCTTCATCTGTCCCAATTTAAGAATATTACTTGTTTCCCTCAACTGTGAGCCCAGTTCACAGTTGAGAATGTGTTGAACATATCTAGGAAACATGTAATACTCTAAGGAGTCTAAGTTTGCAAGTAAATTAGTATAAACAAATTGTGAATACCTGAACTTGACCCCCTGAACCATTCCATGAACTATAAAGGAGAGATCCTCAGGAATCTGGTCCCATCCACCATGCTTGTTTGATAAGCTGTGGATAACCACATGGAGCAGGAATTTCCATTGGGATGAGACCTTCCCTTTCCTGAAGGTCTTTACAGAGAAATCTCCCTCATAGCCCATCTGCTCAAAGGAATGATTAAGCAGCCTTTGGGAAGGACACCTCACCTTCTTCATCATCCAGCTGTAAGTGTTGGTTAATGATGGCCGGAGTGATGAAGATTGTCCTCCCTTGCACTGTGGCAGACAGTGCCTTCTCCCCATCCATAATGACCTCTTGGCAGGTCTTCCAGAATTCAAGCAAGTGATCCTCATATAGAGTAGGATCAATGGTCAGGGAGGTGAAATAGTTTGACAGAGTCAAGAATTGGCAAATCTCTGAGAAACTTGCATCTTTCTCAGAGCTTAACAGAGCAACTTGATTATGTTGCCTGTGAAGTTGCATGGAGAAATCTGGGTTGTTTCTGCGGTTAAGGTTGGCCATTTCAGAAGCTTAAGGGTGAAGAAAGGTAGAAAGCAAAGGCGGTTTAGAGAATTAGGTTAGAGGAACAGTAGAATTGAGGAAGATAGTGGGAAAGAGGGGGAACCGTTGGGTATTTATGTGAAAAGGGATTTGAACCAAAGTTAATGAAAGAGGATAAACTTTGAAATCCGGAAGTCGGTCCCACCTCTGAAAAGGTAGTTTACTTTTGCTCAAAAAGTAGTTTTCTTGGAATTCGAAAAGCTTCCGAAGGTAATTTGTCTTCGGAAGTTTTGATTGAAAAAGCTTCCGAAGCTAAAATGGCTTCGGAAGATTTTCCTGAGAGTCTTGAAAATTTATGCTTCGGAAGAGAAATAAACCCTTGGATGCTTTGTATAAGAATAAACAAAGCTTCCGAAGGTTAATTTTGCTTCGGAAGGAAAAGGTCCTTAAATAAATAAGTGTCTGAGATAAGAATTTTAAGCTTCGGAAGATGAATTTGACTTCTTCCGAAGGTAAAATCTCTTAGACAGTTATTTATTTTGAAGACATGTTTTTCTTCCGAAGATAAAATTTTATCTTCCGAAGTATCAGAAAATTTTCAAGAATCTAAGGAAAGTCTTCAAAAAGAATTTTACATCCAAAGAAAACATGAGCTTATGAAAGTGATGAACTAGACAACTTAGGACACACATATTTTAAGAAGAAATAATTAGAATTAGTTTTAAGAAAAAGTCTACTCAAAGTTAATCATCCCAATAGCTGATATCAGATACTTAAATCTCTGTTCATCAAAAGCTTTTGTGAACAGATCAGCATATTGTTCATCTGTATGAACTTTGACTAGTTTAATTAATCCTTTTTCATAGTTATCTCTTATTAAATGATACCTGATGTTGATGTGTTTGGTCCTTGAGTGCTGCACAGGGTTCTCAGTGATAGAGATAGCACTATTGTTGTCTATGTGGATAGGAGTCTCTTTGAAGTTAAATCCATAGTCCAGCATCTGATTTTGAATCCAAAGCACTTGAGCACAGCAGCTTGCAGCAGCAATGTATTCAGCCTCAGCAGTTGATGCAGACACACAGGATTGTTTCTTGCATTGCCATGAGACAACCCTTCCACCAAGGAATTGACATCCCCCAGATGTAGACTTTGCAGTCATATTGCAACCACCATAATCACTATCTGTATAGGCATACAGATTGAAATTAGGATTCTTTGGATACCATAGACCAAGTGTTGAAGCACCTTTGAGGTATCTTAAAATCCTTTTCACAGTGATTAAGTGAGACATCTTAGGGTTGGCTTGATATCTTGCACAAATACATGTAGCAAACATGATATCAGGCCTGCTAGCTGTAAGATACATAAGAGACCCAATCATAGCCCTGTATAAGTGTTCATCTACACACTCCCCCTCAAGATCTGGACCAAGGGAGTGGTTTCTGGCTATGGGTGTCTTAGCAATCTTACAATCAGTCATATTGAACCTCTTGAGTATGTCTTGAACATACTTTGACTGACTTATGAAGATGCCATCTTCAACCTGCTTCACTTGAATTCCCAGAAAGAAATTGAGTTCTCCCATTGAACTCATTTCAAATCTGTCCTTCATCAGCTTCTCAAAGTCTTGCAGACATAATCAGGATGATCAGGGTCTACAAAACCAGGTGGCTGTTTGACATAAACCTCTTCATCAATCACTCCATATAAGAAAGCACACTTTACATCAAGTTGGTAGACCTTGAAGTTCTTGGATGCAGCAAATGCCAGGAATATCCTAACAGCTTCTAGTCTTGCTACAGGAGCAAAGACATCAGTGTAGTCAATCCCTTCTTCTTGTGTGTATCCTTGAACAACTAGTCTTGCCTTGTTCTTGATGATGATTCCTCTATCATCCTTCTTATTCCTAAAAACCCATTTGGTTCCAATGGTAGTCTTCCCATGAGGAAGAGGACAAAGGTTCCAAACTTTCTGCCTTTTGAATTGAAGCAGCTCTTGTTGCATAGCTTCAACCCAACTTCCATCCTTTAGAGCTTCATCAACTTTCTTGGGCTCTATCTGAGATAAGAAACAAGAGTGAAGACAAACATTTGCTTCATGGGTTTGTCCTCTTGTTCTTACCCCTGTGACAACATCTCCAATGATGTTTGTGGTGGGGTGAGACTTGTGGATCCTTAGCTGAGGGATCACAGCAAGTTGTTGAGAAAGATCCAAATTTGAGAAATTTAGATCTGGCCTGGAAGATTCACCCTCCACATTATCACACTTATCAAGATTAACTTGATCCAATGAGTGTGTGACATCATTGATGTTGTCATCTATGGTATGGTTATTAGCATCAAGAAATTCCTGATCACTATCACCATCACCATTGTTGTCTTCTACAATTGAGGTGTCTTTATCTGGTTGAGAGGCCTCTGAGCTGGAATTTGAAGGCATACCAGATGTATCAGCTGAATTTGTCATTGTTGTGCTGATAGAAACCTCATTTGCTGAAGTAGTTCCAACTGGAGCTGAAGATGTATGAGTTGAAGGTCTTCCTAGCTCAAATCTTGGATCAGGATCACCTGTATTTAAATTTTCTGCAGATCCTGAAACATGCTCACAAGATTTGTTAAAACAGTTGGTAACTAAATCAAGATCAAACAGCCAATCCGGACCAGAACCAGCCACACAAGGTGTGTGCTCATTGAAAGTCACATTGGCTGACTCCTCAACAATTCTAGTTCTGAGATTGTATACTCTATAAGCTTTAGCTTGGAAGAGTATCCAATGAATGTCCATCATCTGATTTCTCAGCAAACTTGGCAATTTGATCTTTGGTATTCAAGATGGTGCAGGGACATCCAAATGACCTGAGAAAACCAATGAAAGGTTTCCTCTTGTGCCAAAGTTCATAAGGAGTCTTACCATGTGTCTTAACTACTAAAACTCTGTTTTGCACATAGCAAGCAGTATTAACTGCCTCTGCCCAGAAGGTGATAGGCAGTTTAGAGTCAGACAACATAGTTCTTGCAGCTTCAATAAGTGTCCTGTTTCTCCTCTCAGCAACTCCGTTTTGCTGAGGAGTCCTGGGAGCACTATATTGTCTTGTAATACCTTTTTCATCACAAAATGTATCAAGGATTTGGTTCTTGAATTCAGTTCCTTGATCACATCTTATGGTTTTGACCTTGTGATCACATTGATTCTCAACTTTTAAGATGAAATTCTTCAGAATCTCAGGGGTTTCATCCTTAGTTCTAAGGAAGAAGACCCAAGTGAATCTTGTAAAATCATCTGTGATCACCAAACAGTAAGAGGTCCTTCCTAAACTCATTACACTGGTGGGGCCAAAGAGATCCATATGTAACAAGTGTAGGGGAGTAGTGATGGAGTTCTTTTCCTTAGGCTTGTGAGATACCTTGTGTTGCTTCCCTTTCAGGCATGCAACACAATGATCATCACTTGTAAACTCTTTCTTTGGCATTCCAGTTACCAGATCATGTTTAATTAATTTATTCATGTTCTTAAAGTTTACATGGCACATTCTTTTATGCCATAGGAAAGACTCATCACTATTTGCTTTAGATAGAAAGCATGAAACTTCTCCAGAGGGAGATGTTTCTTGCAAATCCATCTTGTACATGTTCCCTTTCCTGGGGGCTCTGAGCAGGATATGCTCATGAGGAATGACCACTCCAGTTTGAGAACAATGCACTCATGCTCAGTAAAGAGCATGTTATGACTCTGATCACAAAATTGGGATACACTCAGAAGATTGTACCCAAGCTCCTTAACAAAGTTTACCTTCTCAATGCTGAGCTTACCATTTGTGACCTTGCCCCTTCCAGAAATGTAACCACCTTCATCTCCTCCAAAAGCAACTGGTCCTCCATCAATTCTCTCAAAATTATGGAGTAGAGACCTATTGCCTGTCATGTGCCTGGAACAGCCACTGTCAATTATCCAGACATTCTGTTTGTCTTGAGCTGTTCCTGCACAAAGAAATGATTAGTTACATTTGGAAACCCAAGCCTTACTTGTCTTGGGCTCATTAAGTGTAATAGAAGGTAATGCAACAGTAATAGATCCTATGGTTGTACTATGGGGATCTTCAGCTGTTGTTGATGGAGAAACTTCAGTCATTTGGTCTTTCTTAGACTTCCACACCACCTTTGGAGTCTTGGACTTGACCTTCAAAACTTAGAAGCTTTTGGGACTTCACAAGTTTTGATGACTGAACCTTCGGAAGAGTCTACAGTCACTGCAGCAGACTTCAGTGCTTCGGAAGAACTCCTTTCTTCCGAGACCAACTTTGCTTCCGAAGGTAATTTTCCATTTACCTTCTTCTTTGATTTGGAGCTTCCGAAGGAAACAGACTTTCCTTCCGAAGCTTGAGACTTCTTGAGACTCTTTGAAGTCTTTGTATTAGTCATGTGGAATGGTACTTTTAGGATTGTATGGGCAATCCTTAGCAATGTGAGAAGTACTTTCACACATGACACATAACATTTTCTTCTTCAAAGAAGTCTCCTTTTGAGAGCAAGACTGGCTTTGGTCACATCCCTTCTCCACCTTCATCTTGGTAGATGCTGAGACAGTTCTTTTGGGCTGTGAACTGTTCTTGGAGTTTGATGGTCCAGGCTGTGCAGCAGTGGTACACAGCAGCTCAGTCTTCTTCTTTGCACTGAGATGATTTGAACAAGAACCAGGACTCTTAGCTGAGGAGTCTTGGTTGATGTCTTCAGTCCTTACTACTTTGAAACCTGCAGAGATAAACACTTGTTTCTGCTTAGCATCAAAAGTAGCCTTGATTTCTTGAGCCTTCTTTGCTTTCCTTTTGCTCTTCCTGATCAAGTTCTTTCTCTTGGACTTGGTCATCACAGTTGATTTTTTCTCCTCAGAAGGATAGTGGCCCTTGGAAGAATCCTCTTCTTCACTCTTCTCAGAGGAATTCTTCACTATCACTTCTTCATCATCCTCACTTATAGGATCTATGAGAGGAAGCTCATCTTCACAAGTTCCACACCTAGGAGATCTTACAGACAAGATTGTGTGTGGAGGAGCTATCTCATTTGATCCCAGTCCCTGTCTATTTTGATAACAGACTTTGTTGTGCAGGGATGAGGATATCATGTTCTTGAAGGTCTCTTCTTCAAGAACACTCTTCTCTGCCTTGGCTTTGCTGATCACAAGCTCAGCCTGGCACTCAGTCAACTTAGTTATGAGATCTTGGATCTGAGTTCTAAAATCTGTATGTTCATGTTTTAGTACTGAAATGGTTTTCTCCAAGTCCTCTATCTTTAACTTGTAATCATTTTCAGACTTTCTAAAATCAGATTTTAATATGTTTAATGACTCAAGATCAGATCTCATCTCTAAGTTGTAGGACCTGTATCTATTTACTTTAGCAATGCATTCAGGAGTGCAGAGATGTTCCAATACCTTGGCTTCATCATGGTCAGCCATCAGTGCTTGGTTTGGAGAAGCATCTTCCACCTGAAAGCTCCAGTCAAAGCCTCCCTCTTCAACAGCAACAGCAGCATGTTGCTTTGGCTTCTCAGTCTGAGGGGCTTTGTCAGTGTAGTTTGGTCTGGGTTGTGTTTGGCCCCCATTTGCTTTAGGTGCCTTACACTCCCTAGCAAAGTGACCCATAAGGTTACAGTTGTAACACTTAACTTTGCTTTTATCCAGCCCAAACTTTCCACTGGTAGCATTGCTTGGAAATTTCTTCCTGTCCTCTTGTAGAACTTCTTGGCTCTGTGAGTGAGGAGAGCCATCTGCTGAACTATCTCCATGTATTCCAGGTCATCTGGATGGATACAGTCCAGGTCTTCAAGAGTGAAGAGATAATTCCCACAGCTTTCATCAGTAGACACAAAGGCTTGAGAAGAACTTGTCTCTTGGAATGGGCTTCCTTGAGTAAAGTTCTCCCTTGGTGTCTCCGGGAAGGTGATGAAAGGACCCTTTTGTGAGTTGTCAGGGTAGCATATGAGATGATGTTGGGGTTCTATGCTGTCCCTTTCAACCACATGAAGGGCTGAACCCATTTGATTGTTGGAGTTGCCAGATGAACCTTGCATGTTCATCTCCATCTGGTATCCACTGAGAATCCCATACAACTCTGTCAGAGTAAGAGTTTTAAGGTTCTCAGTCCTCTTGATCACCACACAATAGTGTGTCCATTGCCTAGGAAGTGAGGACATGAACTTCCTTACAATGTCCCTGTTCTCAAGGGGAACTCCTCCATCAACTAGGGTATCCACAATCTCAACATACCTGAAGTATTGTTGAGTCATGGTTTCACCTGCTTTGAAGGTGAAATTCTCAAACTGCTGCTTCAGAAGATCCTTCTTGTTCTCCTTGGCTTCAGAGGAGCCTTCATACATCAGCTTCAGTGCATCCCACAGCTGTTTGGCTATCTTGCACTTCTTAAAACCTCTGTATACAGAGTTTGGGAGAGCAGTCTGAAGAGCAGTCATGGCCTTCCTATCAATCTCTACTCTTTTTCTATCCTCATCTGAGTAGTTGGCCACATCTTTTGGAATCATACCAGCACAGTAGCAGAGGGGGTGCTGGGTATGAAAGGTCCATTCTCAACAGATTCCCACATTCTTGAATCAAGAGACCTGATGAAGCCTTCCATCCTCATGCACCAGGTGTCAAAATCATCAAGAGTGATCAGTGGGGATTTGTTCATGGTTCCAGTCTCCATATCAGTCTTTGAGATGGAGGCCATTTGAAGAGTTTAGTTTTTGTGTGTGTGAGGGATCTTAAGATGGTTAGATCTTATATCAAGAGCCTGGAATGCTCTGATATCAATTGCAGGACCGTTTAAGGGCTTTAACACAATTACAACACAACAACACAATGAGGAGATTAACTAAACTTTAATCAAACAGTGAACTGGGTAAACCAAAGTGATACAAAGAATACAAGTAAAGCAAGAGACAGAACAAGAGAGTATAGGTTTCAAGGAGGCAGTATATTGCTTTCTCAAGTTCTTTTACAAGTGTTACAAAGCATAAAGAAAGATACAAGAACTTGGAATACTTATACTACAACTTACAGCCGGCTATACTTTGAAAGCCAGCTGGATACAATTGACTAGACACTAACAAAATCAATTGTAGGATCAAAAGGCATATCTGCCTTTTGACCTTGTGACTATGCATGCCATAGCTCACATCCTTATACATTACAAAAAGGATAAAGTACATAAAGTGGAAAGTTACAGACTCAAGACCTCAATGTACAGTTACCAAAAGCATGGACCTTTTCACCAACTCATGTAAGTTGGTGACTTTACAGAGATGCAGCGGAAAAGGTGCTTTATGGAACAGTACATCAGATAAAGCATGTGTACTAAAAGTCTTCGGAAGAAATCTGTCTTCATAGGTTGAAGCTTTGGAAGACTTTGTCTCTGAGGCTTTGGAAGACTTCATGTTTGGCTTCGGAAGATATTGGTCTTGGCTTCGGAAGATTTTACACTTAGAGTATTTTCTAATGCATTGTGTAAAACTTCCGAAGTATTCTTCACTTCAGTACTTAGTGCATGTTTGCACAGACACTTTGAGTGTTTTAGGTTGCATCAGACTTAAAGAAACCTTACAGGAGTCTCTTTGAGGAAGGTATACCAAGGGCTGTCTCATCTCCACCACAAGGAACTGGCAACTACATCATAAGGTGGAGGTATGATGATGACAGAAGAGCCCTTATACTTCACAGAGTTCAAGGCCAACAAGAAGTTTTTCAGTTCCAAAGCCTGAGCTTCTATGAAAGACTGGATTTAGTCAACATGCCACTTGTCAATCCAAGCAATTCAAGACAAGCTGGCAGGTTGGCTCAAAGAATCCAAGACAGGATCCTTGCAGAGTTCTCTCTAAGAAGGAGACTTAGGCAATCAGGCAATGTCATCGGTCAACTGGATGTTGAGGTGGACCCTAAGATTAGTTTCATAGGGGAAACCTTGACTGAAGGCCCAGTGGCAGAACCTGAGACCCCTGTCTCATCATCAACAACTGCTGCAGAGGTCCAAACTCCATCTGAGACACCTGCAGGTGAAGGTGTTTCTCAGCCTCTCTCTGGCCAGAGCATGGAAGCTACACCAAGCAATGAAGGCCAAGCCTCAATCCACCCTGAGTCACAAAGGTATGTTGGTGACAAAGGGAAAAGGATAATGACTTTTGAGGAAATTGAGGAGGAAGAGAGAGAGAGAGGAAAAGGAGACTAAGGGGAGAAAGTTCTACTGGGTCATCTAGTTTCATGCAAGCTGCAATCAGGGCTGCCCCCAGACCAAACACTCAAGATGATGAGTTAAGGGCAGTCAGGATTACCGACTTACAGACTAGGAACTATGATATTGATGAAATCATCTCCCTCCCCTTAGAAGAGTTAAATGAACTAGCTGACATGGAAGTGTCAAGAGAGATGAAGGAGAAAGAGGATGCAAGGTTACTTCTCCAATTCAAAGAGGAGAAGAGACAGAAAAGACTTTACAAGCATGCTCCCACTCTCTCTCCAGTTCAAGAAAGTCCTGCAGAGGAAGATGTGGCTCCACAAGAACCTCAGGTAGATAAAGAAGAAGATAGGATCAAGATGATCAACTACCTGAGTGCCAAAGGCTTCTATCAGGCAGATGCACTTCTTCCCCTGTCCTATGACTTCATTGAGTTCGAGTACCTAAAGCAACTTGAGCTTGAGCTAGTCAAAGAAAGAAAAACAACCAAAAGGAAGCTAAGGGAAGAAGCTGCAAAGTCAAGAGCCATCATTCAAAAGAATGCAAAGAAGTCTGCTGACAGACAAAGAATGGTGAGCTTCTTGAAGCTATATGGATTCTCCGGAAGGAGACTTGGTCCCATGTCTCTATCCACTATGGATGAGCATATAAGGGTGATCAAGCAGAAGATTAAAAGTGGAGAACTGATTGACTTGCACTCTCTTCCAAGTCAAGTCCCACCTGAAGTGGAGGTCAAGTTTGAACAACCAGAGACACCTCAACCAGAACCTCCAGCTGAGCCTCAGCAAGCTTCATCTTCTGATCCAAGGCAGGGTCAAACTCCCTCTCCTTCTGAACCTGTGAGGGAGGAACACCCAACTGAGAAAGACACTGATTATCAACATGGTGCTGCAGACCAGTCTTCTCAGTTAAAGTCATCTAAGAGGAAGAAGAGGATGGCTTCTAAACCAAAGATTAAGAAGAAGAAGCCAAAGTCATCTACCTCTGCACCTCAGGCTGAATTAGATCAACCTGAGGAAGTGCATGAAGAGGCAGCCCAATCAACTCCTATGCAAGTGGCTCCTCTAACAACTGAGACACCCATCTTGTCCTGGACTTACTCTACCAATCCAGAAAGATGGAATGTTATCAGAGATCAAGGTGTTGAGAATGTCTACTCCTGGCAAGACATAATCAACTTACCTCTGTATGATCTCTTTGAGATGAGAAGATACTATGAGAGTCTTGATGATCCTGACCATCTAATGAAGAAAGGAATGGTCTTGATTGTACTGAAGACTACCGACATTTGAAGATCTTCTAAGTGTTTTGGTAGCATCAGCCTAGGGGGAGTTTGTAAGGTTTCCTTAAGTCTGATGCAACCCAAAACATCCAAAGTGTCTCAGCAACATGCACCAAGTACTGAAGTGAAGAATGCTTCGGAAGTTTTACACAATGCATTAGAAAATACTCTAAGTGTAAAATATTCCGAAGCCAAGACCAATATCTTCCGAAGCCAAACATGAAGTCTTCCGAAGCTTCAGAGACAAAGTCTTCCGAAGCTTCAACCTATGAAGACAGATTTCTTCCGAAGACTTTTAGTACACATGCTTTATCTGATGTACTGTTCCATAAAACACCTTTTCCGCTGCATCTCTGTAAAGTCACCAACTTACATGAGTTGGTGAAAAGGTCCATGCTTTTGGTAACTGTACATTGAGGTCTTGAGTCTGTAACTTTCCACTTTATGTACTTTATCCTTTTTGTAATGTATAAGGATGTGAGCTATGGCATGTCATAGTCACAAGGTCAAAAGGCAGATATGCCTTTTGATCCTACAATTGATTTTGTTAGTGTCTAGTCAATTGTATCCAGCTGGCTTTCAAAGTATAGCCGGCTGTAGGTTGTAGTATAAGTATTTCAAATTCTTGTATCTTTCTTTATGCTTTGTAACACTTGTAAAAGAACTTGAGAAAGCAATATGCTGCCTCCTTGAAACCCATACTCTCTTGTTCTGTCTCTTGCTTTACTTGTGTTCTTTGTATCACTTTGGTTAACCCAGTTCACTGTTTGATTAAAGTTTAGTTAATCTCCTCATTGTGTTGTTGTGTTGTAATTGTGTTAAAGCCCTTTAAACGGTCCTGCAACGTGTCTTTAAAAAAACAGGTTTTTGTAAGGATTCCTATAAGTCTGATGCAAACCAAAACATCCAAAGTCTCTTTGCAAGCAATGGACTAAAGAACTGAAGTAGAATTGTTTCGAAAGTTTTACACCATGCACTAGAAATATTCTAAGTGTAAAATCTTCCGAAGCCAAGACCAATATCTTCCGAAGCCAAGAGTGAAGTCTTCCGAAGTTTCAGAGACAAAGTCTTCCGAAGCCAAATAGTGAAGACAGATTTCTTCCGAAGACTTTTAGAGATATGCCTTTATCTGATGTACTTTACCATAAAGCTGGACCACCTTTTCGCTGTAATTCTGTAAAGTCACCAACTTACATGAGTTGGTGAAAGGTCCATGATTTTGGTAACTGTACATTGAGGTCTTGAGTCCATGCTTTCTACTTTATGTACTTTTATCCTTTTGGTAATATATTAGGATGTGAGCTATGGCATGTCATAGTCACAAATCAAAAGGCAGACATGCCTTTTGATTCTACAATTGATTTTGTTTGTGTCTAGTCAATTGTATCCAGCTGGCTTTCAAAGTATAGCAGGCTGTAGGTTGTAGTATAAGTATTCCTTGTTCTAGTATCTTTCTTTATGCTTTGTAACACTTTTAATAGAACTTGAGAAAGCAATATACTGCATCCTTGAAACCCCAATCTCTTGTTTTGTCTCTTACTTGTTACTTGTGTTCTTAGTATCATTATTGTGGTTATCCAGTTTACTGTTTGATTAAGTTTGGTTAATCTCATCTTTGTTGTTGTTGTGTTGTAATTGACCACCCTTCACCGGTCCTGCAGTTTTGTTGAAGGCTTTTTGGTTAAGTGACTTGGTGGTTCGGTTATATGAGAAATAAAAACGTTTAAGGTCAACGGGGCTAACTAGGGTTGATGTTCATGTAAAGAAAATGGTTGGGGCTTGAATGGTTAAGGTTTCCTAATGCCTAACTCATTTTTATGCAAAAAATACTAATTAAGGTCTTGAAATGTATACCCAAAGCAAGTTCTAATCACATATATCATAAGGCGCTCTCAATTACATCTAGAATGAAAGTAGAATTGAAATTTCAAAAGCTGTTTAAGGCTAAAAAATAAACTCATATGCGGATGGAATTGGGTAAAAGTATTTTATTTTACATGATTAAATATTTTTACTAGATTATTGCTTTTAAGGATTTCACAAAAAAAATTCAATTTTTATTTGGATGTCATTAATTTACTTATTTATTTCCCAAAAACATTTATTTATAATTTGGTTTATCAAATTTTTTTTTTAAATTTTTGGTTTCTTGTCACAAAAATTAATGGTTAAATGATCTTTTATAAAATTTTTAAATTTGAATCTTTTTAGCAAAGTCAAATACATTACCCCCATCCCCACACTTAAAATTGACATTGTCCTCAATGTGATTATATATTAAAACCGAGAAAGGGTAATGAGATAACTCCCCTAAAAATGATGAACTTGTCACTTGTGTTTGGTCACCCTAAGTTGAGAGAATCCTCGGGATCACCTGAAATTTCACCAATTTATTGAAACTATTAAAATCCTAAACACACAAAATAAAAATAAAATGACATAAATTAAAATATAGATTGGCAAGAAAGAACTGTGCTCGGGCCCCGAAAGTGATACGGTTTTCAAGGGATTTGCGGATATCCCCCCACTCATGATACATTCGGTTCCTAATGTACGTGACATCATTGCTCAGGTCATCGACTCGGGAATGCAAATTTTCGACTCGGTTGAATGCTCGTTGGGCATATTTAAATGATCGCCTTGCATGGTTGCTGGTGGTTTGGATTCACTCATAAAGGTCTAACATGGTTGGGAATTCTCTAGTGCATAAACTTGAAGATCCGGCTCCAACTCCTTCCTGTTGTATCGGCATATCAAGGTCCATGATGATTTCCTCGGATCCACCGGATCCCAGATTTGTCCCTTTTTTTCCATAAACCTGGGTTGCCCATTTGGTAAGTTTGTCACCATGTACACACACGTGCAAATACTCAAATCCTACAGTCCTAGCATCACTCCTTCAGTTCCCTCAGTGCTACACCCATAGTCGTATAGGTAAACAGATTACAAAACAAATGCCCAATATTACATGGCAATTGATTAACCATACAATATAAAATGAACAAGTCCCTTAAATTAACAACTCCCTAGCTTTGACCCGAGCTGTTATGGAATGGCTAAGTAACTGATGTATGTATCGCAGTAGCGGGTCTCATATATGGCTGCTTTTTGTTTTACTCGAGTTGAACCCTCCTGTTCCAATTCTTTCCCAAAATGCTCTTCGCATGGCACCACTCTTTGCGTCTTTACTTTCCTCGTCTGGAAAGGTATGTTATGTTGGCATTCCTGATATTGCTTCCTCCTCCATTTCTTGTTCCGTATAGATACCGAGATAGACACCGAACAAGAAAATGGACGTATTGCGCAAACGATCACCAAGTCTGGATAAAATTTCATTATCATCCCAAGGGTCAAAGTCTTTCATGCTAAATCTGAAAGATGCTAAAAATTCAAGAGTTAGTTTATAAACAGAAGGTCTGCTTTGTGAGAACAAACGCTTCCACTGAATACTCAATAAATTATTATATCTTTCGAGTTGTCCGACAACCGCCAATGTTTCTTCATCTACTTGCAAATGGGATCTTTCGACACTTTGTAACAGTCTTTGAAGTCTGTCACGACACCAACTCTCGTGGCTCCTTTCAAATTGCAAATAGGGATGATCCATGATCCTAAAACTGTTTTTTACAATAAGTTAAACTATACAAAAAAATTTCTGGAATAGCTTCATGACATTAGTGACAAACATGGGTTTCACAAGACATAACACTTATTCAACTCATGTTTTAAAACAGTTAAAAATTTGACATCCAAGAAAAAGCTGTTAAACATGGGGTGTGTCTTGTGAAACATGGGGGTGCGGTTTACATTTTGAGGTATGAAATCTTGACTCGAGCACGCGTGGTTTTGTTTGTAAACCTTTGATTAAGCATGGGTTTAAAATTCTCTTTCTTGAAAAACCAAAGATTATACATTTATCATTTTAATCACTTGTTAATAATTCAAGATATTCAAAAATATATATAGTGTTTGTAGATACATGTGTTCCTAGTTTATGTACTTAAATGTAAAAGTCTTTCAAGTCTTACATATGTGTAAATTTTAACGAAGCAATGAAATATGATATATGATTTGATGTTTATTTATCTTTGATTCATATGTATGAACTTCTTATATAGGTTTGAGGTTGTTGTACACAATTCTAAGTCAATAATGATTGAGTATTATGTTCAACCTAGTCGGGTGATTATTCATGCTAATGGACCATACTTATGGACCATACGCATGAATACATCATGCTTATGGACCAGTCGCACGACTGAACCAGGAGACTGGATCGGTCATATGATTGAGACATAAGATTGACTCAATCGCATGATTCTGTCGCACGACTGAACCACAAATGAAAACCCCTAACCTATAAATACCACCTAATTCGTGGAAAAACATAACATCTGAAGAGATATTGTGAATACACATAAACCCTAGCCGTCCAGAACGTCCCAAACAGCCTGTCCAAGTTCATAGTTCGTTCCTGATCGATTCCTACTCGTTCTTAACGTTTAGTTCAATCTTATATCGATCGGGTTATCGTTCTCACTGATTGGATCGCCAATCAAATAGGATTCCGCACTATTTGATATGGTATAAACGCAGAATCAGTTAGTACTTCGTCCGTACACGGTCCCTAACAAGTGGTATCAGAGCCTTGGCTCTTGATTTTGCGTTTGATTCAATTAGGTTTCATGTCAAAAACCTAAGTTTTAATCAAAAGAGTCACCACTTTGTTTCTAAAGGTGTTTTCGACGTTTTCTGACATTAAAGTTTTGATTTTTCACTATACGGCAGATTAGGGTTCTTAGAAAAATCGTATTTTGTGTCAAAGTGTCAAAATCTTTGATTTTGCAAAAACAGCAGCCTTCAGTCGCACGATTAGCTCTTTCGTACGATTGAACTCATTCATATACTCCATTTGCACGACTGAACCCAGTCGCATTCCTCATTCGCACGACTGAACAACTCTAGTCGTTTGATTCCAATCGTCTTGTTCATATGCACGACTGAATCCAATCGCACGATTGAATTCATTCGCACCCTTCATTCACACGAGTGATCCATACTCATTGTCCATTCGCACGATTGAAACTGTTCTGTTCTCCAAGTACCAAGTTTATAGGAATGGAAGATCAATTTACTGTGTTTACTGCCAGAAAGGACTCACGCATCCAGAACGTACTACTTCTGGAGAATGAGATTGGTAATCATAATAAACCGCCAAAGTTGTTAACGTTATTTGAATATCCTCAGTGGAAACAACAGTTTTGAGATTTACTTAAATGGAGTTGATCCCAATCTTTGGACATCCATTGAGACTGGTTACACAATACCAGTCAGTGCTAGAGTCAAGTTAACCTTGGGAGGAATGAGTGAAGCTCAGAAGATTCTCTTCAATGCTGAGAAGAAAGTGTATGCCTTGTTGACTCAGTCGATACCAAAGGACATCTTTCATCAGTTCTCTGAGAACAAGCAGGCTAAGAAGTTATGGGATGCTTTGGAGAAGAGATACGAAGGGAATACAGCTCTGAAAGCACTGAGGGAAAAAGCTCTTAAAAAGGAATTTGACAATTTCTCTCCGATAGGGAATGAGTGCTTAGATGATATGATTGACAGATTCTATCATTTAATGAGTGAGCCGCACACTCATGGTGTAACCACATCAATGGAAGATAAAGTTTCAAGCTTTGCTGATGGTTTGCCTGAGAAATGGATTCATTTGTGTCTAATCTGAGACAGAATGACATTCTTGCAACGTTAGACATAAATGACTTCATCTTGAAGTTAAGGGAGGAGGAACTGCGGATGAAGTACAAGTCAAAGAAAGGATCCTATGTTCAGAATCCTTCACTCTACAACTCAGTTTCGTCTCCAGCTGTTTTAGGAGCACCATTACAAACAGCATTCGTGTCTAGTTCATCTGCTCCTTCCCAAACCAATGCTTCAGGACCAGAAACGTCAAGGTCATCAGGGACCCAATACATAGTGCCTGAAGCCAACACTACAAAGTTGAAGACCGAGAATCTCGGTAATATCACAGTGGAAGTTGCAAAGGAGCACATGGATCTTCTAGCAGCTGTTGTCCAATCCTATGATGTTTTAGTTGCCGGGAAGATTGGAAATTGTCATCTTGCAGATGAAGATTACGAGCAACTTGATGAGAATGAGCTAGAGAAAATGGACATCATGTGGGCCTTGGCAAGTGCAGTCAGAAGAGCTAAAAAGTTTGTCAAGAAGACAGGACAGAGCCTAGTAGCCACTAAGGATATGATGTTTGGTTTTGACAAAACCAAAGTCACATGCTTCAACTGTGGTGAAAAAGGGCACTTTAAACGTGAATGTGTAAAGTCCAAGAAAACTGGAAATGGAAACCCATTTCCCACATTCAACCGTCAAGATAAGGACGTGATTGGAATGGCTTCTTCAAGCAAAGTGACAAAGGCTCTAACTGCTCAAGGTGATGAAGGACAAGACTAGTCCTTTCGATTTGTTTCTCCTGGAGAATCAAATATTGCCTTTGTCGAAGTAGTAGATAATGGGTCTGCTAGTGAAGGTGAGAGTGCAGTTGAGCAAGCAATGTCGGATACCGAAGAAGCTGCGAACGTGGTAAATCACTTGGTTGAGGAAGAGCTCAGAGCAACAAGTTCAGAATCTCCAGCCTCTGAAGAGTCTAAATATGCTTTCATGGCTGATTCAACCGATTCCTCACAGGTAAGTTTAAAGACCAACTATTTGAAAAACATGCTTGTAATGAATGTGACAAATTTAGAGAAAGCATTGATTTGAAATTTGTTAGGTTATTAGAACATAATGATAACTTAGTAAATGATTTACAACTATGCACTGAAGCTAATCGTATATTAAAACAAAATGAGTGTAGTTTTAAAGAGAAGATAGAACTTTTAGGGAAACAACTAAGGGAAACCGAGGTTGTTTCCTTAAATCAATCAAATGATATAAAGTTCTATTTAAATTCTTTAGAAGAAACCAAAAAGAAAAAAACAGTTTTGGAAGTCGAGGTTAATTCTTTAAAACAAAAACTGCATAGTTGGGCTAGTTCTTCTCACATAGTTCAAAACTTAGTGAAAGAACGAAATAATGGGGAAGGTCTGGGTTATAAAGTAGTTCCGCCACCACATGCAGTCCTTTTGAACACAAAATGTAGACCAATCCATAATAACCCAATAAAGGATCATGTGGTGTCCACTCCTCTGGTTAGTGATCCTGAGTCAGGTAAACCGGTGAAATCTGGCACTAAACAGAAGGATTCTATTTTGAAATCAAAAGGAAAACTACCAGTTGAGAATTTGGATGATGAAATTAAAAGGGTTAATGTAAGGTCAGGTTCACAAATGTCGATTTCAGAACCCAAAATGACTAAACCAGTTAACCATAAACATGTTATTCATCAAAGTCCAAGTAAACAAAAAGTTAAAGATGTTCAAAATGTCAAAACAATTAATTTTGTTAAAGAAGCTTAAACATCTAAAAAAGAAGTGACAAAACCCAACCAGATACATCTCACACCTTTACCAAACTCTACACCACATAAAAGTTTTCTTCAATCTATAGAAGTAAGATCTTGCTACAGTTGTGGAAAACGAGGATATATCTCTCCTAATTGTCCTTATTATCAGACGCCCAGAAAACAAATTGAACTTTTTGATGAAAAACCAAGTTTTTCTAAAATGAGATCTAATACTCCACCTAAGAGTTTTAGTGAACCTAAAGTTCAACCATAAGCCAGTCATCTATTTACCCCAGACAGGCCTTACATAAAACTGGTTTATGGAAAGAAAAATCAAGTAATATGTCTGATAGTGAGGATAAGAAGAAGAAAGATGTGCCCTCATCCTCTAAAGGACAGTGGGTTGAATTTATGATGTGTGATTCTTCTGGGTCACCCAAGCCAGTTAAGCCTTGGGTCCCCAATCTGAACTATAAGTTTCTTAGAACGTGCAGGGTGTCCGCTACAGCGCTAACACTAATACCTGGATTATTGATAATGGGGCATCCAGGCACATGACAAGGAATTCGTCTCTCCTTTTCAACGTCAAACAAATTAAAGGGGGACATGTTTCATTTGCTGGAAACAAAGGAGGTTACATCACCGCTCAAGGCAAAGTGGGAAACGAGAAAGTAAAGTTCGATAAGGTCAACTACGTTCAACAACTACAGAACAACTTACTTTCAGTCTCCCAAATATGTGATAAAGGATTTAAAGTTGTATTTGACAACAAGAAGTGCTACATGTTGAAGAAGGACTATGTGATTGAGGAGGATAAAGTTCTTGTGTCAGTTTCAAGATATAACGACTTGTATGTCTTGGATCTTTCAAAAGCCTCCACAACTAATCACACTGTTCAATGCTTCTTGTCAAAGGCAACTGAGAGGGATTCAATCTCATGGCATAGGAGAATGGGACACATTAATCCAATGAAGATGAATTATTTGGTTCAAAGGATCTTTCGCTATCTGAAGGGTACTCCAACACTCGGGTTGTGGTATCCTCATGACGATGACTTTGAGCTTACAGTGTATAGTGACTCAGACTATGGTGGTTGCAAAATGAATTACAAGTCAACATCAGCGGGATGTCAGTTCTTTGGTAGACGGTTAGTCACCTAGCAGTGTAAGAAGCAGACATCAGTTGCTCTGTCAACATGTGAAGCTGAATACGTTGCTGCTGCAAGTTGTTGTTCACAAATCATTTGGATTCAACAGCAAATGCGCGACTACGGTTTGTAATTTTCTAACACCCCTATTTTTGTTGATAATTCTACTGCAATTGTTGTAACCAAAAATACGGTCCAACACCCTAAAACAAAACACATCGGTATTAAATATCACTTTATACGTGACTGTTTTGAAAAGCACTTAATCGATGTGGTTAAAATTAATACTGATTTTCAACGCGCCAACCTCGACACAAAAGCATTTGACAAACCACGATTTTTATATCTTTTAGAGGTTAATGGCGTGAAAAAGAAAGGTGATGTGATTCAAGAAGACGACAGTTCTAAGTCCGACAAGTAGGATCGTAGTTTATTAGTTATTTTCTTTATTTTAATTTTATTTTTCTGTCTATTAAAATCCAAAAACACAAAAAGATTTTCGGTTTTAGAATTTTAGGGGGATAATATTTTTACTTTAGTATTTCTTTACTTAAAAAAAGGAGGGGGGAGGGGAGGTTAGCTGAAAGAAATGAAATCTGTTAGGACCATGTACTTACGGAGTACTAACTGATAATGCGTGTATACCTAATCAAATAGTGCGGAATCCTATTTGATTGGCCATCCAATGAGTGAGAACGCAGTTTCGATCAATCTAGAGATTAGTGAAACGTTATGAACGATCAGAACACGATCAACTGCGATCTATGAAGTTGGAACAGGTTCTCTAGGGTCTCTTGACGGCCAGGGTACGTATGTGAGTCGAAATTCTTCAAGTGTTACGTTTTTCTACAAATTAAGTGGTATTTATAGGTTAGGGTTTGTCAATCGTGCGATTGAACCATTAGTATGGTTCAGTCGTGCGACTAAATCATACGATTGGTCCATATGCACGACTGAAGGTTCAGTCATGCGACTGAGCCAATCTTATGTCTCAATCGTGCGACTGATTCAGTCTCTTGGTTCAGTCGTGCGACTGGTCCATTAGCATGAAGTGTTCATGCGTATGGTCCATTAGCATGGTCCATTCACTGAATACTTCATACGATTAAGTTTAAACACATTTCTCAACCATTCTTGACTAAGAACTATGTAAACAACCACAAACCTATATAGTTAGTTCGATATGGGTTATGATACAATAAATAATGAAACATTAAACAATATAATCATCATTCACATTTTTCATTTCATTCAACTCATTCATTACATATATGGAAGACATGAAAGACATTTTACATTAAGCTCCTAAACTAGGTACATATGTATCAACAAACTTCCCCTTGGACCTAGTTTACATCATTGTCTAACATTCTTCATTAACTCCTCAAACTTCTTGTACTTTTCCTCTCTTGTAACTCCGGCACGTATCTCGAATTCGAAATAGAGTCTTATTACGTTCTAAAACTGGAGGGCTTGTACGATATCCTGCGAGTCATAGAATAGTGGCCACTTGTATAAGGTATATACATCGTTAGCAGAAAAGTTAGTCAGCCACATAGGGTCAAACACCCGGATAGTATCCATTTGGCTCTCCTTTCGTAAGACTATGATCGCTTCACCTATTCTCCAATCGTAGTACCACCACTTGAACTGTGGAGTGAAGTCTTGTGGCATTTCCCTTAGAGGGATTTTGGAAATTGTACGCGAAGGACTCCACTTCAGCACTAACTTAGGCTTTCCAGTAGTGGAATCAACTTCAGACCATCTGATGTACCTCTTCGGTTTGTTGGAGGTCTGAAGTTAACCCACTTGGTGTGGTATTCTTTCCTCAGTGCAGCCTCAAACCAGCCTGACATCTTTCTCGGGTCAGCATACAACAACTTTAGGCATGCCAGCTGGTTGAGCTCAAAACCAGGAAGAGTCTTTAGATCATGTGGGAATCTAAAGTACTCTATGCCCTTTTCTCTTTTCACTGCATACACATTCAGATCCTGAAAATAAGCCCATGCAATGATATTGCCTGACACCTTTAAGTTTTTCTTGACTTTGTATAGCTTGGTGTAGACATTGGGCTTTTGTGCAGAACGCATGGCTCGGATCTCAGCAAAACAGGCCGCCCATTTAGCCTTTTTGATGTCAACATCGACGTCTGAGGCTTGGGCTTGACCCTCGGTCTTCTCAGCCTCTTTCTCCATCTGATCCAGCTTGTCAAATGTATCAATGCCAAGAGTATCACCATAGTTGGGGACTACATTTCCCTCTCGGTTAGTGTACTCTGGATAATGGTCAGCAGTGACATCCTCTATCTCGATTTCATCTATGTCGTTGAGCTCATCATCACTTGTCACCTCAAAAGTAGGAGCATCCTTGACTATCTCGTCCAGGTTCAGCCTGAACATCTCAGCAAGTTGCTCGTCAGTTAGGTCATGAATGATTTCTCCTTCTTCGGGAGTATAGCTCACTGACCGTCGGACAATCCCTTGCAAATCAAGAATCATTGTGAGTTGAGACTTGATTTGCTGAAGGGGAGCAACATCGTATTCATCTTGCTGATATGTTTGATCTGCTTGATTTAAACATGTAACACATTAATCATTAGTCAATAATCAAGACAGTTAAACATTAAATATATATAAACATTAAGTACAAAATTTTAATACATGATTCAAGTACAAAAGCTTTCAAATACATAAATATCTAATTATTACTTTTGCCCTGAATAGCCGGCTCGTCAATCGGAGGGGCTGAGGATGAGTCTCCCTGATCCTGAGCCTTCTTTGACCGTCGCTCTCTAGCCTGTGTGGATGCTGATGCAGCAACATCATCTCCTTCATCCTCATCTCCTCCCTTCTCCTCTCCTTTAGCTCCCTCACCTTCTTCATCCGTCTCATGATCATCATCCTCATCATCATCATCATCATCACCATCATCGTCTCCTTCTCTGATCTTGAGGGGCTCATTTGGAGCCTTTGAGTCGTAGCATCAACTTCTTGTTCTTCGCCTCAAGATCATCTATCCTCTTTACTGAAGAAGACTGCAGCTCACGAAGCTTAGCAATCTCATGACTCTGAGCTGCTATCTGCTGAGCCTGAGCAGCATTGAGCTCCATCAGCTGGTTTAGTTGTGTAGCTCGTTGCTCATCAATAGCAAGCAGCTTAAGCACAATCTAGTTTAGATTGGCCAGCTGCTCCTCTAACCCAACGGAGGGCAGGGAGGATCCAAAGCTCAGTGGGACCTGAGATGAAGTCCTGGCTCGATGGGTGGTGGTAGTGGTGGTAGCTGTGGTAAAGATGGGTGGTGGTATAGGTATAACTGGTGGAGGTATGGCTGTAGCAGTGGAGGGTGGAGGTGTGGTAGTAATGGTGGGTGGTGTGGTAGTAGTGGTGGAGGGTGTGGTGGTGGTGGTGGTTGTAGCTGTGGTGGTGGTGGTGGTAGAGGTGGTGATCAAAGTGAATCTCTGTCTCTTACTCTTCATCCCGCGTGGTTGAGCCATCCTCTTTTTCCTCGATCCCTTAGAGGAGGATGCTCCCCCTTGGCTGCAGGGCTGGTCTATGGTGTAAGATGAATCAATATCAGCCTCCCCAGACTCACCCTGGCGTCCACCGACCGCCCTAATTCCTCGCTCGGTGGCAACCACCTTGTTGCCCACCGTCCGAACTAATGGCTCCTCATCAGACTCCTCCTCCTCATCAGGATGGAAGTCCTGATGGAATCCTGCCGTATCAGCTCTTTCATGGGTGGATGATGTAGATGTAGCATCTCTGGTAGTGACCCTAGATTGGGTGGGGCTAGTATCTCCACCATCACCACTATCATCATCATCAGAATCATCGGATGGGAGCCCAATCGGCTCAGAATCTGAGTCACTATCATCGTGACGCCACTTTCTCCTAGCTGGCGCCACGTAGTCCTCTCAGGCCAAATGCCCAAACAACCTCCTCACCGGGGGCTTCACCTGCTTGCCCTGGTAGACCATCATCCTGCCTAAGGTGGTATCATCCATCACCTACAGCAACACAACATCTGCTTTCTCCTTGGGCAGTGACGGAAGCTTCTGGTCGATGATCATCTGAATGAAACGTGGGTACATGCAGAAGCCTTCCTTGACTTTGGCCTCTATGTTCTCCACAAAGCGGGTGAAGATCATCCTTGAAAAGCTGAACGGGTGGTTCAGCACCAAAGCTACATACGCGTTCTGGATCTGATCTGACATCTCATCAAATCAGCCCTTCCTCGAGGCAATACACTTCAGCAGCACATGGGCTATGTACTTGAGTTGGGGGCACAGGTTGCTCTTGTTGAGCACACCTGTGTTTATGTCCCCCGAGTACTTAGCCCGAAGAAAACATCCTCGAACTGTCAACGGATGCAGTCTGGTAGGGCAATCACCATCATCTCCCAACTCTAAGATTGTCCTCAGATCCTCCTCACTGATCTCAATGTACTGACCAAAGATGGAACTCCTAATACGGTGAGGCTCTAAGGACCTATCTACAACCGCACTTTCCCAGAAAGCCTGCTGTATCGATCTGTATGGTGTGAATGGAGTAAAGATAGCTCTGAAAATCCTCGATCTCCGTAGAATGTAATAATGCCCGCAAACTCAGACGCGTTCCGGGACGTCATGTCTAGATGAGCACATATGTTGTGCTTTGTGCTCATCGTCCACCGACTCGCCATGCTGCTGTAACACAAGATAGATAAACGTTAGAGTGTGTGTAAATGAATGACATTTGAATTTATTGGACTTGAATCCTTCTGTTCTGTCATGCGAATGGACAGTGCGACTGAGTCTGAGTCGTGCGATTGAGCTCATTTGTGCGATTGAGCATGCGACTTGGCTTAGTCGTATGCTATCCCATGCGGTTGAACCCGTCATGCGACAGAACTCGTACGCATGGTTCAGTCGTGTGATTGTGCCATTTACCCAGATCAGTCGTCCGATTGAGGTTCATCAGTATGTCCATTCGCATGACAGTCTGTTTTTCCATTCAAATTTCAAATCTTGAGCAACGCTTGATGTTAGATGTTGTGGTTTGGCTCATTAGACTCGCAATCGTTCCAACTAACATCTAACCCATTTTAAATTAGCAATTTACTTAGTTTTACAGGTTTATTTTGTGAACTAAGTGTCGGTTCTAGTTAGGGCTCAAATTAAGTCGATTTAGGGCACAATTTGATGAACATTTGAGTGGATAACGTTGCACATTACCTGTATAAATAACAGAAATCGTTAGAAGCAACAATAATAAATCTAGAACACTTAATCACAATTTTGGCAGCGTAACGGTACTATCATGCAAAGAGAGAGTGATTAAGGGGGTGATGAGTGTCTGCGACCGACTCCCCCTTATTTATACTAGGGTATCTTTCAGTCGTGCGACTGAACCTAATCGCACTGTTGATTCGTGCGACTGAGGCCTAGTCGTGCGACTGGCTCAGTCGGTCACCTTCAGGATGAGGATCTATAAAGTGAAGGATTCTGGTCATAGGATCCTTTCTGTGACCTGTATTTCCTCCTCAGTTCCTCCTCTCTCAATTTCAGGATGAAGTTGTTTATGTCTAAATTTTCCAATAACTTGTTCTGTCTCAAATTTGATACAAACGAGTCCCACTTCTCTGGCAGACCATCGGCAAAGCTTGAGACCTTATCTTCCATTGACGTTGTGACTACATGAGTGTGCAGCTCACTCATTAAATGGTAGAACTTCATTGACCTTGTTGACTTGTTAAATCATAACACTTGTATTATACAAGTGTTTGGACTCTGCAGGAATATTGTCTTCCGTAGATGATTTGTTCTTCCGCAGAAGAATTGTTCTTCCGCAGAAGTCTTGTTCTTCCGAAGCAAATCTTGTTCTTCCGAAGCAATCTTGTTCTTCCGAAGCAATCTTGTTCTTCACTTCTGGTTGTTCATCCGCAGAGGATCTTCGGATGTATAGTTACTTGTAAGAAATATATCTACGGAAGAACAAAATGTTCATCCGTAGATGTTTCTTACACTTGGTCAATTTCATAAATTGACCAAGTATAATGTTTGTACGTGCAACCATACATAAATCAACACACACAGAAATGGGTTAACCTATATATTTAATGCATACACAATAATGAATTACAAACATTCATTACAGATATTAATTCAAGTACTAAGCCTATACACAATGAACTAGATCTACTGAACCTAGACCTAACAATACTCCCCCTTAGGCTTAGATACTTGCAATCAGTTCTTTAACACTGAAAGTTCTTTGACTCTGGCAATGATCTTATTGTAGAAGTAAGACACAGCAGTCTTCTGATCATCATACTTGTAGTTGATCTTCATCATGTTGAACTTCTTCAGAGTCTCAAAGCTTATCCCCAGAACATCTTCCTCCGTAGTGAGTGTGTCTAACACATTGTTGTTATTCACCACTTCTAGCTCATCTTGCTTTGAAATTCTGAGTTCTGTTACTTCATCAAAAGTTGTTCCCTTTAGCAGTCCAGCATTGAATCTTCTTCTTTTGTAGGCTTTGGCATGTAATTTTTCATCAGCCAGCTTGGGAAAGAATTTGTCATTAAGATACGAGGTGTAGCTGGGGTGGAGTAATTTGATTTCTACAGGAACAAAATGCTGATCCTGTCAGCTTTCTTGTTTTCAGCATTTCTTAGCAGGACTAACTCCTTTGTCTTCTCAACATAACCCCATTCAGTGATAGGGTATGTGAATTGAGTCCCTCCAATGCATTTGATTGCTGCTTTATTTCTACTTTTGTAGCCAACCCTCTTCAAGAATTCATCATCTACATATTCTGAGGCATTGGACTTGTATCTTTTGAGTCCTTTGATTCTCTTCTGATGCTCTACATCTTATCTTTTAGCTTCTATGAGTACATCATCTTTAAATTTAGTCTTGAGCTTTCCCACCAGAGTTGAGAAGTCTCTTCCTCTAGGGTGAATTGGATAATTGTAGATGATCAGGCTTTGAAGATCTTTGATGTCATTCTTTGGCAGACTCACCATTGAAAATAAATCATGGAAGTATTCAACTCTTCCAGATGTTCTTTTAATAATAGCACAATCCCAGTCTGGATCATATTTCCCGGTCATGATCCTTTTCTCTTATCACTCCCTTCAGCTCCTGTATTCTTTGCTTTCTTTTGTTTGATTTTAGTACTAGCTTGTTATACTCAGCAACCAGATAACTCTTGCTGACAGGGATATCGTTATCACTTAGATCATCTTCATTGTAGGCAACTATATCAACATAGTCTGCTTCTTCTTCTTCTTCCTGATGTTGAGCATCAATCTCATCATCTTTAACTTCTTCCGGGTCTACACTTGCTGAGCTTGAACTGGGCTTAATGGCTTGATTTACAAGTTCTTGATGAGGTTGTTGTTGTTGTTGATGATCAGTCACTGGAGATACTTGTTCGGTTTCATTTGAGAGTACAGGGGATTCAGTTTTGGATAATGACAGTTTAACTGTACTTGCTTGTGAGACTAACTTTGTCTCCCCAATGTAAATACTCTCGGTGGCTGAATTTTCTGGATTTGGAGATTGTTGATAAAGTTGCATTTGAAGCTGATTTGGTGATTGGGGTTGGATGGGAGAGATTGGTTCTGTATTTTGGCTAGTTGGAAATTGTGGTTGGGGTGTTTGTTGTTGATTTGGTGATTGATGGTGGATAGGTGGGATTGGATCTGTGTTTTGGCTGGCTGGAGATTGCTGATGTATGGGTGATGTATCTGGTGAGTGAGTGTCTTGAACAGAGTTGGTTGGAGAATTCTCTTGTTCATCTTCCCACACAAGCTCTTGAGGAATATTTGCAGTAGCATCAACCACATGTTCAAACATGTCCATGTCACCTCCTTCATATTTTCCAGAAATTTTGTTCAGAACAGATCTGCCAAGGTGTGCTTGAATAAACACACCACCATCCACAGAAGTTCTAGGCAAATCCGCATTAATGATTAGTTGAAGAAACCTTGGAAACATATACATCTTATAAACCTTCTGCACTTTAATGTGATCACATAGACAATTGAAGATGTACTTTGAGTAATTGTAGGTTCTTCCCTCAAAAATACCAATGATGCCAGAGAAGATATGTCTTGAAAATCTATCAAGCCCAGATTTTCTGTTTGATATGCACTTCAGATAGGTGTGACAGAGAAATCTGTATGGCTTACAGAGTCTTCCTTTCTTGATTTCTCCCTTTTCAAAATCACCATCATACCCCATCATGAGAAAAACTTTCTCTATGTATTCGTTTTCGAACACATCAGGGTGTCCGGCTTCAACATCTCCCAACTCAAAAACCCTTCTTATTGTTTGTTCATCAATTCTCTGCCTTTGATTTTTAACATCAGCAACAATACCTTCACCATCTTCTTCTACATATGTAGAGTTCCAGAAATTGGTGATATGTGATCGATAAATCACAGGCTCTGCTGATAGGGCATAGAACAGCCTCGATCTTCTTAGATATCTGATAATTTCTTGACACCCTTTTGAGACAGGATCATCAGGGTTTAAGAAGGCACACACATTGTGTTCTCTCGCAAATCGATTATCCATCTGTTCATAAGAAAAAGACTTCGTTAAAATCACATTATTGATATGAGAATACGAACAGTTGTGAGATAAAACAAGAATCAAATGGTTCGTTCTTGAATATTACAACATGTTTTACCTTAATAACAGCGGATTAAGAACACAGATATATGTTTGTTTAATGTTTTTATTTGGTGAAATTTGAATGCTGAGGAAGTGGGAAAAAGTTTGTTGAGAGTGAGTTTTTCTAGGTCTGAAAAGTGAGCTGAAAAAGCGAATAATGAATTTGAGAAGTCAGACCACATCATTTATACTCTCAGACACATTAATTTATCTCATTTATTTAGTGGGACCCTCAATGTATTCTTCCGCAAAACATCTACGGAATCGACAACATCTGCTGATGATGTGTAACATACATTTTCACAGATTACCAAAGTGTAAAATTAAATTACATTTGTTGATCTTTATTCATCCGTAGTTTACCAATCTACGGATAAACATTTAAGATTTCCACATTGTAGCTTCTGCTGATGCTTAAAAGAACACAATGCAGAGAGATATTGTTGTATGTATGGTCCAAGTCCATTGGTTAGAACCATTTATTGCTTTAGGACCTTGTTGGCTTTGTATACATGGCAATTTAGCACAAGAAAGTTTAAAAATATTTTTTTTTAAATTTTCATGTATCCAGAAGCTAAGATGATGCTCAGATTCCAATTCCTTCAAATTGATAATGAGATAGACATTGCTGTTGATTGAGAAACTTAACTTCATGTATTCTACTCCCCCTAAATTTGTGATTAATGGTGAAATTAAGCATTTATCATAAATGTTTTTAAGAGGAATAACATGATGTTTAACTGTATGATAATGATTAGATATATATACACATATGATGTGATCATACTATAATACTAAGCCTCTTCCTGATGAGTTATTTTGTTGATTCGATACCTGAACAAGTTCTGATTGCAAGTATATTGTCCACATAAATCCATGCAAGAGCTCGTGTATCAACTAAGCATGCTGATTATCATGTTTTCATATTGATTTGAAAATAACTGTTATGGGCTTCACATTCAATTCACAAAGGTTTTGTCTTCCTTTTGCGAGTCAAATCATCACTTTTTCACACTTAAGAACTATGTACTTTAAGTTATAAGATCTATCTTGAGATGCATTTGGCATCTCATTGATGCAATGATGTAAAAGCTAAAGATAATGTACAGTTGATCACATAGGATTCTTTTGATAGCTTAGATATGATCATCATCAGGTCACCAGGTCTTTACTCATGTAAAACAGAGGTGCCTTTAACCAAGGTCTTTGTTTACATAAAACAGAGGGATGATGAGGATCATGATCTTTTCACCTTTTGTAACTGATATTCAGTATGGTGATCATACACCCAGGTCTTTGTTCACACAAAACAGAGGGAGTATGATTTGCAAAGATAGATATTATAAAGTGTTTTACATAGTGTGTTTAGATGAGTGATTTGGTCACATTAGAATAAGACTTACTTTGTATTCTCAAAATGAAGTTTCCCACAAACAATCATTTTGGCATTATGTTTGGCATGCACTCAGTTTAGTTTCCACTCAAGATGAATCTACTCACATATCAAGAAACTTGCTGAGATTTATTGTTATTTATGTATTCAGGAGTAAGCAAAGCTATAGTGTACTATCATTGCTCATATATATGTCATGCTGAAGCATCATTACACACAGTATTTTGTTTGTTTAAACTCGATTAATCTAAGTTAATCATGCCCAGAGACTCAACCAGAAAGTTAAATCTGACTGAATCAAAGGCTTTAGTGAATAAATCAGCAAGCTGATTTGATGTATCCACTTTGATTAACTTAATCAAACCCTTTTCTAAGCAATCTCTCAGTAAATGATATCTTATTTCAATATGTTTTGTTTTACTATGTTGCACAGGATTAGCAGTGATAAACATAGCAGTAGAATTGTTTATATAAATTGAAGTTTGAAGAAAGTTGTAACCATAATCAGGCAATTGGTTTTGCAACCAAAGAACTTGAGAGCAACTAGCTGAAGCAGCAATGTACTCAGCCTCAGCTGTGGATACAGAAACATTGGTTTGGTTCTTGCACTGCCATGATACTAGCCTTGGTCCAATGAATTGGCATCCACCTGTTGTTGATTTTCTGTTACTGTTACATCCACCATAGTCACTGTCTGAGTATGAGTAGAGTGTAAAATCTCCATCCTTTGGATACCAAAGACCAAGTCCTGGTTTTCCTTTGAGGTATCTGAAAATTCTTTTTACAGCATTGAGATGAGTCTCCTTGGGATCAGATTGGTACCTAGCACATACACACACAGCAAACATAATATCAGGTCTACTGGCAGTTAAATACATAAGTGAACCTATCATTGATCTATATAATTTTTGATCAATAGATTTTCCAGAAGGATCAGGAGCAATCTTATCAATTGTTGATGCTGGAGTTTTGCATGAGGATACTTTAGCAAGATTGTATTTCTTTAGAATTTGATGTATGTATTTTTCTTGGTTGATGAATATCCCATCTGAATTTTGATGAACTTGAAGGCCAAGAAAGAAGGTTAATTCACCCATTGAGCTCATCTGAAATTCAGATTTCATTAGCTCTTCAAAATTCACACACAATCTCTTATTAGTTTAACCAAATATAATGTCATCAACATATATTTGAACTACTAAGAGATCTTGATGTTCTTGTTTGAGAAAGAGTGTCTAATCAATAGTTCCTCTTTTGTAGCCATGCTTGAGCAAGAAAGATGATAATGTTTCATACCATTTTCTTGGTGCTTGATGAAGACCATACAAGGCTTTATCTAGTTTGTATACCCTATGGGGATAATGAGGATCTTCAAAACCAGGGGGTTGTGACACATAAACTTCCTCATCAATCTTCCCATATAAGAATGCACACTTGACATCCATCTGATATACAGTAAACTTCTTATATGATGCATAATCCAAAAACACTCTTATGGCCTCAATTCTTGCAACTGGTGCAAAAACTTCATCATAGTCTATTCCTTCTTCTTGAGTGTATCCTTGAGCAATCAACCTTGCTTTGTTTCTTACAATAATCCTTCTATCATCCCTTTTGTTTTTGTATAGCCATCTTGTTCTAATAGGATGTTGACCTTTAGGCAAATCAACAAGAGACCACACTTTTTGCTTTCTAAACTGTTGAAGCTCTTCTTGCATAGCTTCAATCCAGCTATTGTCTTTTAAATCAGCAGTGATGTTTGGAGGCGCCACTTGAGAAAGAAAACAACTGAAGAGACAAAGGTTGGCTGTACCACTTTGGCTCATCGTAGTTCTCTTTTCAGGATTTCCAATGATGTTGTCGATTGGATGAGTCTTATGGATTCTCATTGAAGGAGTTGATTCAACTGGTATAGATGATTCCAGGTTAGTCATTTCTATTGCCTCACACTAATTCAGCTCAGGTTGAGAATTTAAGAAATAGTCAAAATGTTCAACATGAGTTGAATGATCATGAGAGTCTTTTGTATGGGCTGCAGGAGTATCTCCAGTTTTGTTTTGCTCTTCTCCAGAAGCATTTTGTTCTTCCGTAGGAACTTCTTCGGAAGCATTTTGCTCTTCTGTAGGAACTTTTTCGAAAGCATTTTGCTCTTCCGTAGGAACTTTTTCGGAAGCATTTTGATTATCCGTAGGAACTTCTCCGGAAGCATTTTGTTCTTCCGTAGGATCTTCTCCGGATGATAAGCGAGGACATGAATCATTTCTAATGTTTATTGTATTCACTTGAGAGGCTGGTTCTGTTGAAGGCACAACATTCACATCTCCGGATTCACTTGAGAGGCTGGTTCCAAATGTAGTATCTGCTGCTACTGAAGTGTTTTCATCCGAGGATGGGGGTATCCTTGGAGGATCAGCAGATAAGGTTACTTCAGTCATAAGAGGTGGAACAAATGGATAACATACTTCATCAGATCCTGCATTGTTCAAATGATCATAGTTAAATGATTTAGATAAAGCATCTATGTCAAACAACCATGATGAACCTTTAACTGACTTTGTAAATACAGTTTCATCAAAAGATACATTAGGAGTCTCTTCCACAATGTTATGTTATGGAATATAAACCCTATATGATTTTGATGTTGAAGAGTATCCAACAAAGAAACCATCATATGCTTTTTCTGAAAATTTTCCCAATGACTATTTTATGTTCAAAACAGTTACATGACATCCAAAGACTTTCGGATATCCTATGTATGGTTTTCTTTTAAATAGGAGCTCATAAGGAGTTTTGTTATGTTCTTTGACAATTAATGTTATGTTTTGAACATTGCATGCAGTATTCACAGCCTCAGCCCAAAAAGTGATAGGTAATTGTGAATCAGCTAGCATTGTTCTGGCTTCTTCAATGAGAGTTCTGTTTCTTCTTTCAGCAACTCAATTTTGTTGTGGAGTTCTTGGTGCACTGAATTGTCTTGCAATACCTTTGCTCCTGCAAAAGGAATCCAGTTCAAAATTGACAAATTCAGTACCATTATCACTCCTAAAAATGTTAACTTTTGTATCAAGTTGATTCTCAATCTTGATCACAAAGTCCATTAATGTTTCTGATGTTTCACTTTTTCGTTTTAAGAAAAAGACCCATGTGAATCTTGTGAAATCATCAACTATCACCAGACAATATTGCCTTTTTCCAATGCTCATTACATTGGTAGAACCAAACAGATCCATGTGAAGCAATTTGAGTGGTGTAGTATTATAATTGATAGTTTTGGATTTATGTGACACTCTATGTTGTTTTCCTTTGTAACAAGAAGAACAGTGAGTTGAGCAATGAAACTCTTTGTTTGGCAATCCAATGACCAGGTCATTTTTCACCAATTTATTCATGTTCTTCATGTTAGAACGGACAAGCCTTCTATGCCATAATTGAGACAAATCTTCTGATAGTTTAGATATAAGGCATGTTTCATGTTTTGTGAGTGAAGTGTTGTTCATATCCAAAACATAAGTGTTTCCATTTCTTGGTACTTTGAGGAGGATCCAATCTTCTGGAACAATAAATCCTGGCTTAAGAATGTAACAGTTAGTATTATCAAACGATCACAAATTTGAGACACACTAAGTAGATTATAATGTATATTTTTACAGTAATTTACTTTCTCAAATTTGAGCACACCATTTGTTATCATCCCTTCACCAACAATTTTACCTCCCATTTTATCCCCACCAAATGCCACATAAGAAGCATTTTTATGTTTGAAATCATGGAGAAGAGAACAGTTTCCTGTCATATGCCTGGAACAACCACTGTCAACATACCACTTGTTGTCAGCTCTCCAATATTGTTCCTGCATTCAGAAATAAAATCAGTTAGAAGTGACAACCCAAGTCTTAGTGATTATGGGTTTGTCAACAGAGTCAAAAATATTTACTCCTTCATGAATAAGTTTTGAAGTTTCAATTTTAGATTTGGTTGATTCATTCTGATTTGTTATAGATGAGGATGATTCTGCTGCATGGGATGTTGATGAAGTAGGTTCTTGTTTCTCAATTTCTGCTTGATTCAAATCAACTTCATTTGTTTGAGTCTTTTGTTTTAATAATAAAACTTTAAATGTCTCACTATCTTTTGTTTTTGAAAGAGGTATTTGAATTCCCTTTTCAAATTTATCAAAAAATGAATCATCATCCTTTGATTCCTTATCAGTCAAATCTACCATTTTGTGGGGTGTTTTTGACTGCTGACCAGTTGTTCTTTTCTTCAATGGATGAGCACTTGATGATATTTCGTCCTTTGATCTTGACTTTGATTTCAGATCAGGCTTCTTCAATTTTGAACCTTTTTCACAGTCAGTATCCATTTCAGACTTATCTAACTCTTTCTTCTTTGTGCCTTTTGTTTGTTCTTTTTGTTGAAATAACATTCCTGAGTGGATTAATTATTTTTGTTACAGATGCCATAATGTTTGTTGAAGTAACATTCAGCTGTCATGTGATTGTTCATATTGCAAATAGAACAGTAGCTACTGAAGTAACATTCTTTAGTATTGTGATTTCTCATGTCACACCATTTGCAATATTTTCCATCTGATTCTTTTTCAGAATCATTCTTATGGTTTGCTGACTTTTGATGCTTCTCTTTCTTCTTCAGTTTTGGATGTGCTTCTTCTCTTTCAACTTTATGTTTCGGATTGATTGTTACCGAATTCCTCTTCCGTAGATCATCTGCTGAAGTTTTCTCTTTCCGTTGATGATCTACTGATAACTTTTTCTTTCCTTTTTCCTTGTATCTCTCTATTTCCTCGGTGATAGCAGATTCATCGTTCAATTTCTTGGAAGAGTCTTGTTGCTGACTTAGTTCTTGAAGACCTTCATTCAATTGAGCTATTCTCTTACAAATGGTCTTCAGCATGTTTCTTTGTTTAGGAGGATATGGCAACTTTGTTTCTTCAAGCACTTTTGGAATATGTATTTTAATATGAACATTCTTACCAGTGGTTATTTGATCAACATCATGTTCATCAGAATCATCCAAGTCATCACAATTATCATAATCAAATTCTGAATCATTTTGATTAGATTCTGATTCAGAGGATTCAGTTTCACTCACCTCAGCTTCATCGTTAATTTTGATTTGAGTTGATTCTTTTTCAAACTTGGTGCTAGGCACAAAATGATTTGACAGAGTGTTGGTCATTGTTGTAGGTAAAGATGTGTAACTATCATTTATAGGTGGTGCAACAGCATTATAACCCAACCCAGACCTTTTCTTTGATTCAATATGAGAATTTAGTAATTTCTCATATTGCTGAGATGATAATTGAAACTTCTGAAGTTTCACTTCAGTTGACGCATGATCAGGCATGGATTTTGTTAAGGAAGTGGTCAGATGCTCAACTTGGGCTTTTAGGCTATAGTTTTTTCAGAAACAAATTTTTCTAAATCCTTTTGCAAAGAGTTAATTTTGATTTGATACAATTTATGTTCTCTAACATGGGATTCGTTCAAAATCATAGTTTCTTTTACTTTGTCAGCCAACTGTTGAGCATGGAATCTATAGCGTTCAACTTCCTCAACACATGTTGATGAACACAACCTTTCTTTTACCTCTCTTGCCATTGGTGGAACTGTTTGATCCAGATGGGCCATCAATGCTTGATTATCTTCCAAGACTTCTTTTTCATATACACTCCAATCACACGTTCCATCTTGAAGTATGATCAGCCCTGACTCCTTTGAGTTACTAGGTCCAGCTGATTCATTGGTGGCAGGTGGGGATGCATTGATCAGTTGAGATTGTCTATGCAGAGGTCTTTGAGAATTTGATTATTGATGAGGTTGAATCTGATGTTGCTGATGCTGCTGATGTTGTCTCATCTCTGGATATGACTTTTGATTGCATTCTCCGGAGAAATGTCCATAGAGATTGCATTTGAAGCATCTTACCTTTGATTTGTCAACACCAATCTTTGATGTTTTACTTGCTGATACCAAGTTCTTATTTCTCATGAGATATTGCTTTGCTCTATAAGCAATCATGGCCATCTGCCATTGTAGGTCCATTTCTTCCACTACATCAGGAGGTAGTTCTTCTAAGTCTTGTTGGCAGATATTTGCTGACGTTAGAGAGCTTCCTAGATATGCTTGAAAACTGGAACTAAAAGCTGCAAAGGCTGCTCTTTGTTCTTCAGAGTCCAATATCACAGTAATTGGTTTTGACTGATTGGTTGAATATGAAGACTTAGCTATTGTTGCAGTTGTATCTTGTCGATCAGCAGTTCTTCCTTTATTCTTTTGATTCTTATCTTGAGATGATTTTTTTGAGGGTTTAGAAGCATAAAAGCTAACTTCCTCCTCATCATCACTCCTAGCAGAAGAGTTATCACTTTCATTGTTTGAAATAAATGCACTTCCAACATTATTTGTTTCTTTGAAGTGATAGGGTGAGATATGAGTTCTCAGACTCTTGTTTCTTGATTTTTCGTCCATTTCAAGAGCTTCCACTTTTGCAACCAGAGTATCTAGACCAGTTGATTTCAGATCTATAGTGTTCTTGAACATGGATACAGTTTGCTTCCAACTTTTTGGCAAAGTGTGGAGTATTTTCTTGTTTAATTCCTCACTGGTATATTTCAACTCCAGAATATTCATCTCAGTTACCAACTGCATGAATCTATGGAGTTGTTGAGGAATTGATTCACCCTCAATATGATGAAATGTTTCGTATTGCGACCTGAGGGTGTCTTTTCTTATGCTTCTTATCTCATCACTCCCTTCGCAGAGAGTATGAAGTATCTTTCATAAGGAGTGTGCTGTTTTGTAGTTCTCACACCTGATCAATATCTCTTCAGGTAAAGCCATACTAAGCAAACTGTATGCTTTGATATCAACTTTGACCTTTTTGACATCATCAGGTGATAGATCTTTGGTACTAATTGGTTGATTTTTGTCGTTATAATCCGGCCCAAGAGTGGGTGGAATATAAGGACCTTCAGTGATGGATACCCATAAGTCAGAATCAGTATAGTTTACATGATTCCTAAACTTGATTTTCCATGACTTGAAGTCTGCTTTTGTTTCAAACTTCAGTGGTTGGTAAGATGATCCACTGAAGTTGCTCATGATGTTAATTGATGAGAATGATTAACAAGATCTGCTATTCAATTGATTTGAATATAGATACAAGTTAATTAAATCGATTGCGGTTAAATGACAACAGTAGATCTAATCACTAAAAACTGACAAATCTACGAAATTAAAATCAATTAAACAAAACTGACACTGATAGATCAATCGATCTAGATCAATGAGCACTTGGCTCTGATACCACCTGTGAATCCAAGGTTCGCAAACAGGAATTATCAGTGTCGGTTGATGGCAAGTCAATGTTTGCGGAATCAACGTTGATTTGGTTTAATTGGTTGAAATAACTTTAAATATCAATAAATGTTCAAGAACACACGTAACAAAACACAATTAATGATTAATAAGTATTTCATTAGAGCATGTTAATGATTACAAATATAATGAATGAATGATATCAAAGTATGTTATGATGTGACAGCTGCTAGGGTTTGATTGAGAGACTTTGAAGTGATTGTCGTATTGCTATTGCTGTTGTCGATCAATCAACCGTCTAAAACAATCGTCTTTGAATTGAAACCTAGGATCCATATATATAGACAATGATGTTTCAGTTATAGGAAACACCGGATCTCTTGGGATTTGATTTGTTTCATTTAAGGAATCATCGGATTTCTCGGGATTCGCATAACTGCCTTGTTGACTTGTTGAATCGTAACACTTGTATTATACAAGTGTTTGGACCCGCATGAATATTGTATTCCGTAGATGATTTGTTCTTCCGCAGAAGAATTGTTCTTCCGCAGAAGTCTTGTTCTTCCGAAGCAATCTTGTTCTTCCGAAGCAATCTTGTTCTTCCGAAGCAATCTTGTTCTTCCAAAGCAATCTTGTTCTTCACTTCTGGTTGTTCATCCGCAGAGGATCTTCGGATGTATAGTTACTTGTAAGAAATATATCTACGGAAGAACAAAATGTTCATCCGTAGATGTTTCTTACACTTGGTCAATATTTATAAATTGACCAAGTATAATGTTTGTAACTGCAACCATACATAAATCAACACACACAGAAATGGGTTAACCTATATATTTAATGCATACACAATAATGAATTACAAACATTCATTACAGATATTAATTCAAGTACTAAGCCTATACATAATGAAGTAGATCTATTGAACCTAGACCTAACAATCCATCTATGACATCATCCAAGCTCTCTTTACCCATTGAAGCGAAGTTATCAAACTCCTTCTTAAAAGCCTTTGCCTTTAGAGCTTTCAACGATGCATTCCCGTCGTATCGTTTCTCCAAGGCTTCCAATAGCTTCTTTGCCTGTGTGTTCTCAGAAAACTGGTGGAATATATCCTTAGATATCGACTGAGTCAACAGAGCATACACTTTCTTCTCAGCATTGTACTTCACCTTCGGGCTATCAATCATGCCACCCAAGGTAAGTTTAACACCATCAACACCAACCGGCATGTTATAACCTGTCTCGATTGCTTCCCATAGATTGGGATCAACTCCATTTAGATAAATCTCAAACCTTTGCTTCCATTGCGGGTACTCATCTAACGTTATAAGTTTAGGAGGCTTATTGTGATTTCCAACCTCATTCTCCAGAAGCAGAAGGTTCTGGATTCGAGAGTCTTTACAAGCAGTAAACGTAGAGTACTGATATTCCATTTCATTAAACTTTGAGAGTTAGAACAAAACTGTTTCACTGGTGCGAATGGAGAGATGCGATTGGGTCAATCGTGCAGATGGATTAATGCGGATGAATCAATCGTGCGATTGAACCAATGCGGATGAGTCAATCGTGCGATTGAACAAGTGCGAATGGACAATGCAAATGGGGTGTTCAGTCGTACGAATGAATGGGCAACTGAGTTCAATCGTGCGTATGGGAGGTGCGATTGAGTTCAGTCGTGCGATCAAGCCAATCTTGCGACTGAGGCTGCTGGATTTGAAAATTCGAAGGTTTTTGGTACTTTGACACAAAAATACGATTTTTCACGAACCCTAATCTGCCGTATGCCGAAAAACTTAAACTTTTAGATCTGGAGACACTAAAAACGTTGTTTTACTCAAAAGGTGACTCTTTTGCATGAAAAACGTTATTTTTGCACCAAAAGAATCGAATCAACACACAAAATCAAGAGCCAAGGCTCTGCTACCACTTGTTAGGACTGTATACGTATGAAGTACTAACTGATAATGCGTGTATACCTAATCAAATAGTGCGGAATCCTATTTGATTGGCGATCCAATTAGTGAGAATGCAGTTTCGATCAATCTAGAGATAATGAAACGTTATGAACGATCAGAACACGATCAATTGCGATCTATGAAATTGGAACATGTTCTCTAGGGTCTCTGGATGGCTAGGGTACGTATGTGAGTCGAAATTATTCAAGTGTTAAGTTTTTCCACGAATTAAGTGGTATTTATAGGTTAGCGTTTGTCAATCGTGCGATTGAACCATTAGTATGGTTCAGTCGTGCGACTGAATCATACGATTGGTCTATATGCGCGACTGAAGGTTCAGTCGTGCGACTGAACCAATCTTATGTCTCAATCGTGCGACTGATTTAGTCTCCTGGTTCAGTCGTGCGACTGGTGCATTAGCATGAAGTGTTCATGCGTATGGTCCATTCGCATGAATACTTCATACGATTAAGTTTAAACATATTTCTCAACCATTCTTGACTAAGAACTATGTAAACAACCACAAACCTATATAGTTAGTTCAATATGCGTTATGATACAATAAACAATGAAACATTAAACAATATAATCATCAATCACATATTTCATTTCATTCAACTTATTCATTACATATATGTAAGACATGAAAGACATTTTACATTAAGCTCCTAAACTAGGTACATATGTATCAATAAAATCAAATCTGTGATTATGATTCACAGTCTACGGAAAATGATAGTACACAGGGAAGAAATTGTTTGGGACTTCAAAACTAATTTGCTCAAAATGCGAAAGTCAAATTATAAGTATGAGAAGTCTAAGCACAACTAAAGAAAAATAATAGTTAAACTAGTCTGCTACTGAGGTAATATAGAGAAAGTAGACCTAGAGGTTGCTAGTTCATTATATAATGTGTCGGTAGATTCAACACAATAGATGAGTAGACTTCATTGGTGAACTAAAATTCAAACTAATTTGTTCAACTTGCTGTGGGTTCTCATCTTATCCCTAGTTAACACAATCAACGAAGTTCCAATAAGGGGTGACGAGCAGAATAAACGCCACAAATGTGTGCGGATGACCATAAAGATGAGCAAGCACATGGAAAAACTGCTAAAAGCAATCAACCTAATGACTAATGTCGTTGGTGTGTTATGTGCAAAAGAAACAAATGCTCTAACAAGAAGATAGGTTGTGTGCCTCTCTGCTGTGTGATGGCACTGAACTGAGGATAAGCGTAACCTAAATATTCTAGAATTTATTGTTGTTTGCGCCTCTCTGTTGTGCGATGGCACTGACCTGAGGCTTGGAATCTCTTTGAAAGCTCTTAGAATAGTTTCTTCTTGTCAAATACCCATAGACCGCTCAAAAATCTCCTGAGGAATGTTGATTACCATATAAGTGTGAGATCGACAAATGCTTGTTGAAATAATTAACCCTAACTTATCACCAATGTGAGTCAAAAATCTGTGTATGGACTTAAGTGGACAAACATACTGACAATCATCATGACTGCAACTCTTGACAATCAAAATCATTGTGTGCATCTTATAGCTCTAGTATGATTTCTTGAAAGTGCTATTGACTCTCAGACTAAACAAGAATCTAGCATCAAAGTGCATATTAAAAGGGTCCCAAATGATTATGATATACTTGTATGATTCCATAATGAATCTTTCCGGAAATGATTAAATTAACTTGAAGCTGTTCTGCTCAAACCCAAAATCATAAAAATATGTCTTGTTTTTCCTTTAAATTCAAAGTTGTTTTCTATTTTCTAGTCTTTTGTAGTGTAGACATAGGACTATACAACTAGATGAATTCTGTGAATCACTCACTAAAAAGGGTCACGTCTGAGGTGACCAATCAGTTTCAAATTAAAAGGATCACGTCTAAGGTGATCAAATATTTTCAAATTAAAAAGGATCATGTCTGAGGTGACCAAATCTGTTCAAATTAAAAGGATCACGTCTGAGGTGATATAATGATGTTCAGTTAAAAAGGTCATGCCTGAGATGATCATTGTTCAAAATGTTATATATCACAAGGTAGATTTTGAGTGTGTGGAACTGTATGAGGTCAAACTCATGAGTATGAATCAATCGTACAATTCAATCATAAGGATGAGCCAATAGCACGTTTGAACCATACGAATGAGCCAGTCACACGATTGGACCATGAGTATGGAACAACCATGGATTGAACCACACGACTGAACAAATCGTACGAATGGATAAAGGAGTATGAGCCAGTCGCACGACTGAAACCCAGTTGCATGAATGAAGTATGCGTAAGGGTCCAGTCGCAAGACTGAAATTTAAAATAGTATAAATAAAGGGGTCAGTCGGTCGTAACCCTTTCCACCCTTCAAAGTTCTCTGACATCGCTCATCCGCACACACACTCTGCCAAAATTTCTCATGTTGTGATTACTGCCTAATTCTTGATTCTAACGTGTGTTCTACTCATCTACAGGTACTGGGTGACTGAAATCGATCCAAATGAACCTCTTAATTGCATCTTTAAAGACCGATTATGCTAAAACCTAGAACTAAGACTAAACCCTATAAATAGACCACTTAAATGGACATTAAAGTTGATTTAAAGGACACTAAGTGCTATTTAAAGTCTCTGCGGTACAAATGAGTCTAAACATGAAGTCTAATAAAAAGTTGTGACAAAGATTCAAATCTAGGGTGTTCAACAGAGTAGGATGCGAATGGACATGCTAATGAACTCCAGTCGCATGAATGAGCCAGACACACGATTCAATCGCACGTATGAATCATGCGTATGGTTTCAGTCGCATGACTAATTCAACCGCATGGTATAGCATACGACTAAGCTCAGTCGCAGGCTCAATAGCACGACTGAACTCAGCCACAGGCTCAATCGTACGACTGAACTCAATCGTACGACTAAGACTCAGTCGTATGGTCCAGTCGCACGACTGAGCCAGTTTGATCAAAACAGTTTAAGTTCCTACTGTCTTCTGTTATGCTCTAATCTAATGCATATGTTTCTTGTGATATAGAAACATGGCTGATAGATGGTCCATGAGCCCCAAGCACAACATCTATGCTCACTTAGATGCTACCACTCAGAATGCTTCCGAGTTTGCAGGGATCATTTCCTTTATCAGGAGATCGAGGATCTTTAAGGCCATATTTACACCGTGCACTCCATACAGATCACTCCAGCAGACCTTTTGGGAAGGGGCTACTGTTGATAGGTCCACTGAGCCCTACAGCATCCGGAGCTCGATCTTCGGACAGGAGATCAGTATTACTACAGCCGATCTTAGGCAAGTCCTGGATCTAGGTGAAGATGGTGACCACCCGACCAAGCTACACCCTCTGACAATTAGGGGCTGCTTTCTGCGGATGAAGTACACTGGGGACATCAACGCAGGTGTGCTCAATAAAAGCAACATGTGCCCCAGTTTAAGTACTTAGCTCATGTCATCATCAAGTGCATTGCATCGAGGAGAGGAGGATTTGACGAGATGTCATATCAAATCCAGAATGCATATGTTGCTCTGGTGCTGAACCACCCGTTCAGTTTCTCCCAGATGATATTCTCATACATGGTCAAGAACATAGAGGCAAAGGGGAAGGAGGGGTTCTGCATGTACTCAAGATTTCTACAGATGATCATTGATCAGAAGCTCCATTCACTGCCTAAAGAGAGGGAGGATGCAGTTGTTTTAGAGATTATGGATGATACGACACTGGGTCGGATGAAGGTTGTTGGAGCTGTAAAAGATAGTCTATATTATCAACACAGTGAAAGTCAACAAAAGTCAACGTCACGGTCAAAATCAACAAAAGTCAAACCCGACACGTTCGAGACGAGGAACCGAGACGAGACGTTGAAGATTTAGATGACTAGGAGTTATATTGTAATAAATATATTTTGTGTGAACAAAATATATTTTACTTTCTTTGAGTCATGTTTTAGTCTGAATATATAGTCTAGGGGGTTATGTGTAAATATAGAAACTTAAAGTAGACTATAAATAGCCTAATTGTAATTAGAATTAGGTTAATGGTTGCCTGACCAATTGATTGAGGGATTTACTTGTAAACAATATTATTAGCAATCAATAGAGATCAAAGGGGTTTTATTGTGATTATCATTATTTTGATCTAATTCTTCATGATTTGATTCAAGTTTGATTATCCTGAAGTTACAATTTGGTATCAGGGCCATTTTGGATCAAATTCACTGAAGATTTGAAGATTTTTAGAGAGAGAAGTTGAGGTTTTGGTTGTTTTTGTTCATATCATGTTTTCATCAATTTCGGATCAAATTTGAGTGTTATTGATATGGAAATTGATTGAAGTTTGCTTGTTATTGGTTGGGAAAGCTCTGTTAATCATCAGGTTTCAACTCCATTAAGATTTGGGTGTTTTCAGATTGATTTCGTGTTGAAAAAGTTTTTCAGCTTCGTTCAGCGAAATTACCAGTTCATCCAGCGAAACTACGAGTTCTTCCAGCGAAACTACATCAGTTATCCTCATTAAAGTTGTTTTCTGTTGTCCTGCGAAACTAGTTTCATTGAACGAAAGTTCAACAGTGCTTGTGGTTGATTTACAAGCGAAATTGCTGCCGAAAGTATCATTGAACGAAAGTTCAAGCTTGTTTCGTGCGAACTTATCAGCGAAAATAAGCCATTTGTGACATTCGGCTAGCGAAACTACTGCCGAAATTTCACAGCGAAACTAGCTTTGCGAAACTATAATTTCGGCGAAACTATCATTTATGAGTTGCTAAGATTTTCTAGCGTGACATTTACAAATAATATTTTTTCCGGGGGAAAATTTTTCTAAATTTTGTTTGGGAAAAATATTTTTGGGGCGTTTAATTTTTTAAACAAAATAAAAATAAAAATGGCTTTTGCAGAACTGATTAAATCCTTCGAATCTGATGATCTCACAATTGCACAATGTCGGTTTGATAATTTTACAACTTTAAAGAATGAAACGATGACTGATTTTGTTGATCGTTTTCTGTTGGTGGCAAGTAATCTGAAGAAGTTTGATACCCAACTAGGAAATCATGAACAAGTTCTAAGATTGCTTGATTCCCTCTCATCAGAATGTAGCTCACACGGCAAGTCGATTCAACGAGAGAGAGGCTTTCAGGATTACAAACTGATGGAGGTGATCAACAAACTAAAAGAAATGGAGTTGGATATCAAACGTCGTGAGTACTATGAAGCAACATATCTAACTCCAAAGATCACTTCAAACTCCAAAGAGAAACCAGAAGAGAGATCAGATTCTGACACCAATTCCGACGGTTTACCGAAACCTGAAACTAAAGAGGTACAAGAGGAGCTTAAGCAGACATCAATGAATAAAGCTGGAGCTGAGTTAAATGCTGGAGTTTGTGATGCTGAGAAGGAAGAGGAATGGAAGCGAAATACCAGAGTTTGCAACTGTGAGAAGGCTCTTACTGCTGAAAGAGTCATCCTGGATCTTCCATACGAGACAGTTCAGGATATGTGTTCTTCTGCTTGTAAATTTCGTTTATTTGGTGTGTATAAAGCTAATAGGTTACTTTTAGATAACCAAAAGGAGTTAACCACCATAAACGCAGAACTTAAAAAGAATGAAGCCAAGTATTTTATAAAATTAAATGAAGCTTTAAAAGAAAATGATCATTTAAAACGAACTCTTCTTGAAAGAAATGCTGAAATTAATCTTTTAAACGAAAGAGTCACCTTGGCAGAATTTGAAACAAGCAAGCTTAAAACAAAGCTTGATAAATGGACCATATCCGGAATGAAACAGGAAGAGCTACTATGTAAACAGAGGGGAGCTAGGATTAAAACGGGAGTGGGTTGTGGTGAAAATCCATACGTCTATCCTCCTCCTAGCACCCATTGTTACTCTCCTATGCCTCAACCTCATCCATCTAATGATTTGATTGAAGCTGCAGAAACTAATAGTTTAAATGCAGGTTTAAGCAACGTTAATCTTAAAGAGGTTAGAGATGTGCAGGATTCTCCTGTAGGTTTGGGATTTCTCAGGCAGGGGTCTGATAAGAAGATTAATGACGATTCTATCTCTGATGCTCCAAAATCAATATCAGTTGCTTCTCCAACCTTCTTCAACAAATTCAAAACAGGTAACATTCCTTCGTTTGTTCCTGTCATGTTTGTTAAAGAAGGAACAGCTGTTGAATCGTCTGGCAATCAAAATCCTATAACCGAAGTCGACAAAATAGGAGGTGTCAATCAAGATCCTTTGGAAGCAGATCTGTGTATACGAGACTGGATAAGCTCAGATGATGAATCAAACATAGAGGAGCGTGTTGGTTCCTCACAGATCAAGATATCTCCTAATAATGTCAAGTCTCAAAAGCTTCCAAAAGCTGAATCAAGACCAATACGGATCTCTACTCCAACAGCTAAACCACCTAGTGAATCAGTGAAGATCTCATTCACTGTTCAACACAGCAAACACCAAAACAAGCAAGAATCTGCTACAAGCTCAAAGCAATCTCCAATTCCGAATGCTTCACACAGGACTTCAAAGCATCAAAAGCCTTTCAAGGCTTGTTTTGAGTGTGGAAAAGAAGGGCATGTGGTAAAGAAATGTCCTCAAAGCCTTGCTACAAATTGTAAAGGCAAAACAAATTGCTTCTCCGAATGTAAGTATAAAAAGAATGTTCTAGAGAGTAAAGGCAACACGGGTTGCTTCTCTAGATCAAGAGGTAAAAAGCACACATCTTTGAATGGTTGGATGAAAAACACTCCATTCAAACCTTTTCATGTGAAGCCGGTTTCACATGATTCAAAGATGAAAATGACCAAAGGTTTAAAACCAAATTCTTTTCCTTCCGGTCTTAAACAGAAAATGATTTCCAAATTTAATTCATTCAAATTCAAGTTAATTGAACCGAAGCAAATTTGGCAAATTAAAAAGAAGGATACAACAATCCCTGATTGTTTAAACGGTTGTATGCAGAAGCTTGTTACTTATCTTGATGAAAAAGGAACTTCCAGGACTACGATGGCCTGGGTTTCCCTTTCTAACTAATTTGTTAATGAGTGCCGGAAAAATTCAGGAGGACTGTTAGTAATCCGGTTTACTGACAGAGATTGTTCTTGATTCAAATTTGAGGCGGAACAAACAGGTTAAGATCATGGTATTTTATCCACAATCTGGATATTTATATGCACAATCACCGTTGTCACTTCACAATCACTGCATATTTCTTGAGAATTCATTTCTTATCCTCATATCAGTGTAGTTTGGAAGACCTTCTTTGATAAATTTTTATTTTTGTACAGTTTAAAAAAAATTCAAAAAATAAAAAAATTAAAAATAATAAAAAATAATAAAAAAATTAAAAAAATAACAAATAAATATAAATATAAAATAAAAAAGTTTGCAAAAATAAAAATTTAGGGGGAGAGTATATGTAAATAAAAATGAAAACTTGATTTGAGATGATTGAGAAATGATTGTATATCTTATTGCAATGCTTGTTTTTGCATGACTTGCGTTTTTAAAATGAGAAATGATAGTAACTGATGCTGTTATTTGATTTACATCTTATTTTTAATTGTAAATAATAGAAAAACAAACAGATGCTTTAATGATATGCTTGGTAGACTCAGCCTAAAAATAAAGTAGACTGCAGCATCATGATTTAAATTAAAATATGTGCTTAAGGATGTCAGGATTTACGCAATCATTTTGGCATGTACAAAAACTAAGTCCCGATAAAAATTGGATTGAGAATTGATCTTTCACCTACCTTGATACAAATCATATAAGCCATATCTTTGAGCCATGATTGGTGTATTTATGTGTCTTGTGTTTGTGCTAATCTCCTCGGTTGTACGGAAGTACTGACCTGGAGTGATGATCTCCTCTGCTGTACGATAGTACTGACCTGGAGCTCTCATCGGCACATGATTAAATGGTCATCTCCTTTGTTATACGTGTAGACCTGGAGCTCTCACCATTTTGATCTAAGTAGTGTCAAATCATCTAATTCATCACAGAATGCAATATTTTGTCGATAATCACTTGCACACTAATGTACAAGCCTTGCTCTGTAAAGATCGTTACAAAATTCAAGAAATCCTGAGGTTGGGTGAGGGTTTTTGCCAAACGATTGTGGGGTCCTAGCATTCTAAAGCATTTAATCGAACCTTAACGAATTATCTTCTGCTTGTTGAAAAAGATAGGGCATGGGTTTAAGTGGACAAACATATCAGCAATCGTTATTGATCTGTTTGAGAATTTCAAAATCATTTAAAGACTGTGATTAGATTCAGTTATCAGTGTGATCTCATTGCTTGTCGATGATTAAATTCATCTTTGTGCTAAAGTATATCTTGAGGATATGATCTCATGATTGATTCAGTTCTCGGTTTAAAAAAAAACAAGTAAAAAAAAAAACAAAAAAGAAAAACAAAAAAAACAAAAACAAAAAAAATATATATATATAGATAAAAAAAATGTTATAATATATGTATATAATTAAAAATTATAATAAATTTTCATTTCAATATTCATTTAGGGCTTCCATATTATGCTGATTACATTTTATTATTTTTTATGCATTTCATAGAAATTGAGCACAAATGAACACGGGTTCACTTGTTTTTTACACACAGATAAACACGCGTTTATTTTGTTAAAATGAAATGATCTAATTAGAAATGTCGTGATTGTGTTTGTGAATGTGTTTCAGATTTTTGCTTTAAGTGATGGCCGATCATCAGTTGAGCAGTGTACCTGATCAGAGAACCTGTTCCTCAAGTTTGCAGAAGATAACGAGCTAGGAATCCTCCTCCTACATCTTTTGAAGGACTCAAGATTAGAGATTTGGGAAACCTGTTCCAATATCTTTGTAAATCTTGCACTCGAAAAGGGGGAGCATATAAATAGGGGGAGCTTATGAGATGAAAAATCTTTCTCATCATATTCAAAAAAAAAAATCAAATTGAAGATCTTTCTACTATTGATTTCTCGATGCTGATTTCGTTTGAAGACGTTGATAATGATAGACTAAGGGGGAGTATTGTTGGAGCTGTAAAAGATAGTCTATATTATCAACACAGTGAAAGTCAACAAAAGTCAACGTCACGGTCAAAGTCAACAAAAGTCAAACCCGACACGTTCGAGACGAGGAACCGAGACGAGACGTTGAAGATTTAGATGACTAGGAGTTATATTGTAATAAATATATTTTGTGTGAACAAAATATATTTTACTTTCTTTGAGTCATGTTTTAGTCTAAATATATAGTCTAGGGGGTTATGTGTAAATATAGAAACTTAAAGTAGACTATAAATAGCCTAATTGTAATTAGAATTAGGTTAATGGTTGCATGACCAATTGATTGAGGGATTTACTTGTAAACAATATTATTAGCAATCAATAGAGATCAAAGGGGTTTTATTGTGATTATCATTATTTTGATCTAATTCTTCATGATTTGATTCAAGTTTGATTATCCTGGAGTTACAAAGGTCTACCGAGGGAAGCAAGTAAAGCCCCCGGTGAGGAGACTATTTGGCCACTTGGCCAACAAGGAGTACGTGGCGCCATCTCGCAAGAAGTTGCGTCACGGTGACAAAGACTCCGACGTCGAGCCCATCATGGCACCCACAGACGAAGACGACGACGATGATGACGACCAGGATGATGGTCAAGGTGGTGGAGATACTGGTCCTAGTCAATCAAGGGCCACTGACACTTCTACTATGTCTCCACCATCTCCACAGGGTACTTCTTCAGCTCCCAGTGGAACCGAGCAGGCTGCCTTCCACCAAGACTTCCTGCTCGATGAAGAGGAAGAATCTGACGATGAGCCACTGGTTCGGACAGTGGGTATCCAGGTTGTGGCCACAGACAGCGGGATCGAGGCGGTTGGCAGACGCCAGGCTAAGTCGAGGGGTGCTGTTGCTGATGTTACTGATCCTACTTACACCCCTGACCAGCCCAGCAGCCAAGGGGGAGCACCTATTGCAAAGGGCTCCAGGAAGAAGAGAATGGCTCACCCTCATGGCAAAAAGGGTAAGAGGACGAGGTTTACAGTGATTACATCTTCTGCCACAACCACCACTACTGTCACAGCTACCACCACTACCACATCACCTACCACCACCACCACAGCTACTACTTCCACCACAACTCCTCCCACTACCACTATCACTCCTCCCACCACTACTACCACAGCCACTCCATCACTATCCACTCCCATTCCCCCTCCCATGTTCACCACATCCACCACCACTCAACAAGCCTGTACATCAACCCAAGCCCCAATGACCCATGGCTCCACTCTACCCAATATCGGGTTAGAGGAACAACTTGCCAACCTCAACCACATCGTGCTGAAGCTGATCGCTACTGATGATCTAAGAGCTACACAGCTAAACCATCTGATGCAGGTGAATGCAGCTCAGGCAAAGCAGATTACACAACTCAGTGAGAAGAATGCTCAGTATGAGAGGGCTTTAGGTCGAGCTCACCATGCGCTTACTAGTCAAAACAAGCTGGTGATGGCATCGGTAAAGAGGCTTGAGGATCTAGAGAAGAAAAATAAGAAGATCTTGCTAAAGCTAAAGGGATCAAAGAGTGAGCCGTTAAAGATTAAGGATGGTGATTATGAGAATGATGATGATGATGAGGATGAAGATGAATCTGAGGAAGATGATGATGATAAGGAGGAAGCTGGAGGAAGTGAAAAAGGAAAAGAAGGTGATGATAGTGACGAGGATGATCAAGAAGGTGATGCATCTGCATCAGCCTCAAATCCATCAGCGAAAGAGAGGCGTACCAAGAGAAATCAAGATCAAGGAGCCTCGTCCTCAGCTCCTCAAGCTGAAGAGACTACAGATCAAGACAAAAGTAATGATTAGATGTTTATGTATTTGAATCTTTTGTACTTGAAATATGTATTACATTAATGTAATTAATGATTAATTATGTTTAAATCTCTTATCTAATGATTTATGTGTGTTGTGTTGAATGTTTAATCAAACAGGTGAAGGTCAACAGACAGATGAATATGATGTTGCCCCCCTTCAGCTAGTTAAGACTCAACTTACTATGATTCTTGACTTGCAAGGGATCGTCAGAAGATCAGTGAGCAACACTCCCGAAGAGGGAGAAATCATTCATGATCTGACCGATGACCAGCTAGCTAAGATGTTCAGACTCAATCCTAATTAAATTGACAAAGATATCCCAGAAGTTGATGTCCTAAGTGATGATGAGCTACAGGATGTTGATGAGGTTGAGATTGAGGATGTTACAGCTGAGCATTATCCAGAGTACACTGACCCTGAAGGAAACGTTATCCCCAACTTGGGTGATACTTTCGGCAGTGCTACTTTTGATAAGTTGGAAGAGATGGAGAAAGAGAAAGAAAAGGATGAAAGTAAAGCCCAAGCTTTAGATGCAAATGTTGATTTTAAGAAAGCTGAATGGGCCACTTGCTTTGCTGAAATGAAAGCCCAGTGCGCACCTCCAAAGGAGAATGCCTACACCAAACTTTACAGAGTCAAAAGACATCAGAAAATGTTAGGCAAGATTATCGGGTAGGCATATTTTGAAGACTTGGAAGTCTATGCTGTTAAGAGGGAGAAGGAATTGAGTACTTCCGATATCCACATGATCTGAAGACTCTTCTTGGTTTTGAGCTCAACCGACTGGCATGCTTAGATCTGTTATATGCTAACCCAAGAAAGATGTCAGGATGGTTTGAGGCTGCATTGATTAAAGAATACCACACCAGGTGGGTAAACTTCAGACCTCAACAACCTAAGAGGTTCATTCATAAGTCTAAAGTTGAGCCTATTTCTGGAAGACCAAAGGTGGTGCTGAAGTGAAGTCCCCCGCGCACAATGTCCAAGATTCCTTTACGGTAAATGCCTCAGGACTTCACTTCCCACTTCAAATGATGGTATTATGCCTGGAGGAGCGGGGAAGCGGTCATAGTTTTGAACAGAGATGGTAAGATAGAGACTATTAGGGTATTTGACCCAATGTGCTCACTAACTTGTCTGTTGAAGATGTCTATACTTTATACAAGTGGCCACTGTTCTATGACACGCAAGACATTATACAAGCTCTTCAATTGCAACACGTCATACGGATCTGTTTTGCATTTGATATACATGCAGGAGTCACAAGAGAAGAGAAGTACGAGAAGTTCCAAAAACATGTGAAGAATGTTAGACGATAGGGTAAACTAGGTACAAGGGGGAGTTTGTAGATACATGTTTTCCTAGTTTATGTGCTTAAATGTAAAAGTCTTTCATGTCTTACATATGTGTAATTTGACGAAGCAATGAAATATGATGTATGATTTGATGTTTATTAATCTTTGATTCTTATGTATGAACTTCTTATATAGGTTTGAGGTTGTTGTACACAATTGTAAGTCAATAATGATTGAGTATTATGTTCAACCTAGTCGGGTGATTATTCATGCTAATGGACCATACTTATGGACCATACGCATGAATACATCATGCTATGGACCAGTCGCACGATTGAACCAAGAGACTGGATCAGTCGTATGATTGAGACATAAATTGACTCAGTCGCACGAATGGACCTTCAGTCGTGCGTTTGACTCAATCGCATGATTCAGTCGCACAACTGAACCATGCTAATGGTTCAATCGTACGAATGAAAACCCCTAACCTATAAATACCATCTAATTCGTGTAAAACATAACACTTGAAGAGATATTGCGAATACACATAAACCCTAGCCGTCCAGAACGTCCCAAACAGCCTGTCCAAGTTCAATAGTTCGTTCCTGATCGATTCCTACTCGTTCTTAACGTTTAGTTCAATCTTATATCGATCGGGTTATCGTTCTCACTGATTGGATCGCCAATCAAATAGGATTCCGCACTATTTGATCTCGTATAAACGCAGAATCTGTTAATACTCCGTCCGTACACGGTCTCTAACAGTGTTTAACACCACTTGTGAACTCTTGTAACTTGAATATGAATAACAATGATTTCACCATGAATTATAAAGATAGTCTTGTTAACAACAAAGGAGAACATACTAATAATTAACTAAACATACTAATTAACAACTAATCAACTACAAAAAGAAACATGAACAAGAAGGTTTAAAGCATTCATCATTCCATAAGACGTTTAAGTACAAGGCTTGGATTTCGATTGTTTACAGACCTAATCATCTAAGTACATATAAATGACCATCATTATCATAGAAATTACTATACTAACCTCTTGATCAAGCAAACTTGAAAGAACTCTTGAAAATGAGAAAAAAAATGGAAAATGTGATGAAAATGGAAGAGTATACGAGCTATTGCAGGCATGAAGTCGTCTTTTATCATGCAAAATTGAGGAGAACAAGACAAAATGCTGAAAAAAAGTCAGAAGTCGTCATTCATTGTCGAGCACGGGGGCGTGCCCCCCATATGCTATTCGGTTTCAGTTTTTCGTTGTTTCGTTTTTCAGTTGTGCACGTTACGCAATTTACCATGTTAAGTTTATCACTTCCAAATCATCAAAAAGATACGAAATAGTACTAAAGTTAATTAACACAAGCCAAATTGACAATTACATTTCCTAGGGTCCTATGGTTACACGATACGTTAAAGGTAGAGAATTTGAAACTGCAAAACAAGACTCCTTAACGCGCATCAGCGCACCTAACACATCACTAAATGCTTCTAAAAGGATCCTTCAAACATTCCATGTGGAAGGTTCGGGATGGGATAGTGAGAAGTGCGGTTTCTTCGTTCTGCAAGCTGACGGTTAATGGAAATGAGTTCCTCGCCCATTTCTTGAACTTTTTGGATGAGTTCAGCTAGGCGTTGGGATGTGACGAGGTTCATTTCAGTCATCTGCTTGATTAGTTCATGCAGCTTGAAGAAGTATCCTTGTGTCATTGTCTCTCGCGTTTCAGAACGCGGTTTCTTCGCAGGATTCCAGCTTGAACTTTCGTGACTTGATTCTTTCATTTTTCAGCAGGAATGGGTGTGATGAAAAATTTAAAAAAGTGTGGTATTTATATACAGGCCGTGAAAGTTGAACATGGGGGCGTGCTTGGCTAGGCACGGCCCCGTGCTTGTCACAATTCGTCTTAAATTCGACCTGCAACGTTCGAGAGTCGTCAGCAGAGATCGTTGAAAAAATTTGTCAGAGGCACGGGGGCGTGCTTCATGGGGCACGGCCCCGTTCTTGTGCTTGTGTGGTCCAAAAAAAAGTTAAAAAATTTAAGAAAACCTATGTACAGGTGTCATGTTTAAGTTTCGGGTCTTCGGCGCGACCCTTCCCCACACGTAGTTTTCATCAGGGCGGAGGTGTAACTCCTCCGAGGGAATCTTGGTTGGTCCATTGTTATACGGTTTCAAACGATGACCATTTACTTTGAAACTTAAACCTTCGTGGTTGTCGATTTCAATGGCACCATTTGGAAACATGTTTTAAATCGTGTAAGGTCCAGACCAACTTGATTTCAGCTTTCTAGGAAACAAACGTAAACGAGAGTTATACAATGAGACATGTTCTCCCACATGAAATCATTTTGTGTTCTTTAATCGAGCGTCGTGGGATTTCCTTGTCTTTTCTTTGTAAACCCTAGCGTTTTCGTATGCTTGTTCTCTCAGTTCCTCTAATTCGTGAATTTGTAGGAATCGGTTTTTTCCTGCAAGGTCTTGGTCCAGGTTTGCTGCTTTAAGTGCCCAAAAGGCCTTGTGTTCTAGTTCCACAGGTAGATGACATGACTTCCCATAAACTAGTTTGAACAGTGTTGTGCCGATTAGAGTCTTATAGGTTGTTCGAAAAGCCCATAGTGCATCATCTAGCTTGGTAGACCAATCCTTGTGGTTTTAACCTACGGTTTTCTCAAGGATTCGTTTGATTCCTCGGTTACTGACTTCAGCTTGCCCATTCGCTTGTGGGTGATAAGCAGTTGTAAAGCGATGGTGCACTCCATAACGGGCCATTGCTCCTTCGAGCTGGTTGTTACAGAAATGCGTTCCTCGGTCACTAATTAAAGATTTGGGGACACCAAAAATGAGAGAATAGTTTCTTAAGGAATCTGACAACGTTTATGGCATCATTGGTAGGTAGGGCTTGAGCTTCAGCCTATTTTGAAACGAAATCGACTGCTACCAAGATGTAACGATTGCCAAATGACAACGAGAATGGGCCCATGAAATCAATATCCCATATATCAAATACCTCGCATACTTGAACTGGTTTCTGAGGCATCTCATCCCGTGTTGAGATATTGGTTGCTCTTTGACATGCATCACAGGTGCGTACCATGTTATGAGCATCTTTGAAGATCGTGGGCCAGTAAAATCTAGAGTCAAATACTTTCTTGGCTGTTAGGATTGCTCCATGGTGTCCTCCTGTAGGTCCTTCATGATAGTGCCTTAGAATTTGTTCCGCTTCACTTCCGTACATGCACCTTCGGATAAGTTGGTCTGGACCGATTCTGAATAGATACGGGTCCTCCTAATAGTAATGCTTGTATAAGTAAAAATTTCTTCTTTTGCTGATAAGTCATTCCTTTGAGAAGGATTCCGCTTGCCAAGTAATTTGTGAAATCGGCGAACCAAGGATGTTCATCGATTGAGGATTGGATGTGCATAAAGAATTCGTGAGGAAAATTGTCGTTTATTGTGGATTCCTCAGTTTGTGAAGGACTTGAATCCTCAAGACGTGAGAGATGATCGGCCGCTAGATTTTCTGCTCCTTTCTTATCGTGAATTTCAATATCAAATTCTTGAAGTAGAAGTATCCAACGAATCAATCTTGGCTTTGCATCTTGTTTGTTGAACATATAATGAAGGGATGCATGATCAGTGTAAACGATTATTTTTGAAAGGATTAGATACGAGCGGAATTTATCAAATGCGAAAACTACCGCAAGAAGCTCTTTCTCGGTGGTGGTGTAGTTTTCTTGTGCATCGTTTAGGGTTTTGCTCGAAGAGTGAATTGGGTGGAATTGCTTGTCTTTCCTTTGTCCTAATACGGATTCTACCGCGAAATCGCTTGCGTCGCACATGAGTTCAAATGGTAGCGTCCAATCTAGGGAAACCATGATTGGAGCGGTTACCAATCTCTCTTTAAGCGAATTAAATGCGCTAATGTGTTCGTCGGAAAATACGAATTGTGCGTCTTTCTCAATAAGTTGAGTCATTGGTCAAGCGATTTTCGAGAAATCTTTGATGAAACGACGGTAGAATCCTGCATGACCTAGGAAACTTCTGATATCTTTCACAGTCGTAGGATGTGGAAGTTTGGAAATAGTGTCGACTTTGGCTTGATCAACTTCAAGACATGCTCGAGAGATCTTATGTCCTAACACTATTCCTTCAGTAACCATGAAGTGGCACTTTTCCCAATTCAAAACAAGGTTAGAATCTTCACATCTAACCAGCATCTTTTACAGATTTTCAAGACATTGCTCAAATGAGTTTCCAAAGATGGAGAAGTCATCCATAAAAACTTCCATTGAGTGTTCGATCATGTCATGAAAGATTGCTACCATCCATCTTTGAAATATAGCAGGTGCATTACACAATCCAGAAGGCCTTCGTCGATAAGCAAATGTGCCATACAGACAGGTGAATGTTGTTTTCTCTTGATCTTCGGGAGCAATAGGAACTTGAAAATAACCTGAGAAACCATCCAGGAAACAATAAAACATTTTTCTAGATAATCTCTCAAGCATTTGGTCGATGAAAGGAAGGGGGAAGTGATCTTTCCTTATGGCGTCATTGAGTTTGTGATAGTCGATGCAAACTCTCCATCCTGTAACCGTACGAGTGGCATAAGCACATTCTTCTCATTAGTTACAACAGTCATTCCTCCTTTCTTTGGAACAACTTGCACGGGAGTGACCCAAGGTGAATCATAAATAGGGTAAATCAAACTGGCATCTACAGTTTGATTACTTCTTTCTTCACCACCTCTTGCATGATCGGATTTAAACGTCTTTGAGGTTGAATGACGGATTTGAAGTTCTCCTCCATCAGTATCTTGTGAGTGTAAAAGGATGGGTTGATTCCCTTGATGTCCATGATTTTCCATGCAATTGCTCATTTATATGCCTTAAGCATATTGAGCAACTTGTTCTCATCAATTGATAAGGCGGATGAGATTATGACAGGAAGTTGAGATGTGTTTTGAAGAAAAGCTTATCCGAGATGAGATGGAAGTTCTTTGAGCTCTAAAACCGGAGGGTCTTTGATATAAGGTTTGGCTTTAGGTTCTAGCTCGTGTTCAATGATCTCAAATGCTTCTTGATGAGACGATGTTTCATCAACTTCTAGTTCTAGAATGATTTGATTCTCACAGATGGGTTCAGTGATTTGGACCTCTATTATTTGAGTGTTGCAAGCTTCATTTTGAAGAGTTTTCTTTAAATGACAGCTTATGATCGAATCACAAACATCAATGTAATAGAGTGAGTCATCATGATGTTAAGGGTGTTTCATGGATTGGCCTATGTCAAAAGTTACTTCCTCCTCGTCTACTCAAAGCGTGAGTTTGCCGGTGCAAACATCAGTGAGGGCTCGAGCAGTTGCTAAGAAAGGTCGCCCTAGGATAAGAGGAACATTCTTATCCTCATCCATGTCAAGGATCACAAAATCAACGGGAAATACGAATTTGTCAATTTTAACTGAGAGATTTTCAAGGATGCCCCTCGGATATTTAACAGAACAGTCAGCTAACTGGATGCTCATACGTGTAGGTCTAGGTTCACCTAAGTTTAACTTTTCAAAAACCACATAAGGCATAAGGTTAATGCTAGCACCTAAATCGGCTAACGCGTTGCTGACAGAAAGATTTCCTATTAGGCAAGGTATGGTGAAACTTCCTAGATCAGTCATCTTTTGAGGTAGTTTGTTTTGAAGAACTGTAGATCATTCCTCATTCAAAACTACATGTGATAACTCTTCCAGTTTCTTTTTGTTCGACAAGACACACTTTAAAAACTTAGCATAGTTTTCCATTTAGGCTAAGGCTTCCACCAAGGGAAGATTGATGTGGAGTTGCTTGAACAACACCACGAATTTGCCATATTATGCCTTCATTCGTTGTTGCCTCAAACGACCTGGATATGGAGGTGGTGGAACATAGGGTGGTGGTGGTACGTATTTCTTGGCTGGTTCTTCAATAGCCACAGGTTGCTTTAGCTTATCACTTGCATTACTTGGACTTTTGGTTTCTACTTCTTCAAAGATGGGTTGTAATGCAGGTGCATCACCTTGAGTGGTTTTGTCACTCCTTGTAATGATGGCTTTGACTTGAGCATTATGGTTTGTCACAGTGTTGCTAGGCAAAGCACCTTGGGGTCTTTCAGATAGTTGTTGTGCTATCTGACCTACTTGGTGTTCTATGGTTTGCAATGATGCTTTGTTGCTTTTGATGCCAGCCTCATTTCTTTGGAACCTCTCCTCATTTCTTTGATTAGATTTCCGGATGTACTCATCTGTGGCTTGTGTGGTTATAAACAATTGCTGCAATAAGTCTTCCATTGATGATGCTCCACGGTCTTGGTTACTACTGCTTGGACCTTGGTATGGTGGTTTCTGTTATTGGTAAGGTGGCATTCGGTTGAATCCAGATGATGATTGGTTGTTACAAGCATCCCTATAATTCGAGTTACTTCCCCAATTTGAGTTGTTGGCCTCCTACGTAGTCAACATCTTCAACCATCATAATGCCTTGTGGGCATTCGTTTGTCTTGTGTGAAAATCCGCATGTGTTGCATCGTGTTGGAGGTTTCTTTAGCTCGGCTTGCAATTGTTCGAATCGTTTGGTTAGAGCTTCTAATTGGGATGCAATTAGGGTTTCAGAGTCCACTTGATGAATGCCTTTAGAACTAGGTTTAGTTCTTAAAAGATTATAAGCAAAGCTCTTCTTAGGTGCTCTTTCTAAGGCTTGGTATGCCTCTGTTGGCGTGACACTTGCAAAATCTCCTCCCGCACTTTGCTCTACAGCTTGTTGTGTGCTCCGCTAATTGCATCGTAAAAGGTTTGATACTGCAGCCACAAATCAAGTCCATAATGTGGTCATATCTAAAGGAGACCTTTATATATATCTCATGCTGTGTGTAATGATTGTACCACCACCTAAAGCTCAAAAGCTAGGACCCAAAACTGTTGATTGTATATTCATTGGATATGCTCAAAACAGTAATGCACATCGATTTCTTGTACATGAGTCCAAGAATCCCAATGTACAAAAGAACACTATCATAGAGATAAGGCCGGGGAATGCTTCATATTTTGAAAATGTGTTTCCAATACGAGGACAAACACATGCATCTTCATCAACTCGGTTTGATGATGGAGGTGCAAGTTCATCAACACAAATTGATGACATAGTTCATGATAGTCAACATGAACGACCCGAGGTTGAAAAGGGAGAACTTAGACGAAGTAAAAAGGCAAGGGTTGAGAAATCCTATGGTCCAGACTTCGTAAGTTATATGGTTGAGGGTGAGCCTAATACCTACCGTGAAGCGGTATCTTCTTCGGAAGGACCTCAATGGAAAGAGGCAATCAAGAATGAAATTGATTCAATTCTTCACAACCATACTTGGGAGCTAGTAGATCTTCCTCCTGGTTGCAAATCACTTGGATATCGTTGGATATTCAAAAAGAAGATGAAAGCCGCTGGAAGTATTGATAAATACAAAGCAAGGTTAGTAGTCAAAGGTTTTAGACAAAAGGAAGGTCTAGACTATTTTGATACTTACTCACCTATGACCCGCAAAACCTCCATAAGAATGGTTCTTCTTATTGTGGCATTAAGGAAGTTTGAAGTACATCAAATGGATGTTAAAACCGCATTTTTAAATGGCGATTTAGAAGAAGAGATTTACATGGAGCAACCTGAGGGTTTCTCTGCCCATGGTCAAGAGGGTAAACTATGTAAACTTGTCAAGTCATTGTATTGCTTAAAGCAAGCTCCAAAACAGTGGCACCAAAAGTTTAATTGTGTCATGATTGACAAAAGTTTCAAAATAAATGAGTGTGACAAATGTGTTTAAGTGAAAGATACACCGGGAGGTTATGTAATTTTATGTCTTTATGTAGATTATATGCTTATCGTTAGGAGTAGTGATAAAATAATAAGATCTACTAAGGACATGTTGAAAGGAAGATTTGACATGAAAGACATGGGTTTAGCGTATGTAATTTTAGGAGTGAAAATTATTCGAACCCAAGATGGTCTTGTGCTAAGTCAAGCTCATTATGTGGACAAGATTCTTGAAAAATTCAACTTGGGAAACACGCATGTAGTACGTTCTCCGGTTGATACCACCTAACATCTAAAGAAAAATAGAGGCGAGGGTGTTGCTTAGTTAGAGTATTCAAAAATCATTGGTAGTCTAATGTTGATACATATGTCCCTAGTTTATGTGCTTAATGTAAAAATCTGTCATGGCTTACATATGTGTAATGAAACAATGTAATAATATATGATTTGTGCTTTGATGTTTACTTATATCTGATTCATATATATAAACTTATTATATAGGTTTGAAGTTGTGATATGATGATTCATGCTAATGGACCATACTTATGGACCATACGGATGAATACATCATGCTAATGAACTAGTCGCACAACTGAACCAGACGACTGGATCAGTCGTACGAGTGAGACATTAGATTGACTCAGTCGCACGACTGAACTTTCCGTCGTGCGTATGAATCAGTCACATGGGTCAATCGCACGACTGAACCATGCTAATGGTTCAGTCGCACGAATGAAGACTACAAACCTATAAATACCACTTAATTCGTGGAAAAATGAGACTTTTGACACATACTCCTAACCTAGCCGTCCAGAGCATCCAGAAAGCCTATTCCAAGTTCATAGTTTGCATCTGATCTTTTTCTACTCGTTCTTAACGTTTCTTTAATCATTAGATTGATCGGGATTGTGTTCTCACTGATTGGATCGCCAATCAAATAGGATTCCGCACTATTTGATCTGGTTTCACGCATTATCAGTTATTATTTTGTACGTACACGGTCCTGACAAGTGGTATCAGAGCTTTGGATCTTGATTTTGCGTGTGATTCGATTAGTCACGGTGTAAAAATCATGTTTTTCATTCAACGGAGTCACCTTTTGAGTAAAACAGTGTTTTCGACGTCTCCAGGTCTCAAAGTTTACGTTTTTCGGCATACATCAGATTAGGGTTCTTGAAAAATCGTGTTTTTGTGTCAAAGTGTCAAAAACCTTCGTTTTGCAAAAACAACAGCCTTCAGCCGCACGATTAGCTCAATCGCACGACTGAACGCAATCGCACACCCCATTCGTACGATTGAACTCATTTGCTCACTCATTCGTGCGACTGAACAACCCCATTCGCTTGTCTCCAATCGCACACTCCATACGTACGACTGAATCCAATCGCACGATTGAATTCATTCGCACGAATCATGATGTGGTACCCGACGTAAATGGTGATCTGGTTGATGCTACAATGTATAGAGGAATGATCGGATCCGTTATGTATCTCACAGCGTCTCGTCCTGATATCATGTATGCCACGTGTCTTTGTTCAAGATATCAGGCAAAACCAAAAGTAAATCATCTCATTGGTATGAAATGGAATTTTCGCTATCCGAAGGGTACTCCAACACTCGGGTTGTGGTATCCTCATGATGATGACTTTGAGCTTACAGCGTATAGTGCGTATAGTGACTCGGATTATGGTGGTTGCAAGATGAATTACAAGTCAACATCTGCGGGATGTCAGTTCTTTGGTAGACGGTTAGTCACCTGGCACTGCAAGAAGCAAACATCAGTTGCTCTGTCAACTTGTGAAGCTGAATATGCTGCTGCTGCAAGCTGCTGTTCTCAAATCATTTGGATTCAACAGTAGATGCGCGACTACGGTTTGCAATTTTCTAACACCCCTATTTTGTTGATAATTCTGCTATTGCTGTCATCAAAAATCCGGTCCAACATCCTAAAACTAAACAAATTGGTATTAAATATCACTTTATACGTGACTGTTTTGAAAAGCAATTAATCAATGTTGTTAAAATTAATACGGACTTTCAACTCGCCGACCTCTACACAAAAGCATTTGATAAACCGAGGTTTTTATATCTTTTAGAGGTTAATGGCGTGAAAAGGAAAAGTGATGTGATTCTAGAAGAAGAAAGTGCGTAGTCCGACATTTTTCTGTTTTTGTGCCTTTTTAGTTTCTCTTATTTATTTTATTTTCCTGTCTATTAAAATCCAAAAACACAAAAAGATTTTCGGTTTTAGAATTTTAGGGGGAGAATAGAATAGTTTAGTATTTAATTTGTGCAATATTTAATTACTTAAAAAAACAAGGGAGGAAGGCAGCTTAGCTAAAATAAATGAAATCAAATCTGTGATTCTGATTCAATGCTTATGGAAAATGATTATACACAGGAAATAAATTGGTTGGGACCTCCAAAGCACCTAAATGATTAAGATGCAAAATTCAAAGTATAAATCTGAGAAGTCTAAGCAAAATAAAAGGAAAAATAATAGTAAAACTAGTCTGCTACTGAGGTAACATAGAGAAAGCAGACCTAGAGGCTGCTAGTCCATTGTATGATGTGTCGGTAGATTCAACACAATAGATGAGTAGACCTCATTGGTGACTTAAATTCAAACTAAATTGTTCAACCTGCTATGGGTTCCCATCTTATCCATGGTTAACACAATCAACGCATTTCCGATAAGGGGTGACGAGCAAAATAAATGCCACAAATGTGTGCGGATGACCATAAAAATTGAGCAAAGCACATGAAAAATGTTGAGCGCAATCAAGCTAATGACTAATATTGTTGGTGTGTTACGTGCAAAAAGAAAAAAATACTCTCACAAGAAGATAGGTTGTGTGCCTCTCTGTTGTGCGATCGCACTAACCTGAGGATAAGCATAACCTAAATATTCTAGAATTCATTGTTGTTTGCGCCTCTCTGCTGTTTGATGGCACTGACCTGAGGCTTGACATCTTTTTGACAGCTCTTAGAATAGTCTCTTCTTGTCAAATACCCATAGACCGCTCAAAAATCTTCTAAGGAATGTTGATTACCATATAAGTGCGGGATCCACAAATGCTTGTTGAAATAATATAACCTAACGCATCACCAATGTGAGTCAAAAAATCTGGGTATGGATTTAAGAGGACAAATATACTGACAATCATCGTGGCTGCAATTCATGATAGTCAAAATCATTATGTGCATCTTATAGCTCTAGCATGATTTCCTAAAATTGCTATCGACTCTCGGTCAAAACAAGAATCTAGCATCAAAATGTTTTATTAAAATATCCCAAATGATTCTGATATACCTGTATGATTCCACAATGAATCGTTCCAGAAATGATCAAATTAAATTGAAGTTATGTTGTTCAGGAAGAAAAATCTGCTAGACGGTTTTCTAAAAGATTTGAATCCATCTCTAAACAAAAACCCAAAAATATGTCTTGTTCTATCTTTTATTTCAAGTTGTTCTTTTCTATTTATTTTTAGTCATTTGGTAGGTAAAAGTCAGACTATACATCTGGATTCAATCTGTGAATCACTCACTAAAAGGGTTCATGCCTGAGGTGACCAATCGGGTTTTAAATTAAAAAGGTCACATCTGAGGTGACCAATCAGTGTCAAACTAAAAGGGGTCACGTCTGAGGTGATCACATAAGGTTTAAGTTAAAAGGATCACGTCTGAGGTGATCAACAATTTTTCAAATTAAAAAGGTCATGTCTGAGATGATCATCGGTCATAACGTCTTATCAATAGTTAACAGGTAAAGTGTTTGAAAGTGCATGAGGTCAAACTCATAAGTCTGAGCCATTCGCACGACTAGACCATAAGTATGGACCAGTTGCACGATTGGATTATGAGTATGAGCCAATCGCATGATTGAACCATACGTATGGACCAGACGTACAATTGGACTATAATCATGCGTCAATCCATACGATTGGATCACCAGAATGAACTAGTCGTAAGGATGGATGTGACTGACTGAGCCAGTCACACGACTGAGCCCCAGTCGCACGTCTGAAGGTAAACTCTGTATAAATAGAGGGGATTCGGTCGCACATTCTCATCACTCCTCAATCGCTCTCAAGTCGCACGAAAGCACCGATACTCTGCCAAAATTTCATTTTATTGATTTAGCATCGTGTCTGTGATTCTAACGTTTACTCTCTGCATCCACAGGTAATGTGAGACCAAAATCGACTTCAATGTTCGGCTTAATCAAGCCCTAATGTCCGAAATCGCTCAAATCAAGAACTTAGACATACTATTCAAAATAAACCACTAAAATGGACTTAATCGTTAATTTAAAAAGAATTAGGTGTTATTTTGAGTGTTTGCGAGACTAATGAGCCAAAACACAACGGTTAACATCAAGTTTAGACCAAGAATTGAATTTAAAGTGTCAAACAGAGCTTCATGCGAATGGACATGCTGATGAACCTCAAGCGCACGTATGAGCTGGGCGTATGATTCAATTGCACGAATGAACCATACGTATGACTTCAGTCGCACGACTGGTTCAACCGCATGGGACAGTATATGACTAAGCTTAGTCGCGGGCTCCATCGTACGACTGAGCTCAATCGCACGACTAAGACTCAGTCGCACTATCCATTCGCATGACTGAACAAAATGATTCAAGTTCATTAAAATTCAAATGTCATCCATTTACACAAATTCTAACACATATGTGTCTTGTGTTACATAAACAGGGCTAGCAGATGGACTATGAGCACTAAGCACAATATCTGTGCTCATCTTGATGCCACATCCTGGAACGCTTCTGAGTTCACAGGGATCATAGCGTTTCTGCGCAGATCAAGGATCTTCAAAGCCATCTCTACACCTTGCACACCATATAGATCGATTCAGCAGGCTATCTGGGAAAGCGTTGTAGTAGACAGGTCCTCTGAGCCTCATTGCATTCGGAGCTCTATTTTTGGTCAAGAGATTGAGATCAATGAGGACGATCTGAGGAGGGTTTTGGAGTTGGGCGAGGATGGTGACTGTCCAACCAAGCTGCATCCCCTGACGGTTTGGGGATGTTTTCTTCGGATTAAGTACGCTGGGGACATTAATGCTAGTGTGCTCAACAAGAGCAACATGTGCCCCCAGTTCAAGTACTTGTCCCATGTGATCCTTAAGTGCATAGCCTCAAGGAAAGGATGCTTTGATGAGATGTCTGATAAAATCCAGAATGCCTGTTGCTCTGGTACTGAACCATCCGTTCAGTTTCTTCCGCATGATATTCTCCTATCTGGTCGAGAACATAGAGGCAAAGGGGAAGGAAGGGTTCTGCATGTACCCGAGATTTCTGCAAATGCTCATTGATCAGAAGCTTCCTTCCCCGCCGAAGGAGAGAGATGATGCGATCACTCTTGAGGTTATGGCTGATACGACGCTTGGGAGGATGAAAGTGTACCGGGGCAAGCAGGTGAAGCCCCCGGTGAGGAGATTGTTTGGGCATCTGGCCTGGGAAGACTACGTGGCACCAGCTCGCAAGAAGTGGCGGCACGACGACAATGATTCAGATACTGAGCCTATAGTTTTACCCACTGACGATGACGATGACAGTGAAGATGGTGGAGATACTTGCCCCACTCCATCTAGGGCCATTGCCACTAATATATCATCTCTACCATCCACAAAGGGTGGAACTGAGAGTTTTGCGTTCCATCAAGACTACCTGCCAGATTAGGAGGAAGAGTCAGATAAGGAGCCGCTGGTAAGGACAGTGGGCAGTAAGGTTGTTGCCACTGAGAGTGGGATTGCGGCGGTTAGCGGACGCCAGGGTGAGTCCATGGGTGCTGCTGCCGATGTCACTGATCCATCATACATCCTTGACCAGCCCATCAGCCCAGGGGGAGCATCCTCTTCTAAGGGCTCGAGGAAGAAGCGGATGGCTCAGCCCCATGGCATGAAGAGCAAGAGGAGGAGGATTACCCTGATTACCACCACATCCACCACCTCTACCACAACTACCACCACCACTACCACACCTCCTACCATCACTACCACACTTCCTATTACCACTACCACATCCACCCCTTCACCATCCACTCCTATTCCACCTCCCATATTCACCACATCCACCACCACTACTACCACCCAACGAGCCGGGACATCTGCTCAAGTCCCAATGAGCCATGGATCCACTCTACCCTCTATCGGGTTAGAGGAACAGCTAGCCAACCTCAACCGGATTGTGCTAAAGTTGCTTGCCATATATAGGCAAAAAGCTACATAGCTCAACCAGCTTATAGAGCTTAATGCTTTTTAAGCTAAGCATACTCCAGGAACAGAATGCACATTCTGTTCAGAGGATAGAGGAGCTAGAGAGAATGAACAAGAAGATTATGCTAAGGCTTAAAGGATCCAAAGATGAGCCTTTAAAGATCAGAGAAGGAGATGATGATGATGATGATGATGATGATGATGATGATGATGATGATGATGATGATGATGATGATGATGATGATGATGATGATGATGATGATGATGATGATGATGATGATGATGATGATTCGGGTGAAGAAGATGAGGGTGAGGATGAAGGACATAGTGAAAAGGAAACAGGGGACGATGGTTACGAAGAAGGTGATGCTGCTACATCAACTTCTACGCAAGCTCAAGAGAGGCGTTCTAAGAGAGCTCAAGATCAAGGAGCCTCGTCTTCAGCTCCTCCAGCTGAAGAATTGACCGATCAAGATAAAAGTAATGATTACATGTGTTGTATTTAAAAAACTTTTGTACATGATTCGTATATTACATTAATGTAACTTATGATTATCTATGTTTAAATGTCTTGATTAACTACTAATGATTGATGTGTTAAATGTTTAAATCAAGCAGATAAAACTTCACAGCAAGATGAATACGATATTGCTTCCCTTCAGCAAATCAAGTCTCAATTCACCATGATTCTTAATTTGCAAGAAATCGTGAGAAGGTCAGTGAGCTACACTCCCGAAGAAGTTGAAATTATACACGATCTGACCGACGAGCAACTTGCTGAGATGTTCAAACTGAATCCTGACGAGCTCGTGAAAGACGCTCCAAAGGTCGATGTTATAAGTGATGATGAGCTGAACGATGTTGATGAAATAGAGATAGAGGATGTCACATCTGACCACTATCTAGAGTACACTGACCAAGAGGGAAATGTGATCCCCAACTTGGGTGACACTCTCGGCAGTGCTACATTTGAAAAACTGGATGAAATGGAGAAAGAAAAAGATAAGAATGAAAGCCAAGCCCAAGCCTCGGAAGAAAATGTTGATATAAAGAAGGCTGAATGGGCAGCGTGTTTTGCTGAAATAAGAGGCCAACACACAGCTCCAAAGCAAAATGCGTACAACAAACTCTACAAAGTCAAGAAACATCAGAAGGTGTCTGGCAAGATCATAGCGTGGGCGTATTTTGAGGACTTAAACGTTTATGCTGTAAAAAGGGAAAAGGTAATAGAGTACTTCAGTTATCCTCATGATCTGAAGACTCTCCCAGGCTTTGAGCTCAACCAACTGGCATGCTTAAATCTACTCTATGCTGATCCCAGAAAGATGTCAGGTTGGTTTGAAGTTACATTAAAGAAGGAATACCACACCAGGTGGGTAAACTTCAGACCTCAATAACCGAAGAGGTTTATTCACAAGTCTGAGGTGGATCCCATATCTGGAAAGCCCAAAGTAGTGTTGAAGTGGAGTCCCCCGCACACGATGTCGAAGATTCCCTTACGGGAAATGCCTCAGGACTTCACTCCACATTTCAAATGGTGGTATTTTGACTGGAGGACGGGTGAAGCGGTCATAGTTCTAAATAGAGAGGGCAAAATGGAAACTATCAGGGTATTTGACCCAATGTGACTTACCAACTTGTCAGCTGAAGATGTCTACACTTTATACAAGTCGCCACTGTTCTATGACGCGCAGGATATTATACAAGCTCTCCAATTCCAGAATGTGATACGGCTCTGCTTTGCGTTTGAAATACACGCGGAGTCACAAGAGAGGAGAAGTACAAGAGGTTTAAGGAGCATGTGAAGGATGTCAGACATTAGAGTAAAATAGGTCCAAGGGGGGTTTGTTGATACATATGTCCCTAGTTTATGTGCTTAATGTAAAAATCTGTCATGGCTTACATATGTATAATGAAACAATGTAATAATATATGATCTATGCTTTGATGTTTACTTATATCTGATTCATATATATAAACTTATTATATAGGTTTGAAGTTGTGATATGATGATTCATGCTAATGGACCATACTTATGGACCATACGCATGAATACATCATGCTAATGAACTAGCCGCATGACTGAACCAGACGACTGGATCAGTCGTACGAGTGAGACATGAGATTGACTCAGTCGCACGACTGAACTTTCAGTCGTGCGTATGAATCGGTCGCATGGGTCAGTCGCACGACTGAACCATGCTAATGGTTCAGTCGCACGAATGAAGACTGCAAACCTATAAATACTACTTAATTCGTGGAAAAATGAGACTTTTGACACATAGTCATAACCTAGCCGTCTAGAGCGTCCAGAAAGCCTATTCCAAGTTCATAGTTCGCATCTGATCTTTTTCTACTCGTTCTTAACGTTTCTTTAATCGTTAGATTGATCGGGATTGCATTCTCACTGATTGGATCGCCAGTCAAATACGATTCCGCACTATTTAATCTGGTTTCATGCATTATCAGTTAGTATTCCGTACGTACACGGTTCTGACATCTAATGTATCTAATGACATGTACTAGACCCGACTTAGCATACGTGGTGAGTAGGCTAAGCAGATATACTAGTAATCTAAGCTCAGACCATTGGAAGAGTATAACGAGGGTGCTTAGATACATAAGATATACAAGAGACTATGGATTGCATTATACTCGTCATCCAGCCGTGATTGAAGGGTACATTGATGCAAACTGGATATCGGATATAAAAGATTCCAAACTAACAAGTAGGTATGTGTTCTTGCTTGGTGGAGCAGCAATACCTTGGAGATCATCCAAGCAAACGGTTATAGTTAGATCCATAATGGAATCGGAATTTATCGTTTTGGATAAGGCCGAAGAAGAGGCTGAATGGCTACGTCAATTTGTGGAAGACATTTCAAGATGGCCAAAGCCGTTATCGGCTATTTGCATACATTGTGATAGTGAGTCAGCAATCGGTGGAGCCAAAAGCTCAATGTACAATGGCAAATCAAGGCACATCAGGCGTAGACATAACACAATACGACAACTTATATCAACAGGTGTTATCAGATTGACCATGTCAAGTCAAAAGATAACATTGTAGACCCGTTAACAAAAGGCTTAAGCATAGAATTAGTTTGTAAGTTGTCAAGAGGAATGGGACTAAAGCCTATGGAAAAGGAGAATATGAGAGAAGCCTAACCTAGTTGACTGGAGATCCCAAGATCTAGGTTCAATAAGACAACTTAATCATATGACCAATGGAGTCACTTTAGGGGAGTACCCTAAAACTTAAAGGGAGTGATGAACTTCCTAGTCCATTCACTCTAGGGGAGTACCCCAAACCGGTGACCAATGGAAGGTTAAGCATATTCAGGTTAGATGATTGTGGGAATCAATATAACCGTAATACTTTTAGTGATTCATGGAATCACCTATGTTAGAGAGAAGTGGGGTCGCTTCGAATAGATTTGTGGGGAGGCGCAAATCCTAGAGCTCTCGCTGAACCAGGAAAGTGTCCCATGACCATTAACGGACACGACAATGAGGGGTTGATCAAACTAGGAAGAGTGTTGTGTGAATGTATATTGTTGTCTACATAAAACAAAGTCTGTTCAAAGACATCGTGTCTACACACCGCTAGGAGACTAAGTATACATCACAAACAAAGGTTCAAAGGGAAGACCTACCTAACCTGCAACAATTGACTGCTGAACTTTTGGGAGAACTGATTTCCATTCATGTGGGGGATTGTTGGAAACTTATTGATAATATTAATATGGTTATTGATATTTAGTCAGTAAATTAATGTGTTGAATGAAAATTAATGTGTTTAATGACATTAGGAATTAATAGTGTGGGAAGTTGTCCCACATTGGAGGAAAGAAAGAATATAAAATGGTTTATATTCTATAACCTCTAGTGTATATTGTTTCCTAAGGTTTCACACTAAGTGGATTCCCGAAGGGTGTGAAACACCCTTAACTCGCAATCGAACACGCGCGCGCGCGGCGTGGGCATGTGGGCGCTTTGATGGCGCACTTTGCACTTCGCACACTCGCATCACCGAGAGCCGCCTTAGTATTTTTGAAGGTTGGTTCGAGGGTCTGGTCAGGTGCGACTGACCTTGGTGCGCGGTCGACTCGCAATCGAACACGCGCGCGCGCGGCCGTGGGCATGTGGGCGCTTTGATGGCGCACTTTGACTTGAACACTCGCATCCACGAGAGCCGGCCTTAGTATTTTTGAAGGTTGGTTCGAGGGTCTGGTCAGGTGCGACTGACCTTGGTGCGCGGTCAGAGCTGTGACTCGTAACAGTTTCCGTTACACGTTGACCGAAACCGACGACTGTTAATGATGAATTAAATGAGTAGTCACGATTTCAGATTAATAACTGCGTAATGGCTGGGTGGCTGTTATGATTCGAATTCTACTATAAATACTGAGGGTGCCTCAGAAGACCTACAGCAAAACAGGTTCTCTAATCATCCTCAATCTCTTTGGTTTCTCTTCTACAAATAAGTTCGCGTTTTAGAACAATCCCGGCAGTATAAACTGCTTCGGCTGTTATACCCTAGGAAACAAAACGAGTTCTCCTGAGAGGCTCGGAATTCGTTTTAAGGGCCCCGTGTTAAACATGATCCTCAGCTTTTACATTTTTGATCATCTATTTCTATAACTTTACAATTGTAAAAGAGATTTATAATCATTTATTTATGTTCATTTGTATTTAGTATATTAATAAAAATTGTTTGAGTTTAATTTTTATATGAACGGTTCCTATACGATTGCAAGTCATTCTTGGTGGATATACAAAGACTGAAAGATTTTGACATCCATGAAAAGAATTTCTAAGTCCGCCACTGCTGTAACAACATATCCTATGGGTTCGACAACAAAATGAATACTCAAGCAGTTTTATTCTTCTTCTTCTCATCAATGACGGCTCTAACCTCGGGTTCGACTGACTCCCACAAACCTTTAATATCCATCACTGCCTCCATCTTAATAGCCCAGGCGCTCTAACTCGTAGCTATTAACATTAGGATCTAGAGCGAAATTGAGCTGGTCTCCTTAGGTGGTACAGTGACAGTAAAAACAGTAGACATGGTACTAAATCAAGGTTATTTAGGCATACCACCAAATGTTGGTGTTCAGAGGATGCTAGAGTATAATATAACATGACTTTTTTAGAACAATCTTTAATATGCTTTATTCATTTCAAAGCTTCAAATTAGTACATTGAAAGAAACAAAACAAAACACTCTTAACAATAAACTTGTGAAGACCTATCCTATATAAAGGAAAACATATAACAACAAACTAAAAAACTGATTACTACGTCCACATTCTCCATAACCAGCTTCCAGCATTTCACGTTTGTTTTACCCACTTCTGTTTGACCTGGACCAAGTCACATTGACCATCACCTACTTGATAAAAGGTAAAAAAAGAACCTGAATCATCAGACTTCAAACTTGGTATTGAGATAAACAAACCTAAAATCATAATTAAAGAATGCAAATAACATACTAATCAAACTATTGATTCCAAAAAACAACAAAGAGTCAGGTATGAGAAGGTTAACTTGGGGCATAAAATAAAACCATAAATATGCTAGTATAGAATCTGTTAAAGACGATAATCAAGCTAGGATCATTTGACAAATTATGTAATAATGAAGGATGGCCATGAAAGACAACATGACTACTCTCAAGGAAGACCAAACTTCGGAACTAGTTCCACAACCAACTTACATAAGAACCTTAATTAGGAAAATAGGTATCCGAGTAAGCTACAAAGTGGACAGATCCATTGGAAGGTTTAAACCTTGTAACTACGAGGAAACATTTAGCCTAGTCACCAAATGAGTCATGCTTCAAGTAATCCTCACCGTATCCATGAATAAAATACAAAATTTGTGGCAAATGGATGTAAAAATGTGTTCCTATTCAAAGAATTAGACTATGTAATTCATATTGAGCCATCGCTTGGATTCAAACTCCCCACACACTCTACTAAGCGTGTAAACAAAAGATGGCATTATACATCTGGAAATAATCACCACAGGCATGGTATGGAAAGATCACTGAGTTTTTAGTTCACATTAGATTCTTAAGTACTAGAGCAAATGCAAGCCTATTGGTGTAAAAGTTTGTAGCAAAGTTTTATAGTTTACTAGGTGACCTAGAGAACGAAGTGGTGCAACTTAAATAAAAATCTACATACTAGGTTCAAAATGAAGGACCTTGGAAGACTTTCATATTTTCTTGGGTTGAAGATAAAGTACACGGAAGCTGTCATTCTATTTACATCCAAATCATATGCGTTAGAATTTCTAAAATGATTTTAGATGGATGATGCAAAAGGACATGCAACCACTATATATTGATGTTAACAACAACCTATACCAAGATGCAACAAAGTAAATTAAGAATGAAATCGAGTAACAAATGATCGTAGGAAGCCTTATTTACTTAACTGGAACACGCACGCACATTATGTTTGAAGTAGGAACAAAAATGTAATTTAATATTTTTTAACTTGAATTGTATATTATTATTACAATAATAATTATGTCAACCATATATCACATCAATTCTCTATGTGTGATATCTTTGTAGAAATAAAAAAACCAAAAATAAATAAATAAATTAACAGGCGCTTCAAGCAGTTGTAAAATAACATGTTAAACAATTTGGACGAACAAGAATAACCAAGCAAAATCAATATACTCGTTAGCATATTTGTTATTACATCGTTATCACAAACAAACATAAAATAAAAGCTTAAAACTTAAATAATTACATCTTTTAGAAACAAATTAATCAATTACACAATCAATGCATGTCTTCTACTTATCTAACAAGGGCATCAAGAGAGAAAATAGGTAAACAGTTTGTAAACAATGGCAACTACGACTACGAAGATGATCTGATCAGTTATGGAGATGCCGTCAATTTTGTCAACTACATCATTTAGACTTGAAGGTGAGCACTTGAGTTCAATGGAGTATGCTCCTTTGTCATCTTGAATATCTGGTTCAATGTTTATCTCCCCAAATACCGATGTAAACTCCCCGTAGCTCCATTCCTTTTACTCATATATCATCATATCAACTTATATTTAGTTCATGTAAATCATGTACGATAAAACAAATCTATAGCGACCATTATAAACTATTCACAATGCGATAATGAGCTAAAGATGTTTAAGGGCTATGTAGTTGATCAAGATTATATTTTAGCTCTAAGACCAAACATAGTGGACATACTGAGGGCGCTAAACTCTCATGTCAATCTAAACATACTCACCCAACCATTTGACTCCTTTATGAAAATATTATCGATCATCTACAATAGTATCATATGCATAACCATATAATTTAATTGAAGCGTTATTAATTAACATCATATCCTGGTGAAAATTTATAATGTTAGATCAGTTTAAGAATAGATCACCTGAAGTTGTTCTCCAAGGGTGATGACAATGGTGTTAGGGTTGGCGTGGAAGGAGAATGGTCCGTCTTCAGAGAGGAGACGAAAATCACCCGAATCAGTTGGGATGTGAAGGCTGAGAGCAAATGTAGTCGAGTCGCGTCTAGATCCGGTATCTAGTGCACCCGGAGTTTGACATGAACGTGGAGTGTGAGGTTGAAGCAATGAGTTACTGTGCTTGAACAATGTCATTCTTGTTTCGTTTTCCTTAATTTTCTTTCGAGGTTTCTTTCCGCCATTACTTGCGATAATCTGAGCCACATCTTTCGCAATTCCTTCAAGCTTGTTTGCTAGATTATCCATCTTTTGTCTACAAATAAATAACTAAATAAATATGCATGTATGTATGTATTAATGACCAATGAAAACTAAAAAACCCACTTAAGTTATAGTTTGATATGGTTATATTCGGATGTAAAAGGTTTGTAGATTGATTGGATGGATGATGGATAAAGCTATTTATAAGGAAAACAGAAATGAAAAAGTTTGACAAACCTAAACAAATGAAACTGCTCCTTATTTCTAACTTCTCGTCGTCGTTCAGCCGCGGCCATGGCGGATCGACACCAAGCAAACTCCTCCCTGTCACCATCGCGGCTCCACCTTTCGGCCAACAATCCAAAACAAAATTCTGCCTCAGCGAATGCTGCATTCAACTCCTCCGAAGATATTCCATGACCACTCACTTGAAACGTGCCAAACTTAAGGGCAGAATCCAACATCTTTTGTATTGAATTCTTGTCCTTAGATTTGATCAACCGGTATTCAACATTTGCAATTGGTGGTCTGTTCATGTCGTTAGGCAGATCAAATTCAGCAATGTTCTTCAATTTGTCAACGTCATTATTAATTAAGAGGATGAATTAGACATTGGAGATGGAGGTTCAGCCGATGATGATGATGAAAGGTGACCACTAATTCATGCGAGAGCAATAATCGGAAGCTTGTTTTGTGGAATATTTTTAGATTGAATGGTAGAGAAATGAGAAGAATATGTGAATTATGGTTATTGCATCATGCGTTTTTTTGGCATATTGGGGTGGCTGACACCTATTATTAATGATCTTCTGTCATAATAGTTAAGATAGAGGTGAGATGTTTTTCATCTTTTGGATATTCAAGATTTAAACATTGGTATCGGCGAATATTATTAACTTGATGATACTAACAATTAACAACAAACTAATAACTTGACGTTCAAAATGAAATACACCTATTACTTTTTAGCTCGCTTTTACACATGAATTTAGATGACATTTGTACTTTTTGAAACCTATTTCGGGATGTGATTGCTATTTCTACCCTTTTAATAGGTGGGATTTTAATGAACATGCTTAAAAAACACCGTCTATTTTTTACTATTTAAAATTAAGTTTTATATGTTTTTGAAGGAAAACAATAGAGAAATCTTAAACTTAACTTTTTATCATCTTGTTAGAGTTACTTTATATAAAAATACATTCAAGTTGTAAGGGAGCAAAGAGTAGTCAAAGTAAAATGAATGAGGGGTAATGAGTGAGTAAACAGACCTAATTTTGAAGAAACAGTTATGATCCTTGTTAAATTTGGAAGTGTTTCGGTTGAATTTGTGTTGATTTAGTTTGATTCGATATTATATAAACTATACGTAGTGGATATTTTGAGGGTTCCAAACATACGTAAGCTTGATTTTCAAAAGAATTTGTGACATTTTTTATGTGTCAACACTATATTTGGCCACAAATCTTTATGGTGAAATTTCTGTGACAGTTTTTAGTGATAAATTCTTGGTAATAGTTTAGTTTTGAATATGAAAATTTCATCAAGACAACTATGGTGGTTTGGTTATTCTATGAAATATTAAATTAATAATGGCACATCCATATTTCGATGGAAATATCATGGGCACTCAAGAAATGTTAACGACAAGATTTAATCTGTTTCCATAGGCAAATGAAAAATCTTTGTTTTATCAGGTATCACGGATACATCTAATTGATTGGTGAACATCATGAGCTAGTCTCATGCCTAACAACTCAATAATAATGAATACGTTCCAAATTTCTGATAAGTCGAGATGGTCTTCTCCCATTATGTTGTAAGGCCTCATTCTTATGAGTTGTCATAGTTGGTTTCATATATCATAACCACAATTATCAAACTAAAAACTTCATAACCAATGCAATGGAAAATTTTTTACCCATTTAATATTCATAATAAGGCAAATTATCAATTCCATAAATGCTTTCATTGTCTTAAATTTCATAAAACAAACAATAAACAGGGTGATAGTCTTTATCGTAGGGTAAGCTCCTTTTTGCCATTATGTGACCCCTAGCTCTGCCATCCCTTATTGATGCAGTCGGAAACAGAGAGATAGCTAATTGAACCTGTTGATTCTACAAGAATACCAGGAACAATTCTTCTAACTATCGTTGATTCACAAAGAATACCGATAATCAGGGTAGATCACTAACACACACAGTGATAGAGAGAAAAAACAGATTTTTATAAAACTTGAATAATATTTCTCCCATTTCTTACAATCATATAAAGAAACAAAACCAAATTCGAATGGGCCACAAAACATAAACGGGCCGAAAACTGGGCCTAAAGCAAAGTCCAACAAAATGTAAAAATAAGACAAAAACTGAAATAACTCCTAAAATAAGCCGTTTTTGGGCCGAAACGATGACCCAAACCGCCTACGGCAGTTTGTCAAAACGTGCTCCTCGGTCCAACGGTCGTTTTGACTGGTCGTGGGCCCAAAACGGAGACTTCTAGCCCAAGTTATGGCCATTTTAGTGAAGCCCCCTTGGATAAGCGATCTTGGGCCTCCAAAAAGGTTAAAGCTTGCTCATCCACACTTGGGCCCGCATCACTTATGTATACTAAAATGTCATCGTTACTAAGTGAGACCTAGTTTTATTTTTAAAACATAATGATAGTCGTGACCTAGCCGATTAGAATTTAGTAGCCATTATGAACTAAACACGTCATGGGTTGTATTAACACGGTTAGGAATTCAAGAAAATACCCATCGGATCTGGACTCATGCTTGCAAAACTACGTACCCAACCCACATTTGTAGCTTATTTTATGCAATTTTGTTTCTACAGTATTTTATTTGATTTACACAAGTTAGTTTTAAAATTCCTGATTATGGACTGTAGCTTATTTTATGCAATTTTGTTTCTACATTATTGTATTTGATTTACCAAGTTAGTTTTAAAATTCCTGATTATGGACTACGTGGGTTCTGTACCGATTCCTATGTAAACCATATTCGAATGCAAAAATGAGGATAGTGTGTTTGAAAATCAAAGTTTCTTTTGCTTAATTTTCACATTGGATTTTTAAGGTAAATTAAGTATTCCATTGCTAGTTCAAGTATGGCATCTTAAATGGTGTTTTTTGGAGCCGTCATTTGATATTCGTGGTGAGTTATGTATCGATTATTGATTGAGGTTGTCCTACAATTAGATTGAGTGTATCTGTATCTTAATCACTCTGTTGTCTATCTATTTTATTTTAAATTCCTGACTTTATTCATTACAATAGTGGGTGTATATCATCTGGTATCAGAGTCGAAGCACGGTATGTTTCGACTCATCTCCATCATACAATTTCAAAGGATTCAAGTTTACAACAATTGTTCAATCATGGATGTTGAACCTCGATACGATGATGATGGAGTTGTGCCCAATGAGAGGGAGTGTTTATCGTGGAACAAGTTCTTTACGAGATTATTTCAAGATGATTAATTTATGTCTAAGAGATTAAATTCAAAAAATGATCCATCAAAAGAATTGAAAGGTAGATTAGATAAATATGAGACACTAACATTTACCAACGAGAAACATGATGCTAATGCTCGTCTAGTGTTTGTACTTCCCAACAAACTAGAAATTGAAGACGCTGATGATAAGGAATTCAGATTACATCACAAAAAAAATCAAGTTCAATCTACATGCAAGTTACATTATCAATGTCTATGCAACAAATATATCCATTCAAGTGAGCCAACACCCATTAAGGATTCTCTTCGGTTTACATTCTGGGCTCAAGTTATGCACCAATGAATACACACAAGAAATACCTCTCGAGCCGCCCCTGATGCGGGATGTACAAGTTTGAGGGTAAACTTCTCTCAAACAGGAGAGGATGATAGCCATGACCTAGCCGATTAGAATTTAGTAGCCATTACGGACTAAGCATGTCACGAGTTGCATTAACATGGTTGCATTATCATGGTTGCATCAGTGGAGAAATGGGTTAACTTGATCCAAGAAAATACCCATCAGATTTTGACTCATACATTCAAAGCTACTTAACCCGTGTTTGTAGCTTATTTAATGTTATTTTGTTTCTACACGGTTGCATCTATGTATGACAAAGGATCCGCACATGAGTAAAGATTTGCGTAGACTAAGGCGTTGTTTGTTTTTTCTGCAACTAAATGTCTGCAGACTGCGGACCACATCTGCAGACATCTGCAGGAAAATAGGTGGATCAAACCTCTGCAGTTTGCAACAAGAAGAGTGTCTATTTTTTAACGTCTACAAACTGCTAAAATCAACTGGTGGTGGTACACAACGGTGTTGGATGGTGGTGGTGATGATCGATGGTGGGTGGTGAATGGTGGGTGGTGGTGGTGTCGGACGGTGGCGGTGGCGGACGGTGGTGGTGGCGTACGGTGGCTGTGGCGGCTGGTGGTGATGGTGGACATGGGTAGTGGTGGTGATGTTTTTAATCATCTACAGACTTTAGAAGACTTTTTTAATGAAAATTCATCCAAAACACAAATAGTCTGCAGACCTCAATGTCTGCGCGTGATTTGCACGACGCAGCCAGAAAATGTCAGGAAGAGTTTTCCTTAGAAAAACAAACACCCCTAAGTCTATTGTAGAGTACAATTATATCAGTCTATACTAACAGTGAAACAATTAACTGACACCAAGTCTTCAGGTTATTAATTCAAAATTTCACCGAGTAAATGATAATTTCTAGTAATGAGATCATCATTTTTCTCATTCTTCATGTTTTTTAGCAGATCTCTCTAGCCTTTCTTCAACTCGATTTTTTCACAACGTTTATGTAAAGCTTCCATAACACTCTCTAAGTTTTATTATTTATTTTTTTTGCGTTATGATAAACTTCCTTCGATAATGCTATGGTAAGCACGACAAGCATTTTCTTCTTCAAGTCATAAGATCGTCTTTCAGCTTCGGATAGACATGAGTTTTGGTTCTTGACTCCAACCCATATGGACGTATGTCAGATGCATATACCCTTCACTAATAAGGATCCACATACTTGTGTCAACCTACCAAACTGTAAGGATTCCTATAAGTCTGATGCAGCCAAAACATCTAAAGTCTCTCTGCAAGCAATGCACTAAAGAACTGAAGTAGAATTGCTTCGGAAGTTTTACACCATGCACTAGAAATATTCTAAGTGTAAAATATTCCGAAGCCAAGACCAATATCTTCCGAAGCCAAAAGTGAAGTCTTCCGAAGCTTCAAAGACAAAGTCTTCCGAAGCAAAGAATGAAGACAGATTTCTTCCGAAGACTTTTAGAGATATGCATTTATCTGATGTATTTTACCATAAAGCTGGACCACCTTTCCGCTGCAACTCTGTAAAGTCACCAACTTACGTGAGTTGGTGAAAGATCCATGCTTTTGGTAAACTGTACATTGAGGTCTTGAGTCCATGCTTTCTACTTTATGTACTTTTATCCTTTTTGTAATATATTAGGATGTGAGCTATGGCATGTCATAGTCACAAGTCAAAAGGCAGATATGCCGTTTGACTCTACAATTGATTTTGTTTGTGTAGTCAATTGTATCCAGTTGGCTTTCAAAGTATAGCCGGTTGTAGGTTGTCGTATAAGTATTCCATGTTCTTGTATCTTTCCTTTATGCTTTGTAACACTTGTAATAGAACTTGAGAAAGCAATATACGGCACCTTGAAACCCAATCTCTTGTGTTCTCTTGTTCTGTCTCTTACTTATTACTTGTGTTCTTAGTATCAGTATTGTGGTTAATCCAGTTTACTGTTTGATTAAAGTTTGGTTAATCTCCTCTTTGTGTTGTTGTGTTGTAAGTGACCACCCTTCACCGGTCCTGCAATTGGTATCAGAGCTTTTCAGGCTCTTGATATAAGATCTCACCATCTTAAGATCCCTCTCACACACAAATACTAAACTTTCAAATGGCAGCCATTTCAAAGACTGATATGAAAACTGGAACCATGAACAAGTCCCCACTGATCACTCTTGATGACTTTGATACCTGGTGTATGAGAATGGAAGGTTTCATCAGGTCTCTAGACTCAAGAATATGGGAGTCTGTTGAAAATGGACCTTTCCTACCCAGCACTCCTTCTCCTACTAGTGCTAGTATGATCCCTAAAGATGTGGCTAACTACTCTGATGAAGATAGGAAAAGAGTAGAGATTAACAGAAAAGCCATGACAGCTCTTCAAACTGCCCTTCCAAACTCTATGTACGGAGGTTTCAAGAAGTGAAAAATAGCTAAACAGTTGTGGAATGCACTAAAACTGATGTATGAAGGCTCCTCTGAAGTCAAGGAGAACAAGAAGGATCTCCTAAAGCAGCAGTTTGAAAATTTCACCTTCAAAACAGGTGAAACCATGACTCATCAATACTTCAGGTATGTTGAGATTGTGGATACCCTTGTGGATGAAGGAGTTCCTCTTTAAAATAGAGACATTGTAAGGAAGTTCATGTCCTCACTTCCTAGGAAATGGACACACTATTGTGTGGTGATCAAGAGGACTGAAAATCTCAAAACTCTTACTCTGACAGAGTTATATGGGATTCTCAATGGCTACCAGATGGAGATGAACATGCAAGGTTCATCTGGCAACTTCAACAATCTATTGGGTTCAGCCCTGCATGTGGTTGAAAGGGATAGCATAGAACCCCAACATCATCTCATATGCTACCCTGACAATTCACCAAAGGGTCCTTTCATCACCTTCCCAGAGACACCCAGGGAGAACTACACTCAAGGAAGCCCATTCCAAGAGACAAGCTCTTCTCAAGCCTTTGTGTCTTCTGATGAAAGTTGTGGACAACTCTCTTTTCACTCTTGAAGACCTGGATTGTATCCATCCAGATGATTGGAATATATGGAAATAGTCCAGCAGATGGCTCTTCTCACTCATAGAGCCAAGAAGTTCTACAAGAGAACTGGAAGGAGGTTTCCAAGCAATGCAACCAGTGGAAATTTGGCTTGGATAAAAGCAAAGTCAAGTGTTACAACTGTAACCTGATGGGCCACTTTGCTAGAGAGTGTAAGGCACCTAAAACAAGTGGTGGCCAAGCACAAACCAGACCAAACTACACTGAGAAAGCCCCTCAGAATGAGAAGCCAAAGCAACAAGCTGCTGTTGCTGTTGAAGAAGGAGGCTTTGACTGGAGCTTTCAGGTGGAAGATGCTTCTCCAAACCAAGCACTAATGGCAGATCATGATGAAGCCAAGGTATTGGAACATCTCTGTACTCCTGAATGCATTGCTAAAGTTAACAGATACAGGTCTATAACTTGGAGATGAGATCTGATCTTGAGTCCTTAAACATTTTAAAATCTGATTTTAGAAAGTCTGAAAATGATTATAAACTAAAGATAGAGGACTTAGAGAAAACCATTTCAGTTCTAAAACATGAGCATACAGATTTTAGGACTCAAATCAAAGATCTCATAACCAAGCTGACTGAGTGCCAGGCTGAGCTTGTGATCAGCAAAGCCAGGGCAGAAAAGAGTGTTCTTGAAGAAGAGACCTTCAAGAACATGATATCCTCATCCCTGCACAACAAGGTGTGTTATCAAAATAGACAGGGACTGGGATCCAATGAGATAGCTCCTCCACACACAATCTTGTCTGTAAGATCTCCTAGGTGTGGAACTTGTGAAGATGAGCTTCCTCTCATAGATCCTATAAGTGAAGAGGATGAAGAAGAGATAGTGAAGAATTCCTCTGAGAAGAGTGAAGAGGAGGATTCTAAGAAGGGCCACTATCCTTCTGAGGAGAAGAAGATTACTGTGATGACCAAGTCAATGAGAAAGAACTTGATCAGGAAGAGCAAAAGAAAAGCAAGGAAGGCTCAAGAGATCAAGGCTACTTTTGACTCTAAGCAGAAACAAGTTTTTATCTCTGCAGGGTTTGAAGTAGTAAAGACTGAAGACATCAACCAAAACTCTTCAGCTAAGAGTTCTGGTTCTTGTTCAAATCATCTCAGTACCAAGAAGAAGACTGATCTGCTGTGTACCACTGCTGCACAGCCTGGACCATCAAACTCCAAAGAACAGTTCCCAGCCCATAAGAACTGTCTCAGCATCTGCAAAGATGAAGGTGGAGAAGGGATGTGACCAAAGACAGTCTTGTTCTCATAAGAAGACTCTTGTGAAGAAGAAAATGTTGTGTGTCATGTGTGAAAGTACCTCTCACATTGCTAAGGATTGTCCATACAATCCTAAAAGTACTGTCCATATGACCAAGACAAAGACTTCAAAGAGTTCCAAGAAGATTCAAGCTTCGGAAGGAAATTTGTTTCCTTCGGAAGCTCCAAATCTAAGAAGAAGGCAAATGGAAAATTACCTTCGGAAGAGAAGTTGGTCTCGGAAGAAAGGAATTCTTCCGAAGCACTGAAGTCTGCTGCAGTGACTGCAGAATCTTCCGAAGGTTCAGTCATCAAAACTTCCGAAGTCCCAAAAGCTTCCAAAGTTTTGAAGGTCAAGTCCAAGACTCCAAAGGTGGTGTGGAAGTCTAAGAAAGACCAAGTGACTGAAAATTCTCCATCAACAACAGCTCAAGATCCTCTAGCACAACCATAGGATCTATTACTGTTGCATTACCTTCTATTATACTTAGTGAGCCCAAGACAAATAAGGCTTGGGTTTCCAAATGTAACTAATCATTTTCTTTGTGCAGGAACAGCTCAAGACAAACAAGAATGTCTGGATCATTGATAGTGGCTGTTCCAGGCACATGACAGGCAATAGGTCACTACTCCATAACTTTGAGAGGATTGATGGAGGACCAGTTGCTTTTGGAGGAGATGAAGGTGGTTACATTTCTGGAAGGGGCAAGGTCACAAATGGTAAGCTCAGCATTGAAAAGGTAAACTTTGTCAAGGAGCTTGGGTACAATCTTCTGAGTGTATCCTAATTTTGTGATCAGAGTCATAACATGCTATTTACTGAGCATGAGTACATTGTTCTCAAGCCTGGAGTGGTCATTCCTCATGAGCACATCCTGCTTAGAGCCCCCAGGAAAGGGAACATGTACAAGATGGACTTGCAAGAAACATCTCCCTCCGGAGAAGTTTCATGCTTTCTGTCTAAAGCAAATAGTGATGAGTCTTTCCTATGGCATAAAAGAATGTGCCATGTAAACTTTAAGAACATGAATAAACTAATTAAACATGATTTGGTAACTGGAATGCCAAAGAAAGAGTTTACAAGTGATGATCATTGTGTTGCATGCCTGAAAGGGAAGCACCATAAGGTATCTCACAAGCCTAAGGAAAGGAACTCCATCACTACTCCCCTACACTTATTACATATGGATCTCTTTGGCCCCCCAGTTTAATGAGTCTAGGAAGGACCTCTTATTGTTTGGAGATCACAGATGATTTTACAAGATTCACTTGGGTTTTCTTTCTTAGAACTAAGGATGAGACCCCTGAGATTCTGAAGAATTTCATCTTAAAAATTGAGAATCAAAGTGATCACAAGGTCAAAACCATAAGATGTGATCAAGGGACTGAATTCAAGAATCAAATCCTTGATACATTTTGTGATGAAAAAGGTATTACAAGACAATATAGTGCTCCCAGGACTCCTCAGCAAAATGGTGTTGCTGAGAGGAGAAACAGGACACTAATTGAAGCTGCAAGAACTATGTTGTCTGACTCTAAACTGCCCATCACCTTCTGGGCAGAGGCAGTAAACACTGCTTGCTATGTGCAAAACAGAGTTTTAGTAGTTAAGACACATGGTAAGACTCCTTATGAACTTTGGCACAAGAGAAAACCTTTCATTGGTTTTCTCAGGTCATTTGGATGTCCTTGCACCATCTTGAATACCAAAGATCAAATTGCCAAATTTGCTGAGAAATCAGATGATGGACACTTCATTGGATACTCTTCCCAGGCTAAGGCTTATAGAGTATACAATCTCAGAACTAGAATTGTTGAGGAGTCAGCCAATGTGACTTTCAATGAACACACACCCTGTGTGGCTGGTTCTGGTCCTGATTGGCTATTTGATCTTGATTTAGTTACCAACTGTTTTAACAAATCTTGTGAGAATGTTTCAGGATCTGCAGAAAATTTAAATACAGGTGATCCTGATCCAAGATTTGAGCTAAGAAGACCTTCAATTCATACATCTTCAGCTCCAGTTGGAACTACTTCAGCAAATGAGGTTTCTATCATCACTACAATGACAAATTCAGCTGATACATCTGGGGTGCCTTCAAATTCCAGCTCAGAGGCTCCACAACCAGATAAAGATACCTCAATTGTGGAAGACAACAATGGTGATGGTGAAAGTGATCAGGAATTCCTTGATGCTAATAACCACACCATAGATGACAACATCAATGATGTCACACACTCATTGGATCAAGTCAATCTTGATAAGTGTGGTGATGTGGAGGGTGAATCATCTATGCCAGATCTAAATTTCTCAAATTTGGATCTTTCTCAGCAACTTGCTGTGATCCCTCAGCTCAGGATCCACAAGTCTCACCCCACCACAAACATCATTGGAGATGTTGTCACAGGGGTAAGAACAAGAGGACAAACCCATGAAGCAAATGTTTGTCTTCACTCTTGTTTCTTATCCCAGATAGAGCCAAAGAAAGTTGATGAGGCTCTAAAGGATGGAAGTTGGGTTGAAGCTATGCAACAAGAGTTGCTTCAATTCAAAAGGCAAAAAGTTTGGAACCTTTGTCCTCTTCCTCATGGGAAGACTACCATTGGAACCAAATGGGTGTTTAGGAATAAGAAGGATGATAGAGGCATTATCATCAAGAACAAGGCTAGACTAGTTGTTCAAGGATACACACAAGAAGAAGGGATTGACTACACTGATGTTTTTGCTCCTGTAGCAAGACTAGAAGCTGTTAGGATATTCCTGGCATTTGCTGCATCCAAGAACTTCAAGGTCTTTCAACTTGATGTAAAGTGTGCTTTTCTGTATGGAGTGATTGATGAAGAGGTGTATGTCAAACAGCCACCTGGTTTGTAGACCCTGATCATCCTGATTATGTCTGCAAGCTTGACAAAGCTCTTTATGGGCTGCATCAGGCACCCAGGAAGTGGTATGAGACATTGTCTGAGTATCTTTGCAAACATGGATTCAGGAGAGGAACTATAGATGGAACTCTCTTCATCAAAGGACAGGGAAATGACATATTGCTAGTTCAAGTGTATGTAGATGACATCATCTTTGGTTCAACTAATCCAAAGCTCTGCAAAGACTTTGAGAAGCTGATGAAAGACAGATTTGAAATGAGTGCAATGGGAGAACTCAATTTCTTTCTGGGAATTCAAGTGAAGCAAGTTGAAGATGGTATCTTCATAAGTCAGTCAAAGTATGTTCAGGACATACTCAAGAGGTTCAACATGACTGATTGTAAGATTGCTAAGACACCCATAGCCAGAAACCACTCCCTTGGACCTGATCTTGAGGGGGAGTGTGTAGATGAACACTTATACAGGGCTATGATTGGGTCTCTTATGTATCTTACAGCTAGCAGCCTGATATCATGTTTGCTACATGTATTTGTGCAAGATATCAAGCCAACCCTAAGATGTCTCACCTCATCACTGTCAAGAGGATTCTAAGATACCTCAAAGGTGCTTCAACACTTGGTTTATGGTATCCAAAGAATCCTGACTTCAATCTGTATGCTTATACAGATAGTGATTATGGTGGTTGCAACATGACTGCAAAGTCTACATCTGGGGGATGTCAATTCCTTGGTGGAAGGGTTGTCTCATGGCAATGCAAGAAACAATCTTGTGTGTTTGCATCAACCGCTGAGGCTGAATACATTGCTGCTGCAAGTTGCTGTGCTCAAGTGCTTTGGATTCAAAATCAGATGCTGGACTATGGATTTAACTTCAAGGAGACTCCTATTCACATAGACAACAATAGTGCTATCTCTATCACTAAGACCCCTGTGCAGCACTCAAGGACCAAAGACATCAATATCAGGTACCATTTAATAAGAGATAACTATGAAAAGGGATTAATTAAACTAGTCAAAGTTCATACAGATGAACAATATGCTGATCTGTTTACAAAAGCTTTTGATGAACAGAGATTTTAATATCTAATATCAGCTATTGGGATGATTAACTTTGAGTAGATCTTTTCTTAAAACTAATTCTAATTATTTCTTAAAATATGTGTGTCCTAAGTTGTCTAGTTCATCACTTTCATAAGCTCATGTTTTCTTTGGATATAAAATCCTTTTTGAAGACTTTCCTTATATTCTTGAAAAATTTCTGATTCCTCGGAAGATATATTTTTACCTTCGGAAGCAAATCATGTCTTTAAAATAAATAACTGTCTAAGAAATTTTACCTTCGGAAGAGGTTTCAATCTATCTTCCGAAGCTTAAATACTTGTCTCAGACACTTATTTGTTTTCAAGGACTTTTTCCTTCCGAAGCAAAATTAACTCTCGGAAGCTTTGTTGGTTTATATACAAAGCATTCAAGTTTTTATTTCTCTTCCGAAGCAAAATTTTCAAGATTCTCAGGAAATTCTTCCGAAGTCATTTTAGCTTCGGAAGCTTTTTCATTAAAACTTCCGAAGATAATTTACCTTCGGAAGCTTTTCGAATTCCAAGAAAACTACTTTTTGAGCAAAAGTAATCTACTTTTTCAGAGGTGGGACCGACATTCGGATTTCAAAGTTTATCCTTCTTCATTAACTTTGTTTCAAATCCTTTTCACATAAATACCCAACGGTTCCCCCTCTCCCTCACTATCTTCTTCAATTCTACTATTCCTCAAACCTAATTCCCAAACCGCCCTTGCTTTTTCACCTTTCTTCATCCTTAAGCTTCTAAATTGGCCAACCTTAACCCCAAAAACAACCCAGATTTCTCCATGCAACTTCACAGGCAACACAATCAGGTTGCTCTTTTAAGCTCTAAGAAAGATGATAGTTTCTCAGAGATTTGCCTTTTTTAGCTCTATCTAATTACTTCACCTCCCTAACCATTGATCCTACTCTCTATGAGGATCATCTGCTTGAATTTTGGAAGACCTGCCAAGAGGTCATCATGGATGGGGAGAAGGCACTGTCTGCCACAGTGCAAGGGAGGACAATCTTCATCACTCCGGCCATCATCAACACTCATTTGCAGCTGGATGATGAAGAAGGTGAGTTGTCCTTCCCAAAGGAAGCTGTCAATCATTCCTTTGAGCAGATGGGCTATGAGGGAGATTTCTCTGTAAAGACCTTCAGGAAAGGAAGGTCTCATCCCAGTGGAAATACCTACTCCATGTGGTTATCCACAGCTTGTCAAACAAGCATGGAGGGTGGGACCAGATTCCTGAGGATCTCTCCTTCATAGTGCATGGAATGGTTCAAGGGGTCAAGTTCAGGTACTCTCAATTTGTCTATACAAACTTGCTTGCTAACTTGGACTCCTTAGAGTATTATATGTTTCCTAGATATGTTCAACACATTCTCAACTGTGAACTGGGCTCACAGTTGAGGGAAACAGATAATATTCTTAAATTGGGACAGATGAAGCCCGGCATCTTTAAAATCATGAAGAAGCCAACTGTAGGCTTCTCAGGGGTAGAAACAACCCTTGTCCCCAAAATGTTAGAGCTCATTGCTCAAGGTGACAACCTAGCAACACAAGCTAGTGTTGAACCCACACCTTCTACCTCTCTACCACTAAAAAGGCCTCAAGTAACCCTCACCTACCAAAGAAAATCCAAACGAACCCCTGCTCAAGCTATTGAGTCTGTGCAGGTCCCCATATACTCACCAATACAGGAGGAAGTGGACACTAGAGCTCCCACTTCCCCTGAGGAGCAAACCACTCCCATCTCTTTTACAATTAGGGCTGAGGTTCCTCATGCTCACCCTGATGAGCTCACAAGCCCAACTGCCTTAAGCCTTCACTCTGAGTCTCAACACTCAAGTGAACAACCTTTAGGGGACAGTTACCATCCCCAGCCTTTAGATCTAAATCAACCCATTCCCAACCTTTTATTCTATACTGATGAAGACTTAGGTTTCAGTGAGTACCATGAGTCTCTCTTCTCTTCCCCTACTCAAAGAGAGATGAGTACTCCTGAGTCTCCTCAGTCTAGCCCACATCAGTCACCCATAACTGAGGTGGATACTTCTGAACCTGTTCAGGATATCCATATGGAAGAGGCTCTCACTTTTGCAAGTGATTACATTATTAAGACCTCAACCATGGCAACTCAGCCCATTGACATCTCAACTGAGAATGTCAATGAGCAGAGGAAATCCAGCAGCCAAGAACCTGAAGCTGGTGGAGAGAGAGAGAGGACTTTGGTCCAATCATCTTATCCCCCAATGATTCTTCTAATGAAAAAGTGGGGAATCTGAGACTAAAGGTGCAAAAACTATCAAAAACATGCTCCTATTTAGTCTCTAAGGTTAGTCACCATGAATCTCAGGTGACTATCCCTCACAACAGGGTCAATGATCAGCAACTTGAGATATCTTATCTCAGGGAAAAACTAGCTAGGAGACCTTTAAGAAGAGTTCAACCAGGAACACAAGAACCTGTGAATGTTGTTGACCTAACCTCTAGCTCACCTATGCAAGAGGGTGATGCTACCAAAAAGGGGGAGAAAGTCATTACAGACACAGAACCTAGGAGTTCTTCAGAGAGTATGAACATTGAGGACTCACCATCCTCACTTGCAATTGTGCATACTCAGCAATTTCCTCAAGTTCACATTAATGTGGACTCTATAGACTCTATCATCAGGAGTCTCTTTGAGGAAGGTATACCAAGGGCTTTGTCATCCCCACCTCAAGGAACTTCAAACTACATCATTGGGTGGAGGTATGATGCTGATAGAAGAGCCCTTATTCTTCACAGAGTTCAAGGGCAACAAGAAGTATTTGATTTTCAAACATTGATCTACTATGAAGGTCTTGATCTCGTCAACATGCCACTTGTCAATCCAAGCAAATCAAGACAAGCTGACAGGTTGCACTCAGAATTCAAGACAGAATTACTAAAGAGTTCAGCCTAAGAAGGAGACAAAGGCAATCAGGTAATGTCATTGGTCAATTAGATGCTGAGGCAGACCCTGAGATTAGCTTCAAAGGGAAAACCTTGGCTGAAGGCCCAGTGATAGAGCCTGAGAGCCCTGTCACACCAACAACTGCTTCAGAAATTCATTCCATTGGTGAAACACCTGCTGGTGAAGGTGTCTCACAACCTCTCTCTGGCCAGAGCTTGGATGCTACACCAAGAAATGAAGGCCAAACCTCTATCCACCCTAAGTCATAAAGGTCTGTGGGTGACAAAGGGAAAAGGATTTTGACTCCTGAGGAGATTGAGGAGGAGGAGAAAGAGAGGAAGAGGAAGCTAAGGGGAGAAAGTTCCTCTGGGTCTTCAGGTTTTATGCAAGCTGCAATCAGGGCTGCCCCCAGACCAAACACTCAAGATGATGAGTTGAGGGCAGTCAGGAGTACTTACCTGTAGACCAAAAACTATGACATAGATGAGATTATTTTTCTCCCTTTAGAGGAACTAAATGAACTGGCTGACATAGAAGTGTCAAGAGAGATGGACGAAAAAGAGGATGCAAGGTTACTTCTCCAATTCAAAGAGGAGAAGAGACAGAAAAGACTCTACAAGCATGCTCCTACTCTCTGCCCAGTTCAAGAAAGCCCTGTGCAAGAGACTATGGCATCCACACAAGAAACTCAGGTAGGCAAAGAAATAGACAGACAAAACATGATCAACTACCTGAGTGTCATAGGTCTCTACCAGGCATCTACACTCCTTCCCTTGTCCTTTGAGTACATTGAGTTTGAGTATCTCAAACAACTTGAACTTCAAGTGCTCAAAGAACAAAAAGCTACAAAGAGAAAGATGAGGGAAGAGGCTGCAAAGTCAAGAGCCATCATCCAAAAGAGTATGAAGAAGTCTGCTGACAAACAAAGGATGATGAGCTTCTTGAAGCTATATGGATTTTCCGGAAGGAGACTTGGCCCTATGTCTCTATCCATAATGGATGAGCGTATCAGGGTAATCAAGCAGAAGATCAAGAGTGGAGAGCTATTGACTTACACTCTCCTCCAAGTCAAATCCCACTTGAAGTGGATGTTAAGGTTGAATAACCTGAGACGACACAACCCGGACCTCCTGCTGAGCCTCCGCAAGCTTCATCTTCTGATCCACAGCAGGGTCAAACTCCCTCTCCTTCTGAACCTGTGAGGGAGGAACACCCAACTGAGAAAGACAAGGATGACAAGGTGCTGCAGACCAGTCTTCTCAGTTAAAGTCTTCTAAGAGGAAGAAGAGGATGGCTTCTAAACCAAAGTCTAAGAAGAAGAAGCCTAAATCATCTACCTTTACACCTCAGGCTGAGTCAGATCAACCTGACAAAGTGCATGAAGAGGCAGCCCAATCAACTCTAATTCAAGTGGCTCCTCTTGCAGCTGAGACACCCATCTTATCCTGGACCTTCACTACTAATCCAGAGAGATGACATGTGATCAGATATCAAGGTGTTGAGAATGTCTATACATGGCAAGATATAATCAACTTACCTCTACATGATCTCTTTGAGATGAGAAGATACTATGAAAGTCTGAATGATCCTGACCATCTAATGAAGAAGGGTATGGTCATCATTGTGCTAAGAACTACAAACATCTGAAGATCTTCTAAATGTTTTGGTAGCATCAGCCTAGGGGGAGTTTGTAAGGATTCCTATAAGTCTGATGCAGCCAAAACATCCAAAGTCTCTCTGCAAGCAATGCACTAAATAACTGAAGTAGAATTGCTTCGGAAGTTTTACACCATGCACTAGAAATATTCTAAGTGTAAAATCTTCCGAAGCCAAGACCAATATCTTCCGAAGCCAAAAGTGAAGTCTTCCGAAGCCAAAGAATGAAGACAGATTTCTTCGGAAGACTTTTAGAGATATGCCGTTATCTGATATACTTTACCATAAAGCTGGACCACCTTTCCGCTGTAACTCTGTAAAGTCACCAAGTTACATGAGTTGGTGAAAGGTCCATGCTTTTGGTAAACTATATATTGAGGTCTTGAGTCCATGCTTTCTACTTTATGTACTTTTATCCTTTTTGTAATATATTAGGATGTGAGCTATGGCATGTAATAGTCACAAGTCAAAAGGCAGATATGCCTTTTGACTCTACAATTGATTTTGTTTGTGTCTAGTCAATTTTATCCAGCTGGCTTTCAAAGTATAGCCGGCTGTAGGTTGTAGTATAAGTATTCCATGTTCTTGTATCTTTCCTTTATGCTTTGTAACACTTGAAATAGAACTTGAGAAAGCAATATACTGCATCCTTGAAACCCAATCTCTTGTGTTCTCTTGTTCTGTCTCTTACTTATTACTTGTGTTCTTAGTATCATTATTGTGGTTAATCCAGTTTACTGTTTGATTAAAGTTTGGTTAATCTCTTCTTTGTGTTGTTGTGTTGTAACTGACCACCCTTCACCGGTCCTGCACAAACAAATGATTCAAACTGAATCCTTCCAATTCAAATAATCAAAAATTGCTAAAGGGTTTAGCGGTTTGTTGGCGTTCTAATCTCGTTGTCATAGTTAATATTGTCGAAATTTTAGTTTGAAATGTCCTCGTATAATCCCTTGAAAGTACTCCTTGATAAACCATTTAATTTTGTCCAAAATTTAGATTACACAAGTGTAATTTTGGCTAACACGTGTAATTTCGCCTTACACATATATAATCAACATTTCAGGCTGAAAACAACTTAAGAAAAATGTAAGGGTCAGAAGCAAAACTATAGGGGTACAACGCCTGCATTGCAAGTTTCTCTTTTGAAGCATGTACATTCCAATTTTGCTTTAGTTACGGGTTTTGACGAGTTTTGAGTCTATTTCTTTAATAATTATAGCAAAAAATTAAACTTTTACACCTTAGAATCACTAACACATTCATGTTAACCTGAATTTGAAGATATTAACTGATAGGATTGATCTAGAACACGTGACGAGCGTTGATATCTGATCAAATCTCAATTTCATCCATATATTATTTCGATTAAGCTTTAAATCAAGAACAAGAAGATGAATGAAGAAAGTGATGATTTTTGATGAAGTTGAACACAAATCGAATTAAACATCTCTCGAAAAAGATTCAAATGCTCTGATATCACCTGTAAATCCTGGTTATAGTTTTGGATCTTCTTACCTTTGACTCAATCCTATCAAACACGCGTGTGGAATCCATGTTCTTAATGCCTAGTGTCCGTGGCAACAATTAAACAAGCTTATCAAGACCATCACATCATAACATGCATGTAATTTAAATGTTGATCTTCACACAATCATAAACGAGGTTGTACAAAGAGTTTTACACACACTAACACCTTTGTTTAACAACCTCTCACAAAGCTCTCTCTATCAAAACCCAACAAGTCCTATTTATAGTGAGATATCCATGCTAGTTTCACTTAAAAAACCATTTATGTGAACTTATGCATAATTTCACTCATGCCAAGTGAAATTACACGTGTAATTTCGCTTGGTACAACATTCCAACAAAATGTTACGGACTTTGACCAACCAAAAGCTATACATAATAATACAATCAGATACATATCAAAACAACTAAAATTATGATCTAAGTTGTTGTCACACTGACAATACTAAGTATTTAAACATCTAACATTAAAGATAATAACAAACATTAACTATTACTTGTTTAAACTTTATCTATAAATTTCATAACATAAACTTCGTAACATGATGTCAGTCTTTACTAGCCACTTAGTCTGCAACATGCCATTCTAAATCTCTAGCTTAGCTACACTTTGATTTATGTGGTATGCATACTAAACATAAGCATTGATATTTGAGCTCTACTTTTTCTTTGCAACATAAGTATTTATTTTATGAGGGTTTATGTAATCTTTGAAATATGATACTATGATTACTAGTGACAAACTGCATCCTATAATGATTTAACAGTCTTGTAATGATCAAAATGATTATCGATATTAATAGGAAGAACCATCTTAATTGCCCCATAAGCTTTGAAATCAAAATTAATAAGTCCTTTGTCCATATCATCATACTTTGATGGATCATTATTTGAAACAACTCCACAACATTAGTGATAATAGGCTTGTGAGGACCTTTGGTAATGGAATCCTAGAGTGTGATTTGCATAGTAGAAAAATGGTTGCATTCGATTCTCTCTGTTAGGAAAATCAATAATTGAAAGAAGTATTGGTGGTTTGTTTCTTGATCTTATCTCATATTATTGTTATAGTCATTAAAAACATTAAACCACTTGGAACAAAATTACCAAAAACTTCTTTTAAAAAGAACTATAACTTTCACCCGGAATCAAAAGTTTCACCCGAAAGAACTTTCACCTGTAATGTGTTCCTCTTTCTTTCAATAATGTAAAAAACTTTTATTTGATATTTTTTTACTTTCAAACTAAGTACTTTCCTCTTAAAGTATTTGAAATAAGGCGAAAAGAGAACGTTCACCCGACCTAAAACTTTCGCCCGACTAAGCAAAAGTTTCACAAGTTGGTAAAAACCCCAAATTCTTCAATATTCAACCCAAAAGCCACTCCAAACTCAAAACTCAATTAATAAAGGGATTCTTGACATCTTTATGGTAAATCCTTTATAGGTTGAGCTTTAATTAGCAAGTAGAACACTTTAAATTGATCAAAAACTTAAAATCTTCTTCAAAATCTCTAATACCAATTATTGTCCTAACTTCCCTGGATATTCATGTGTTTATGATCAATGTAATTATATTTGATTGATGGAATCAATAACACATAAGAGAGTATGCAATTAATCTACCAAATAACAAAGAAATCAAAATATGAAGATGAATAGCATGAAGAAAGCTTGTATTTCTATTGAATTATCACCAACTAGTTAAACAAAACGTTCAAGTATACTTTGTTGTTCTACCTTTATATCATGAACAAAAGCTCTCTAACTGACCAATGCAACCACCATTGAAAATAATCGGTATTACACTATGCATACAAATATTGCAGACGAACTATTAGTTTCGTCTAAAACTTTGTAAAACTTTCATCCATTTTATAATTTTCTTCTGATTTATCTTTGAAGCTTATATTTTTATGGTTTTGTATGCATTAACCTATAATTAATACGTATACTAACACAAGAACATAATTTTGATGAGAACTCATTGTAGTTGGTTTTGAGCATGTGGTGTTTTCCTTGTTAAATCATTTTTAGCTGACCATCCTTTTCATTTTACATTCTTCTCTTGCCTCTTCCTTTTTCACTTTCCTAAGCTTTTAGAGCATCCGTCCATTCCATGTTACATACATAAAAGACATTAAGAATTATGAAGCAAAGACAAAAGAACAAATTGTAAATGTATCAAATTTTATCCAAACCTCAAGATGAAGATAGGATTATTCAAATTTGACATTCATAACCATTTTAATTAAATGGGTCATTAGAATCTAAATCATTTAGAATATCTTTTGTTGCAACATTATTTTGAATACTACTCCTTGCAATGAAAATTAATTTGAACATGGTTTCTCTAATTTAAAAGGTGCAACAAAAAAACCGAATAGCTATTATCTTAATTTTGAGTTTTCAATCCAGTGGTCATTATCTTAGTTCTGAGTTTCTAGTAGATGATCCTAAAAGAGGCTTATGATTAAAAGTCTCAATGAATCTTATTGATAAAAACGCATCCCTTATATAGAGATGAAGACAATTATCTCTAACCATAATTCTAGGAAACTTGCTAACTAACTCATGATAACCACAATATTGATAATGACAACATGCTAACTAACTCATGATAGATATCAATTCAAACAATGATAATTATCTCTAAGACACCCCTGCAGTTTGAGCGGGTGGAGGACAAACGCTCAAGCTGGAACGGAACGACTGAAACAGTTGTCTAGATAGCCCCTTCGTGAAAATATCTGCATACTAGAAAAAAGACGGGACGTGAAGTACTCGGATGTGGCTCACCCAAACCTTTTTTCGGACGAAATGAATATCAATCTCAATATGCTTGGTTCGTTGATGTTGGACCGGATTATTAGACAAATAAACGGCTGAAACGTTGTCACAATAAATTACTGATGCCTGTCGTAATGGTGTATGGAGTTCAAGAAACAAATTATGAATCCAAGTAGCCTCGGCCACAACATTAGCGACTCCTCTATACTCTACCTCTGCACTAGATCTGGACACTGTAGGTTGACGTTTAGACGACCAAGAGATAAGATTGTCTCCAAGGAAGACACGATAACCCATGTAGACCGTTCCTAGTCGGCGTCCGAGTAAGCCACCAAATGATGAGTAGATGACTTAACAATGCGAATGCCATAATCAATCGTGCCCTGAATATACCTGATAATGCGCTTCATAAAGGCAAAATGTGGATCTCTCGGCTCTTGCATGAACAAATAAATCTGTTGGACGACATATGTGATATCTGGTTGTGGGAATGTAAGGTATTGCAGTGCCCCGGCAAGACTCCGATATAGTGTTGGATCAGAGAATAACGGACCATCTATGGCACTAAGTTTGGTGGACAAGTCAACCGGACTGGTGCATAGTTTGCATGATGACATAAAGGCCCGACCAATAATATCTTTCGTTATTGTTCCTGTGACAAAAAAATACCATATGTATGGGTAGTAACCTTAATCCCAAGAAAGTGATGAAGGCGTCCAAGATCGGTCATTGCAAACTCACGTGAGAGAGTGTGTATAATGTCATGCAAAAAATTAGCATTAGATGCCGTTAGAACAATATCATCCACCTATAATAATAGGTAAGCAATATTAGTGGCCTCCTTGTTAAAAAAAATAGGGAATTGTCGCAGTGCTACTTGTAAAACCATGAGAGTTAATATAAGTGGCAAACCGAGTATACCAGGCCCGAGGCGCCTGTTTGAGGCCATAGAGGGATTTCTTAAAGTGACACACGTGGTTAGGGAAGCGTTTATGTAAGGTACATATAAGGCTGATGCACCTAAAACATCCAAAGTCTTTCTTGCATGCATGCACAGAAGTACAAGAGTAGAGATGCTTCGAAAGTTTTACACAATGCACTAGAAAATATTCTAAGTGTAAAATCTTCCGAAGCCAAGACCAACATCTTCCGAAGCCAAAAGTGAAGTCTTCCAAAGCTTTAAAGACAAAGTCTTCCGAAGCCAAGAAGTGAAAACAGATTTCTTCCGAAGACTTTTGGATACATGCTTTATCTGATGTACTTTCCATAAAACTGGACCACCTTTCCACTGCAACTTTGTTCAGTCACCAACTTACATGAGTTGGTAAAAAGGTCCATGCTTTTGGTAACTGTACATTGAGGTCTTGAGTCTGTGCTTTCTACTTTATGTACTTTTATCCTTTTTGTAATATATTAGGATGTGAGCTATGGCATATCATAGTCACTAGTCAAAAGGCAATTTGCCTTTTGACTCTACATTTGATTTTGTTGTTGACTAATCTTATGCATCTAGCTGGCCTTCAATGTATGGCCGGCTGTAGGATGTAGTATAAAGTATCTCAGGTCCTTCTAACTTTCTTTCTATGCTTTATAATACTTGTAAAAGAACTTGAGAGCAATATACAACATTCTTTAAAACCATACACTTGTGTTGTTTGCAATCTTGTTTTGTCTCATATTTTACTTGTGTTCTTAGTGTCATACTTATATGTTACCAGTTTCCAATTTAATCTGTTAACTGTTCTAAAGATCTCTCTTCATTGTGTTGTTGTGTTGTAAATGACCACCCTTTAACGTTCCTGCATTTGGTATCGGAGCATTCCAGGCTCTTGATTATAAGATCTCACCATCTTAAGATCCCTCACACATACAAAATACTTAACATCTCAAATGGCAGCTATTACTAAAGCTGATATGGAAACTGGAACAATGACAAAGTCCCCACTGATCACTCCTGAAGACTTTGATACTTGGTGTCAAAGAATGGAAGGCTTTATTAAGTCTCAAGACTCGAGGATGTGGGACTCTGTTGTCCAAGGACCTTACATACCAAGCACCTCTTCAGCTACTGCTGGAGGTGGTAGATTCCAAAGGTTGTGGCTGATTATTCTGATGAAGACAGAAAAAGAATAGAGATTGATCAGAAAGCCATGATAGCCCTTCAAACTGCTCTTCCAAACTCCATCTACAGGGGCTTCAAGAAGTGCAAAACTGCCAAGCAACTATGGGAAGCACTAAAGCTCATGTATGAGGGGTAAACTGAAGCCAAGGAGAACAAGAAGGATCTCCTGAAGCAGCAATTTGAAAACTTCACCTTCAAAGCAGGTGAAACCATGACTCAACAATACTTCAGGTATGTTGAGATTGTGGATACTCTAATGGATGTTGGAGTAACTCTTGAGAACAGGGACATTGTGAGGAAGTTTATGTCATCTCTTCCTAGAAAATGGACACATTATTGTGTTGTTATCAAGAGGACTGAGAACCTTAAGACTCTTACTTTGACAGAGTTGTATCGTATTCTTAGTGGATAGCAGATGGAGATGAATATGCAAAATTCATCTGGTAACTCCAACAATTAACTGAGTTCTTCCCTCCATGTGGTTGAAAGGGATAGCATTGAAACACAACATCATCTTATATGCTACCCTGACAACTCATAAAAGGGTCCTTTCATCACCTTCCCAGAGACACCATGAGAAAGCTACACTCAAGGAAGTCCATTCCAAGAGACAAGTTCTTCTCACGCCTTTGTTTCTGCTGATGAGAGCACAGACAACTTTCTCTTCACCCTTGAAGACCTGGATTGTATCCATCCAGGAAGTCTATTCCAAGAGATAAGTTCTTCTCATGCCTTTGTTTTTGCTGATGAGAGCATAGACAACTTTCTCTTCACCCTTGAAGACCTGGACTGTATCCATCCAGATGATCTGTATATATGGGGATAGTTCAGCAAATGGCTCTTCTCAATCACAGAGCCAAGAAGTTCTACAAAAGGACCGGGAGGAAGTTTCCAAGCAATGCAGCCAGTGGAAAGTTTGGGCTGGACAAAAGCAAAGTGAAGTATTACAATTGTAACCAAATGGGTCACTTTGCAAGGGAGCATAAGGCAGCAAGGACAAGTGGTGGCCAAACACAAGCTAGACCAAACTACACTGAAAGAGCTCCCCAGAATGAGAAGCCAAAGCAACAAGCTGCAGTTGCTGTTGAAGAATGAGGCTTTGACTGGAGCTCTTAGGTGGAAGATATATCTCCAAACCAAGCACTAATGGCATACCACAATGAAGCCATGGTATTGAAACATCTTTGTACTCCTGAATGTATTGCTAAAGTTAATAGATACAGCTCCTACAACTTAAAGATGAGATCTGATCTTGAGTCCTTAAATATCTTAAAAGCTAAAAAAAGAGCTGAAAATGATTATAAACTAAAGATAGAGGACTTAGAGAAAACCATTTCAACTCTTAAACATGAGAACACCAACTACAAGACTCACATCAAAGACCTCATAACTAAGTTGACTGAATGCCAGGCTGAGCTTATGATCAGCAAAGCCAGGGCAGAAAAATATGTTGTTGAAGAAGAGACCTTCAAGAACATAATATCCTCATCCTTGCATGCAAAAGTTTGTTATCAAAATAAACAGGGACTGGGATCTTGTGAGATAGCTCCTCCATACATAATCTTGTCAGTAAGATCTTCTAGGTGTGGAACTTGTGAAGATGATCTTCCTCTCATAGACCCCATGACTAAAGAGGATAAAGAGGAGATGATGAAGAATTCCTTTAAGAAGAGTGAAGAAGAGCATTCTAAGAAGGGTCACCATCCCTCTGAGGAGAGTAAAGTTTTGGGATGACCAAGTCAAGAAGGAAGAACTTGATCAGGAAGGCCAAGAGAAAGTCCAAGAAGGCTCAAGAGATCAAGGCCACCTTTAACTCTACACAGAAACAAGTATTTTTTTCTACAGGATTTGAGGCGGTTAAGGCTGAAGACACAAACTTGAACTCTAATAACAAGAGTTCTAGTTCATGTCCAAATCATCCCATCATCATGAAGAAGGCTGATAAGTTGTGCACCACTGCTGTACAACCTGAACCATCTAGCTCCAAAGGTAGTTCTATCGCTACAAGAATTGCCACTACATCTGCAAAGATGAAGATGGAGAAGGAAAGTGATCAAGTTCAGCCTTGTTCACGGAAGAAGACTCTTAGAAAGAAGAAAATGGACTATGTTATGTTTGTAGAAGAAGAAGCAAACTTCGAAAGGAAAGTCTTTTCCTTTCAGAAGCTCCAAAATGAAGATGAAGACAAGTGGAAACTTGCCTTCGGAAGAAAATTTGGTCTCGAAAGAAAGTAATACTTCCGAAGCACTGAAGCCTGCTGCAGTGAAAGCAAGATCTTTCAAAGGTCCAGTCATCAAAACTTCCGAAGTCAACAAAACTTCCGAAGTATAGAAGGTCAAGTCTAAGCTTCCAAAGGTGGTGTGGAAGACAAAGAAAGGCCAAGTGGCTGAAAGTTCTTCATCAACATTAGCAAATGATCCTCAATACATGAAAATAGGATCAATTATGTTGCATTGTCTTCAACTTCTTTTGATGAGCCCAAGACCAAAAGGCTTGGGTTTCCAAATGTAACTATTCATCTCTTTTGTGCAGGAACAGCTCAAGACAAACATAAATGTATGGATCATTGATAGTGCTTGTTCCAGGCACATGACAGGCAACAAGTCACTACTCCAAAAGTTTGAAAGACTTGATGGAGGATCAGTTGCTTTTGGAGGAGATGCTAGAGGTTACATTACAGGAAGGGGCAGGGTCATAAATGGTAAGCTCAGCATTGAGAAGGTAAACTTTGTCAAGGAGCTTGAATACAATCTTTTGAGTGTATCTTAATTTTGTGATCAAAGTCATAACATGCTCTTTACTGAGCATGAGTGAATTGTTCTCAGGCCCGGGGTGGTCGTTCCTCATGAGCATATCTTGCTTAGAGCCCCCTAGGAAAGGGAACATGTACAAGAGGGACTTGCAAGAAACATCTCCCTCGGGAGAAGTTTCATGCTTTCTATCTAAAGCAAATAGTGATGAGTCTTTCCTCTGATATAAAAGAATGTGCCATGTAAACTTTAAAAACATGAATAAATTAACTAAGAATGATTTGGTAACTGGAATGCCAAAGAAAGAGTTTACAAGTGATGACCATTGTGTTGCATGCTTGAAGGGGAAGCAACACAAGGTATCTCACAAGCCAAAGGAAAGAAACTCTATCACTACTCCCCTACACTTATTACATATTCTCTTTGGCCCCACCAGTGTAATGAGTCTAGGAAGGACCTCTTATTGTTTGGTGATCACAAATGACTTTACAAGACTCACTTGGGTCTTCTTTCTTAGAACTAAGGATGAGACCCCTGAGATTCTGAAGAATTTCATCTTAAAGATTGAGAATCAATGTGATCACAAGGTCAAAACCATAAGATATGATCAAGGAACTGAATTTAAGAAGTAAATCCTTCATACGTTTTGTGATGAAAAAGGTATTACAAGACAATATAGTGCTCCCAGAACTCCTCAGCAAAATGGTGTTGCTAAGGGGAGAAACACGACACTAATTGAAGCTCCAAGAACTATGTTGTCTGACTCTAAACTGCCCATCACCTTCTGGGCAGAGGCAGTGAACACTGCTTGCTATGTGCAAAACAGTGTTTTAGTAGTTAAGACACATGGTAAGACTCCTTATGAACTTTGGCACAAGAGGAAACCTTTTATTGGTTTTCTCAGGTCATTTGGACGTCTTTGCACCATCTTGAATACCAAAGATCAAATTGCCAAGTTTGCTAAGAAATCAGATGATGGACATTTTATTGGATACTCTTCCCAAGCCAAGGCTTATAGAGTATGCAATCTCAAAACCAGAGTAGTTGAGGAGTCAGCCAATGTGACTTTCAATGAGCACACTCCCAGTGTGAAAGGTTCTGGTCCTGATTGGCTATTTGATCTTGATTTAGTTATCAACTATTTTAACAAAACTTGTGAGCATGTTCAGGATCTACAAGTATACTACCTACAGGTGATCCTGACCTAAGATTTGAGCTGAGAAGACCTTCAAGCTACACAACTTCAGCTACAGTTGTAACTAACCCTGTAATTGAAGTTTCTACCAGCACATCAATGACATATCATGTTGATACTTCTGGGATGCCTTCAAATTCTAGCTCAGAGGCACAAAACTCAGAAGAAGGAGCTTCAAATGTAGAAGGAAATGGTGGTGGTGAAAGTGATCAAGAATTTGTTGATGCTGACAACCACTCCATTGAACTATATTCTTCATCTGAACTATTCCTCTAAACCTATATTCACCCAAACCACTTTTGTTCTACACTTCCTTCATCCTTAAGCTTTCTAAAATGGCCAACCTAAACCGTAGAAACAACCCTGATTTCTCCATGCAACTTCACAGGTAGCATAATCAGGTTGCCCTGTTGAACTCTGAGAAAGATGATAGTTTCTTAGAGGTTTGTCGTTTTCTAGCTCTATCCAACTATTTCACCTCACTAACCATTGATCCTACTCTCTATGAGGATCATCTGCTTGAATTCTGGAAGACCTGCCAAGAGGTCATCATGGATGGGGAGAAGGCGCTGTCTGCCACAGTACAAGGGAGGACAATCTTCATCACTCCAGCCATCATCAACACTCATCTTCAGCTGGATGATAAAGAAGGTGAGTTGTCCTTCCCAAAGGAAGCACTTAATCTTTCCTTTGAGCAGATGGGCTATGAGGGAGATTACTCTATAAAGACCTTCAGGAAAGGGAAGATCTCATCCCAGTGGAAGTACCTGCTACATGTGGTCATCCACAGCTTGTCCAACAAGCATGGAGGGTGGGACCAGATTCCTGAGGATCTCTCCTTTATAGTGCATGGAATGGTTCAAGGGGTCAAGTTCAGGTACTCTCAATTTGTATATACAAATTTACTTGCAAAGTTGGACTCTTTAGATTATTACATGTTTTCTAGATATGTTCAATACATTTTTAACTGTGAACTGGGCTCACAGTTAAGGGAAACAGGTAATATTCTTAAATTGGGACAGATGAAGCCCGGCATCTTTAAAATCATGAAGAAGCCAACTATTGGCTTCTCTAGGGTAGAAACAGCCCTTGTCCCTAAAATGTTAGAGCTCATTCCCCAAGGTGACAACCTAGCAACACAAGCTAGTGTTGAACCCACACCTTCTACCTCTCAACCACCAAAAAGGCCTCAAATCACCCTCACCTACCAAAGAAAATCCAAACGAACCCCTGCTCAAACTATTGAGCTTGTGCAGGCCCCGATATACTCACCCATACAAGAGAAAATGGATACTAGAGACCCCACTTCTCTTGAGGAGCAAACCACTCCCATCTTTTCAAGAATCAGTGCTGAGGTTCCTCATACTCAGCCTGATGAGCTCATTAACCCCTCAGCCTTAAGCCTTCGCTCTAAGTCTCAACACTTTAGTGAATAACCTTCAGGGGATAGTTACCATCCCCAACCTTTAGATCTAAACCAACCAATTCCCAACCTAGAATTCTATACTAATGAAGAGATATGATTCAGTGAGTACCATGAGTCTCTCTACTCATCCCCTACTCAAAGAGAGATGAGTGCTCCTGAGTCTCCTATGTCTAGTCCATATAAGTCACCCATTACTGAGGTGGACCTCTCTGAACCTCTTCATGAGATCCATATGAAGAGGCTCTTACTTCTGCAAGTGATTACATCATTAAGACCTCAACCATGGCAACTCAACCCATTGACACTTCAACTGAGGCTGTTAGTGAGCATAGGAAATCCAGTAGCCAAGAACATGAAGCTGGTGGTGAGAGTGAGAACTTTGGTCCAATTCTCTCATCCCCCCATGATTCTTATTATGAAGATGAGGGGAATTTGAGACTAAAGGTGCAAAAACTGTCAAAAAAATGCACCTACCTAGTCTCTAAGGTTAGTCACCTTGAATCTCAGGTGACTACCCTGCAAAATAGGGTCAATGATCAACAACTTGAGATATCTTATCTTAGGGAACAACTAGCTGAGAGACCTTTAAGGAGAGCTCATCCAGGAACACAAGAACATGTGATATGAATGACCTAACTCCTAGCTCACCTATGCAAGAGGATGATGCTACCAAAAAAAGGGGAGAAAGTCAATGCAATCATAGAATCTGGGAGTTCTTCAGGGAGTATGGACATTGAGGACTCACCATCCTCACTCGCAATTATGCATACTCAGCAACTACCTCAAGTTCACATTGATGTGGACACTCTAGACTCACTCATTCAGAGTCTCTTTGAGGAAGGTATTATAAGGGCTATGCCATCTCCACCCCAAGGAACTTCAAACTATATACTTGGGAAGAGGTATGATGCTGACAAAAGAGCCCTCACTCTTCAAAGACTTCAAGGGCAGCAAGAAGTACTCAACTTTCAGACCTTGAACTACAATGAAGGTCTTGACCTGATCAACATGCCACTTGTCAATCTGAGCCAATCTAGGCAAGCTGGCAGGCTGGCTCAAAGGATTCAAGACATGACTACTGAAGAGTTCAGACTAAGAAGGAGACAAAGGCAATTAAGTAATGTCGTTGGTCAACTGGATGTTGTGACAGACCCTGAGATTAGCTTCAAAGGGAAAGCCTTGACTGAAGGCCTAGTGACAGAGCCTGAGAGCCCTGTCACACCTACAACTACTTCAGCAATTCATTCTCTCAGTGAAACACCTACTGGTGAAGGTGTGTCACAGCCTCTCTCTGGCGAAAGCTTAGATGCTACACCAAGCAATGAAGGCCAAAGCTCTCTCAACCCTGTGTCACAAAGGTCTGTGGGTGACAAAGGAAAAAGGATTTTAACTCCTGAGGAGATTGAGGAGGAGGAGAGAGAGATGAAGAGGAAGCTAAGGGGAGATAGTTCCATTGGGTCTTCGGGGTTCATGCAAGCTGCAATCAGGGCTGCCCCCAGACCAAACACTCAAGATGATGAGTTGAGGGCAGTCAGGATTACTTACTTGCAGACCAGGAACTATGACAGTGATGAGATTATATCTCTCCGCTTAGAAGAACTTAATGAACTAGACATGGAAATGTATAGGGAGAGAAAGGAAGCAGAGGATGCAAGGTTGCTCCTCCAAATCAAAGACGAGAAGAAAGAGAAAAGGCTTTACAAGCATGTCCATACTCTCTCCCCAGTTCAAGAAAGCCCTGTGCAAGAGACTGTGGCAACTCCACAAGAACCTTAGGTAGACAAAGAAACAGATAGGCAAAACATGATCAACTACCTGAGTGCCACAGGTCTCTACCAGGCATCTGCACTTCTTCCCTTGTCCTTTGAGTATATTGAGTTTAACTATCTCACACAGCTTGAACTTCAAGTACTCAAAGAATAAAAAGCAACAAAGAGAAAGATGAGGGAAGAGGCTGCAAAGTCAAGAGCCATCATCCAATAGAGTATGAAGAAGTCTGCTGACAGACAAAAGATGATGAGCTTCTTGAAGCTGTATGGATTCTCCGGAAGGATACTTGGCCTAATGTCTATATCCACAATGGATAAGCACATTAGGGTAATCAAGCAGAAATCAAAAGAGGAGAGCTTATTGACTTACACTCCCCACCAAGTCAAGCCCCTCCTGAAGTGGAGGTTAAGGTAGAACAACCTAAGACAACACAACCTGGACCTCCTGCTGAGTCTTAGCAAGCTTCATCTTCTGATCCACAGCAGGGTCAAAGTCCCTCTCCTTCTAAACCTGTGAGGGAGGTAGACCCAACTGAAAAAGACAAGACTGATCAACAAGGTGTTGCAGGCCAGTCTTCTCAATTAAAGTCTTCATAGAGGAGGAAGAGGAGGGCTTCTAAACCAAAGTCAAAGAAGAAGAAGAAGTCAGAATCATCCACCTCCAAGCCTCAGGATGAATCAGATCACCCTGAGGAAGTGCATGAAGAGGTAGCCCCATCAACTCTAATTCAAGTGGCTCCTCTTACAGCTGAAAGACCCATCTTATCCTGGACCTTCACAACTAATCTAGAAAGATGGCATGTGATCAGAGATCAAGGTGGTGAAGATGTCTACACATGGCAAGACTTATTCAACCTACCTCTGCATGATCTCTTTGAGATGAGAAGATACTATAAGAGTCTGAGTGATCCTGACCATCTAATAAAGAAGGGTATGGTCATCATCATGATGAGGACAGTCAACATATAAAGATCTTCAAGTGTTTTGGTAGCATCAGCCTAGGGGGAGTTTGTAAGGTTCATATAAGGCTGAAGCACCCAAAACATCCAAAGTCTTTCCTGTATGCATGCACAGAAGTAAAAGAGTAGAGATGCTTCGGAAGTTTTACACAATGCACTAGAAAATATTCTAAGTGTAAAATCTTTCGAAGCCAAGACTAACATCTTCCAATGCCAAAAGTGAAGTCTTCTAAAGCTTCAAAGACAAAGTCTTCTGAAGTCAAGAAGTGAAGACATATTTCTTCTGAAGACTTTTGAATACATGTTTTATCTGATGTACTTTCCATAAAGCTGGACCACCTTTCCGCTGCAACTCTGCTCAGTCACCAACTTACATGATTTGGTGAAAAGGTCCATGCTTTTGATAACTATACATTGAGGTCTTGAGTCTGTGCTTTCTACTTTACGTACTTTCATCCTTTTTGTAATATATTAGGATGTGAGCTATGGCATGTCATAGTCACTAGTCAAAAGGCAATCTGCCTTTTGACTCTACATTTGATTTTGTTGTTGTCTAGTCTTATGTATCCAGCTGGCCTTCAAAGTATGGCCGGCTGTAGGATGTAGTATAAAGTATCTCAGGTCCTTGTAACTTTCTTTTTATGCTTTGTAATACTTGTGAAAAAAACTTGAGAGCAATATACAACATTCTTAAAAACCATACACTTGTGTTGTTTGCAATCTTGTTCTGTCTCATATTTTACTTGTGTTCTTAGTATCATACTTATAAGTTACCAGTTCCCTATTTGATCTGTTAAGTGTTCTAAAGATCTCTCCTTATTGTGTTGTTGTGTTGTAAGTGACCACACTTTAATGGTCCTGCAATTTACCAACAAAGCCCGGAGGTTGGTGCATGAACACAGTCTCACGCAAGTCCCCGTGAAGGAAAGCATTCTTGACATCCAATTGGTGAATGGGCCAAGAGCGCGAGACAACTAAAGATAGAACTGTCCGGATAGTAGCCGGTTTAACAACCGGGCTAAAGGTGTCATCACAGTCAATGCCCACAGTTTGACAATTACCATTTGCAGCTTAACGCGCCTTGTAACGTTCCAAAGTCCCATCTTATTTGAACTTGTGTTTAAACAGCCACATGCATCGTATGATGGGGCGGTCCGTGGGACGAGGGACCAATTACCATGTTTCGTTGTCCTGTAAGCAGTAAATTCTAGGTGCATAGCATGTAACCAATTCGGATCGGCAAAGGCTTTGGCATATGTGGTGGGTACAGATGATAAGTTTATGGCGGGGAAGGCGATTGGGGAAGAGTTGGTGCGAGATTTGGATCGGGTAGTCATGGGATGGATATTGGAGACAGAGGGTTGACCAGATTGGGGTGGCGGGGTTGGCTGCGGGTTGGATTGATGAGAACCAGGGCTGGTGGAGGGGCCCGTAAAAGGTGGGGGTATGGGAGGAGGTCGCGGGCGTCGAGAATAGGTGAACCGGAAAGGGGAGGAAGTCGCGGTGGGGGGCACCGGGGTTGGGAAAGTAAATCCCATAGGGAGAGTATCGTCCAGGAAGTTATAGGATAAGGAGGGTGGCCGGGTGGTGGCAGAGAATGAATGCTCATCAAAGGTCACATGGCGGGAAATATAGACTTTTCCAGTTGTGGGATCAAGGCAGCGTTAGTCACGAAAGTCCAGAGGATACCCCAAAAAGATATATCGGACCGAACGTGGGTGTAGTTTGTGCGGTTGGGTGGCAGATGTATGGGGTAGCGCGTGTAGCCGAACACACGCAAGTGGTCGAAGGAAGGGTGACGGAGGTAAAGTGCAAAGGTTGGGGTGTAAAAATTGAGTCGTTTGGTGGGCAAGATGTTATGTAGGTAGGCTGCGGTATGAAGAGCTTCAACCCAAAAGATGGGTGGAAGTTTGGCATGGACAAGTAGTGCACGGATGATGTTGTTGAGATGACGGCGTTCAGCTTGTCCGTTTTGAGGGGAGGTTTGAGGACACGTAAAGCGGAATATAAGGTCATGTTGGTGTGCGAATTGTTTGAAAGCATGATTGTCAAATCCCCCCCCCCCCCAAATCACATTGAAAGGTTTTAATTTTACGATTGAATTGTGTTAATATTAGTTGGTGCAATTTTGCAAAAGTAGGAAAGGTTTCAGACTTAAACTTAAGGGGATAAATCCACACAAAGTGTGAAAAGTTGTCGATGAGCACCATGTAATATTAGTACCCGGATTTACTTGTGATGGATGGGTCTATAGCTGACAATGGATGATGTCAAATGGAGCAAAAGTGAAAGTATTAGATGAATAAAAAAGTTGTTAGATCTAGGGTCAATAGATCTAGCTCATTTTGTATAGGCTTAGAACTTTAATCAAATCTTGTAATGAATATCTGTAATTCATTATTTGATGTATGCATTATATATATATAGTTAACCCATATGTGTGTTGATTTATGTGTATAATTGCAGGTACAAACATTATACTTGGTCAATTACTGAAATTGACTAAGTGTAAGAAACATCTACTGATGAACATTTTGTTCATCCGTAGATATGTTTCTTACAATAACAAACATCCGAAGATCCTCTGCGGATGAACAACCAGCTCTAGAGTTCAAGTGAAGTCAATCAAAGAGTTCAAGTGAAGACTCCTGTGGATGAGAAAACACCTTCGGAAGACAAAGTACATTTGGAAGACATTACCTTCGGAAGAACAAATTACCTTCGGAAGACCATTTAAGCTACAGAGTCCAAACACTTGTTTTTAAATAATACAACTGTTACAAGTCAACAAGTCAACAAGACAATTTCAAATCCCAAGAGATCCGGTGTTTCCTTAACAGAAACACATGTGCCTATAAATATGGATCCTAGGTTTCACATCAAAGGACGAACACGAACACACAAGCAACCAGACGGCAAACACAAACATCACATCGATTCACACAATCAATCAAACATAAACCCTAGCAGCCGTCACATCAACATCAACACGTTCAAAGCATTTATTGTTTATATCATTCATTATTTATTCATCTGTAATCATTAATCAATTTTAATGAAATATGTTTGAATCAAATCATGTTTGCTTATTAATTGTGTTCATATCATTGTGTTCGTCATAATCATCATTCATTATATTTGATATTTATTTATTAAACAATTAAACAAGGTTAATGTTGATTCCGCAAACATTAAATTGATTTCCTTTAACACTGATAATTCATGATTACGATCCTTGGATTCACAGGGGGTATCAGAGCCAAGTGCTCATTGATTTAGATCGATTGATCTATCAGTGTTAATAGTGTTTAATTGTTTGCTTGTTTCACTAGATTTGTCAGTTTTTGCTGATTAGATCTACTGTATTTAAGCAAATCGTTTTTGTGTGAATCAATTAAAACAGTAAATTGTCTTTCAGCGAGTACTGTTTCATTGCTCGATTAACTTAGATCAATATTCAAATCAATTGAATAGTAGATCTGGGTTATTGATTGACATTCATCAATTGTTCAAGTTTATTTGAACAAATACATTAACAAAATCCTTGATTTGATAATTAATTATCATTAAAAGGATTGACTGATATGTGACCACAATCGCTTAATTTTTGTTAATTAAGTTTTGTCACTAATTAGTTCATTACCTAAAAGATACTCCGCAATAGTTAAAATCTTAGACTTTAACTAAACATGAGTAACTTTGGTGGATCATCATACCAACCTCCGAAGTTGGAAACAAAAGCATATTTTAAATCCTGGAAAATCAAGTTCAGGAATCATGTGAATTATACTGATTCTGACTTATGGGTTTCAATAACTGAAGGTCCTTATATTCCACCCACTCTTGGGTCGGATTATAATGACAATAATCAACCCATAAGTACAAAGGATCTGTCACTTGATGATATTAAGAAGGTAAAAGTTGATATTTAAGCATACAGCTTGCTTAGTATGGCTTTACCTGAAGAAATATTAATAAGATGTGAGAATTATAAAGCAGCAAATTCCTTGGGGAAGATTCTTCATACACTCTGTGAAGGGAGTGATGAAATCAAAAGCATTAGGAAGGACACCCTTCGTTCACAATATGAAACCTTTCATTATATTGAGGGTGAATCAATTCCTCAACAACTCCATAGATTTATGCAACTTGTAACAGAGATAAATATCTTGGAGTTGAAATATACAAATGAGGAATTAAACAAAAAGATGCTCCATACTTTGCCTGAAAGTTGGAAGCAAACTGTGTCCATGTTCAAGAACACCATTGACCTTAAAGCAACTGGTCTAGATACATTAGTAGCTAAAGTTGAGGCTCTTGAAATGGATGACAAATCAAGAAACAAGAGTGTAAGAACACATGTCTCACCCTATCACTTTAAAGAAACAAAAAGTGTTGGAAGTGCATTTATTTCCAACAATGATAGTGATAACTCTTGTACTTTGAGTGAAGATGAAGAGGAAGTAAGTTTCTATCCATCAAAGCCTTCAAAGAAATCTTCTCAAAGTAAGTCAAGAAAAGAAAAAGGAAGAACTGATGATAGAAGAGATACATTTACATCATCAGCAAAGTCTTCATCTAATAACAACCAAACAGAGGCCATCACTGTCATTCTGGACTCTGAAGAATAAAAAGCAGCCTTTGTAGCTTTCAGTTCAAGTTTTCAAGCTTACCTGGGAAGCTCCTTAACATCTGCCAACATTTGCTAGCAAGACTTGGAAGAACTACATCCAGATGTAGTAGAGGAGATGGATCTACAATGGCAAATGGCAATGATTGCTTATAGAGCCAAACAATATCTTAGGAGAAATTAAAATTTGGCTGCAACAAGTAAATCATCAAAGATTGGTGTTGATAAGTCAAAGGTAAGATGTTTCAAATGCAATCTCTATGGACATTTCTCTAGAGAATGTAATCAACAATCAAATTCTAACTTGACATAACATCAGCAACATCAGTCTCACCAACCATCATCATCTCAAAGATCTTTCAGACAACCACAACGGACCAACTCATCCCCACCAGCCATAAATACATCAGCAGGAACAAGTAACTCTAAAGAAACTGGGCTGATCATACTTCAAGATGGAACCTGTGACTGGAGTATGTATGAGAAGGAATTCTAGGAAGAAAATCAAGCTTTAATGGCTCACATGGAGAACAAAGTTCCACCCATGGCTAGAGAGGTAAGAGATAGGTTATGTTCATCAATATGTGTTAAGGAAGTTGAAAGATATAGAGTCCATGCTCAACAACTGGCTGATAAAGTTAAGGAAACAATGATTTTTAATGAATCTTATTTAAGAGAACATAAATTATATCAAATCAAAATTAAATCTTTACAAAAGGATTTAGATAAACTTGTTTTAGAAAATTACAGTTTAAAAACACAAGTTGAGCATCTGACCACTTCCTTAACTAAATCCATGGCTGATCATGCATCAACTGAAGTGAAACTTCAGAAGTTTCAACTTTCATCTCAGCAATATGAGAAATTATTAAATTCTCATATTGAATCAAAGAACAGGTATGGGTTGGGATATAATGTTGTTGCACCTCCTATAAATAATAATTACTCACCTTTACCTGAATCAATGACAAATAACTTGTCAGTCATTTTGTGCCAAGCACCAAGTTTGAAACAAACTCTAATCAACAAGTTAATCACAATGAAACTAAGGTGAATGAAACTGAGTCTTCTGAATCAGAAATATTAAACAAAATGACTCAGAATTTGACTTTGATGTGTGTGATGACTTGGATGATTCTGATGAACATGATGATGATCTACTGAACATTAGTAAGAATGATGCTTTTGAAACAATCATTCCAAAAGTCCTTGAAGAAACAATCATTCCCAAAGTTCTTGAAGAAACAAAGTTGCCATATCCTCCAAAACAAAGAAACATGCTGAAGACTATTTGCAAGAGAATAGCTCAGCTCAATGAAAGTCTTCAAGAACTTCTTCAGCAACAAAAACCTTTAAATAAAGAAATTAAAAAGTGTGCATCTATTGAGGAAGTACACATATTTTCCTTAGAAAAAGGAAAGAAGAAACAATCAGCAGATCTTCAGCGGAAGAAGAAACCTTCTTCGGTAGGAGATCTGCGGAAAACCAAATCTACTGATTCAGTAGATGATCTACAAAAGGCAAAATCAGCAGCAAACAAATCAAAGCCTCAAAAGCTGAAAAAGGATAAATCAACTGCAAAATTGGAGAAGGATGCAAAGGCTCAAAAGTTGACAAAGAAGAAGAAAGTGATTGATTCTGACAAAGAATCAGAGGAAATGTATTGCAAATGGTGTGATATGAAAAACCACAATACTGAAGATTGTTACTTCAGTAGTTATTGTTCTATTTACAATATGAACAATCACATGACATCTGACTGCTACTTCAACAAACATTATGCTATTTGTAACAAAAATAATCATTTAATTCAGGAATGTTATTTCAACAAAAAGAACAAGACAAAGAGCACAAAGCAAATACAATCTGATAAAGCTGAATCAGACTCTCATTCTACTAATGAAAAAGATTCAAAAACTAAGAAGCAGCAACAAAAACAAAAGCCAAAACCAAAGGAGAAAACATCCATTGATGTTCAACCTTTGAAGAAAAGAACAGCATTCCAGCAATCCAAAACACCTCACAAAAGGTTGGATTTGACTGAAAAAGAAACAAATGCTGATGATGCTTTCTTTGATGATTTTGAAAAGGGAACTCATGTACCTCATTCAAAATCAAAAGATAATGAAACTTTCAACAATCAAGGTTCATTTTCAAAACCAAAGCAACAAACCAACAAAAATAAGGTGAATGAAGAAGAGATTGAGAAACCATAACCTAGTTCAACAACCTCTTCTTCAACAGAATCATTCTCACCTCAAACAACTCAGAATGAATCAATTAAAACTATAACTAATACTGAAACTTCAAGACTTATTCATGAAGGAGTAACAATTTTAGACACTGCTGGCAAACCCAAGATCATTAAGCCTTGGGTTGTCAATTCTAATTGATTTCTTTTTATGTGCAGGAACAATCTTGGAGAGCTGACAACAAGTGATATGTTGAGAGTGGTTGTTCCAGGCATATAAAAGGAAACTGTTCACTTCTCCATGACTTCAAGCATAAAAATGCCTCGTATTGGGGATAAGAAGGGAGGTAAAATAGTTAGTGAAGGAATGGTAACTAATGGTGTACTCAAGTTTGAGAAAGTAAATTATTATGAAAATTTGCAGTATAATCTATTGAGTGTATCTCAAATTTGTGATCAAAATTATACAACATTATTTGATAACACTAATTGTTACATTTTTAAGCCAGGTTTTTCAATTCCAGAAGAATGGATCCTTCTTAAAGATCAAGAAAAGAAAACACATATGTCTTGGATATGAACAACACTTCACTCACAAGACATGAAACATGCCTACTATCTAAGTCATCAGAAGATGAATCTCAATTGTGGCATAGAAGGCTTGTTCATTCTAACATGAAGAACATGAAAAAATTAGTGAAAAATAACATAGTCATTGGATTGCCAAAGAAAGAGTTTTATTGTTCAAACCATTATGCTTCATGTTATAAAGGAAAACAACATAGAGTGTCTCATAAATCCAAAATTATCAATACAAACACTACACCACTCAAATTGCTTCACATGGATCTGTTTGGTCCACCCAGTGTGATGAGCATTGGAAAAAAGCAATATTGTTTAGTGATAATGGATGATTTCACTAGATTCACATGGGTCTTCTTCTTAAAACAAAAGAGTGAAACATCAGAAACATTAATGAACTTTGTCATCAAGATTGAAAACCAACTTGATATAAAAGTTAAAATTTTTAGGAGTGATAATGGGACTGAATTTGTTAATACTGACTTAAATTCTCTTTGCAGGAATAAAGGCATTGCAAGACAATTCAATGCACCAAGAACTCCACAACAAAATGGAGTTGCAGAAAGAAGAAACAGAACACTTATTGAAGCAACAAGAACAATGCTAGTTGATTCACAATTGCCAATCACCTTTTGGGCTAAAGTAGTAAATACAGCATGCAATGTTCAAAATAGGACATTGATTGTCAAAGAACATAATAAAACACCTTATGAGCTTTTATTTAAAAGAAAACCTTACATAGGATATCTTAGAGCTTTTGGGTGTCATGTATATGTTTTAAACACAAAAGAACAATTGGGAAATTTTTCAGAAAAAGCCTATGATGGTTTTTTTATTGGATATTCTTCAACATCTAAATTTTATAGAATCTACATTCCACAACATAACATTGTGGAAGAAACTCCTAATGTCTTATTTGATGAATCCTTATTTCCTGAATCTGTAAAAGGATCATTATGGTTGTTTGATATAGATGCACTAAAAGACTCATTTAACAATGGTTATTTGAATAATGCAGGATCTGATGATACATGTAATCCATTTGTTCCCCCAAATATGAATGAAGTGTCATTGTCTGCCGATCCTCCTAGAATACACACATCAAGTATCATGGAACAAGAAACAACAAATAATAATAATGATGCTGCACAAGTCCAGCAAAATGGATGCACATCCTCAGATGGAAACACTTCATCAGCAGCTGCTGACTCTGCATCCGCAGATGTGCATTCTGCATCTGGAGATATGAATAATGTGTCAGCAGCTATTCCATCTCCTCAAGAAGATACAACAAACATTGGAGACGATTCAGCAAGTCCACATATACCATCCATAGATGTTGTTGCAACTCCTACGGAAGCTCAAAATACATCCGGAGAAGTTCATGCGGGAGATATCAATGATGCACCTGATGTTCAAACTTAGGAAGATCACTCCATACCCAATGATAAACATGAGGAACACTTTAATTACTTCCTAAATTCATCAGCTGGATTGGATCCATCTGCATCAATGGATATGACTAATTTGGAATCATCTATTCCAGTTGAATCTACTCCAACAACAAGAATTCATAAGACTCATCCAATAAACAACATTATTGGTGATCTTGATAAAAGAACAACAAGAAGCCAAGGTGGAGCTGCAAACATTTGTCTTTTCACTTGTTTTCTTTCACAAGTGGTTCCTCCAAACATCACAGATGCACTAAAAGATAATTGCTGGATTGAAGCTATGCAAGAAGAGCTTCAACAAGTCAGAAAGCCGAAAGTCTGGAATCTAGTTGATTTACCTGAAGGTCATCATCCAATTGGAACAAGGTGGCTCTTCAAAAATAAATTAGATGACAGAGGTATAATTATGAGAAACAAAGCAAGACTGATTGCACAAGGCTACACTCAAGAAGAAGGAATAGATTATGATGAAGTTTTTGCACCAGTTGCAATAATTAAAGCCATAAGAGTTTTCTTAGCCTATACATCATATAAGAAGTTCACTGTCTATCAAATGGATGTAAAATGTGCTTTCTTATATGGTAAAATTGATAAAGAAGTCTATGTAGCTCAATGCAGGACCGGTGAAGGGTATGCACTTACAACACAACAACACAATGAGGAGAGTTGCTTAGAACACTTAACAGATCAAATAGGGAACTGGTTAACTTGCTAATGAAAGATGCTAAGAACACAAGTAAAAGTGAGACAGAACAAGATTGCAAACAACACAAGTATTTGGTTTTCAAGAATGTTGTATATTGCTTCTCAAGTTCTATTACAAGTTACAAAGCATCGATAGAAAGTTACAAGTACTTGAGATACTTTATACTACATCCTACAGCCGGCCATACTTTGAAGGCCAGCTGGATAAATTGACTAGACAACTACAAAATCAAATGTAGAGTCAAAAGGCATATCTGCCTTTTGACTTGTGACTATGACATGCCATAGCTCACATCCTAATATATTACAAAAAGGATAAAAGTACATAAAATAGAAAGCATGGACTCAAGACCTCAATGTACAGTTACCAAAAGCATGGACCTTTCACCAACTCATGTAAGTTGGTGACGTTACAGAGTTGCAGCGGAAAGGTGGTCCAGCTTTATGGTAAAGTACATCAGATAAAGGCATATCTCTAAAAGTCTTCGAAAGAAATCTGTCTTCACTCTTTGGCTTCGGAAGACTTTGTCTTTGAAGCTTCAGAAGACTTCACTTTTGGCTTCGGAAGATGTTGGTCTTGGCTTCAGAAGATTTTACACTTAGAATATTTCTAGTGCATGGTGTAAAACTTTCAAAGCATTTTTACTTCTATTCTTTAGTGCATGCTTGCAAAGAGACTTTGGATGTTTTGGCTACATCAGACTTATAGGAATCCTTACAAACTCCCCCTAGGCTGATGCCACCAAAACATTTAGAAGATCTTCAGATGTTTGTAGTCTTCAGCACAATGATGACCATACCCTTCTTCATTAGATGGTTAGGATCATTTAGACTCTTATAATATCTTCTCAGCTCAAAGAGATCATGCAGAGGTAAGTTGATTATGTCTTGCCATGTATAGACATTCTTAACACCTTGATCTCTGATCACATGCCATCTCTCTGGATTAGTAGTGAAGGTCCAGGTAAAGATGGGTGTCTCAGCTGCAAGAGGAGCCACTTGAATTGGAGTTGATTTGGCTGCCTCTTCATGCACTTCCTCAAGTTGATCTATCTCAGCCTAAGGTGTAGAGGTGGATGATTCAGGCTTCTTCTTCTTAGACTTTGGTTTGGAAGCCATCCTCTTCTTCCTCTTAGAAGACTTTAACTGAGAAGACTGGTTTGCAGCACCTTGTTGATCATTCTTGTCTTTCTCAGTTGGGTGTTCCTTCCTCACAGGTTCAGAAGGAGAGGGAGTTTGACCCTGCTGTGGATCAGAATATGAAGCTTGCTGAGGCTCAGCAGGAGGTCCAGGTTGTGTTGTCTCAGGTTGTTCAACCTTAACCTCCACTTCAGGTGGGATTTGACTTGGAGGAGAGTATAAGTCAATCAGCTCTCCACTCTTGATCTTCTGCTTGATTACCCTGATATGCTCATCCATTATAGATAGAGACATAGGGCCAAGTCTCCTTTCGGAGAATCCATACAGCTTCAAGAAGCTCATCATCCTTTGTCTGTCAGCAGACTTTTTCATACTCTTTTGGATGATAGCTTTTGACTTTGCAGCATCTTCCCTCATCTTTCTTTTTGTTGCCTTTTGTTCTTTGAGCACTTGAAGTTCATGCTGTTTGAGATACTCAAACTCAATGTACTCAACGGACAAGGGAAGAAGTGTAGATGCCTGGTAAAGACCTGTGGCACTCAAGTAGTTGATCATGTTTTGCCTATCTGTTTCCTTTTGTCTACCTGAGGTTCTTGTGTAGCAGCCACATCCTCTTGCACAGGACTTTCGTGAACTGGGGAGAGAGTTGGAGCATGCTTGTATAATATTTTCTGTCTCTTCTCTTCTTTGAATTGGAGAAGTAATCTTGCATCCTCTTTTTCTTTCATCTCTCTTGACACTTTCATGTCAGCCAGTTCATTTAATTGCTCTATGGGGAGAGATATAATCTCATCTAGTCATAGTTCCTGGTCTGCAGGTAAGTAATCCTGACTGCCCTCAACTCATCTTCTTGAGTGTTTGGTCTGGGGGCAGCCCTGATTGCAGCTTGCATAAATCCTGAAGACCCAGAGGAACTTTCTCTCCTTAGCTTCCTCTTCCTCTCTCTATCCTCATCCTCAATCTCCTTAGGAGTCAAAATCATTTTCCCTTTGTCACCCACATACTTTTGTGATTCAGGGTGGATAGAGGTTTGGCTTTCATTGCTTGGTGCAGCATCCAAGCTCTGGCCAGAGAGAGGGTGTGAGACACCTTCACCAGCAGGTGTTTCACTGAGGGAATGAATTTCTGAAGCAGTTATTGGTGTGACAGGGCTCTCAGGCTCTATCACTGGGCCTTCAGCCAAGGTTTTCCCTTCGAAGCTAATCTTAGGGTTTGCCTCAGCATCCAGTTGAGCAATGACATTACCTGATTGCCTTTGTCTCCTTCTAAGGCTGAACTCTTTAGTAATTCTGTCTTGAATCCTGAGTGCTAACCTGTCAGCTTGTCTTGATTTGCTTGGGTTGACAAGTGGCATGTTGATCAGGTCAAGACCTTCATCGTAGTCCAAAGTCTGAAAATTGAACACTTCTTGCTGCCCTTGAACTCTGTGAAGAATGAGGGCTCTTCTATCAGCATCATACCTCCACCTAATAATGTAGTTTGAAGTTCCTTGAGGTGGAGATGACACAGCCCTTGGAATGCCTTCCTCAAAGAGACTCCTAATGACAGAGTCTATTATGTCCACATTAATGTTAACTTGAGGAAGTTGCTGAGTATGCACAGTTGCAAGTGAGGATGGTGAATCCTCAATGTCCATACTCCCTGAAGAACTCCCAGGTTCTGTGGCTGTAATGACTTTCTCCCCCTTTTTGGTAGCATCACCCTCTTGCATAAGTGAGCTAGAGGTTAGGTCAATCACATGCATAGGTTCTTGTGTTCCTGGTTGAGCTCTTCTTAAAGGTCTCCCAGCTAGTTTTTCAGTGAGATAAGATATCTCAAGTTGCTGATCATTGACCCTATTATGCAAGGTAGTCACCTGAGATTCAAGGTGACTAACCTTAGAGACTAAATAGGAGCATGTTTTTGATAGTTTTTGCACCTCTAGTCTCAGATTCCTCTCTTCTTCATCAGAAGAATCATTGGGAGATGAGATGATTGGACCAAAGTCCTCTCTCTCACCACCAGCCTCAGGTTCTTGGCTTCTAGATTTCCTCTGCATATTGACATCCTAAGTTGAGGTGTCAATGGGCTGAGTTGCCATGGTTGAGGTCTTAATGATGTAATCACTTACAGAAGTGAGAGCCTCTTCCATATGGATATCCTGAACAGGTTCAGAAGTATCCACCTCAGTTATGGGTGACTGATGTGGGCTAGACAAAGGAGACTCAGGAGTACTCATCTCTCTTTGAGTAGGGGAAGAGTAGAGAGACTCATGGTACCCACTGAAACCTAAGTCTTCATCAGTATAGAATGAGAGGTTGGGAATGGGTTGATTTAAGTCTAATGGCTGGGGATGGTAACCATCCTCTGAAGGTTGTTCACTTGAGTGTTGAGACTCAGAGTGAAGGCTTAAGGTAGTTGGGCTTGTGAGCTCATCAGGGTGAGCATGAGGAACCTCAGTCCTGATTGTTGAAGAGATGGGAGTGGTTTGCTCCTCAGAGGAAGTGGGAGCTCTAGTATCCACTTCCTCCTGTATGGGTGAGTATATGGGGGCCTGCACAGACTCAATAGCTTGAGCAGGGGTTCGTTTGGATTTTCTTTGGTAGGTGAGGGTTACTTGGGGCCTTTTTTGGTGGTTGAGAGGTAGAAGGTATGGGTTCAACACTAGCTTGTGTTGCTAGGTTGTAACCTTGAGCAATGAGCTCTAACATTTTTGGGACTAGGGTTGTTTCTTCCCCTGAGAAGCCTACAGTTGGCTTCTTCATAATTTTAAAGATGCCGGGCTTCATCTGTCCCAATTTAAGAATATTATCTGTTTCCCTCAACTGTGAGCCCAGTTCACAGTTGAGAATGTGTTGAACATATCTAGGAAACATATAATACTCTAAGGAGTCCAAGTTAGCAAGCAAGTTTGTATAAACAAATTGAGAGTACCTGAACTTGACCCCTTGAACCATTCCATGTACTATGAAGGAGAGATCCTCAGGAATCTGATCCCACCCTCCATGCTTGTTTGACAAGCTGTGGATAACCACATGAAGCAGGTATTTCCACTGGGATGAGACCTTCCCTTTCCTGAAGGTCTTTACAGAGAAATCTCCCTCATAGTCCATCTGCTCAAAGGAATGATTTACAGTTTCCTTTGGGAAGGACAACTCACCTTCTTCATCATCCAGCTGCAAATGAGTGTTTATGATGGCCGGAGTGATGAAGATTGTCCTCCCTTGCACTGAGGCAGACAGTGCCTTCTCCCCATCCATAATGACCTCTTGGCAGGTCTTCCAAAATTCAAGCAGATGATCCTCATAGAGAGTAGGATCAATGGTTAGGGAGGTGGAGTAATTTGATAGCGCTAAGAAACGGCAAATCTCTGAGAAACTTTCATCTTTCTTAGAGCTTAACAGAGCAACTTGGTTATGTTGCCTGTGAAGTTGCATGGAAAAATCTGGGTTGTTGCTGAGGTTTAGGTTGGCCATTTTAGAAGCTTAAGGATGAAGAAAGATGAAGAACAAAACATGGTTTGGGAGTATTTAGGTTTAAGGAATGGTGTAATTTAGGAAGATAGTGAACGAGGGGGGAACCTTTGGGCATTTATGTGAAAAGGATTTAAGACAAAGCTAATGGAAGAGGATAAATTTTGAAATCCGGATGTCGGTCCCACCTCTGAAAAGTAGTTTACTTTTGCCCGAAAAGTAGTTTACTTTTGCCCAAAAAGTAGTTTTCTTGGAAGTCGAGACATCTTCCAAAGGTTATTTGCTCCGGAAGAGCTGAAGAAAAAGCTTCCGAAGGCAAATTTGCTTCGGAAGAGATTTCAAAGGTTTTTGAGAATTTTGCTTCGGAAGAGATTTCAAAAGGTTTTTATTCTAAGAAGAATAAATACTTCCGAAGGTAAAGTTGCTTTCGGAAGAAATTTGTTCTTTGAAAACATACAAAGTACTTAAGTTGATTTTAAGCTTCAGAAGATATTTCAGAAATTTCTTCCGAAGGTAAAACCACTGAAGCAATTATTTGTTTACTAAGACATAAACTTCTTCCGAAGGTAATTTTGAATCTTCCGAAGAGATCAAGATTTTCAAAAATCTAAGAAAAGTCTTTCGAAAAGATTTTCTTCCAAGAAAAAAAGGGCTTATGAATGTTATATACTAGACAACTTAGGACACACAGGTTTTAGAAATATATATGATTAATTTTTAAGAAAAGCTACTCAAAGTTAATCATCCCAATAGCTGATACAAGATATTTAAATCTCTGCTCATCAAAAGCTTTGGTGAACAGATCAGCATATTGTTCATTTGTGTTAACTTTGACTAGTTTGATTAATTTCTTTTTAAAGTTATCTCTAATCAAATGATACTTGATATTAATATGCTTTGCCCTTGAGTGCTGCACAGGATTATCTGTGATGGAGATAGCACTATTATTGTCTATGTGAATGGGAATCTCTTTAAAGTTAAATCCATAGTCCAACATCTGATTTTGAATCCAAAGCACTTGAGCACAACAACTTGCAATAGCAATGTATTCAGCCTCAACAGTTGATGCAGACACATAGGATTGTTTCTTGCATTGCCAGGAGACCACTCTTCCACCAAGAAATTGACATCCCTCTGATGTAGACTTTGCAGTCATGTTGCAACCACCATAGTCACTATTTGTATAAGCATACAGATTAAAGTCAGAATTCTTTGGATACCAAAGACCAAGTGATGGAGCACCTTTGAGATATCTTAAAATTCTTTTGACAGTGACCAGGTGTGACATCTTAGGGTTGGCTAGATATCTCGCACAAATGCATGTAGCAAACATGATATCTAGCTTGCTAGTTGTGAGGTACATAAGAGACCCAATCATTGCCCTATAGAGATGTTCATCAACACACTCCCCTCAAGATCAGGTCCAAAGGAGTGATTTCTGGCTATGGGTGTCTTAGCAACCTTACACTCAGTCATGTTAAACCTTTTAAGTATGTCCTGTACATACTTTGACTGACTTATGAAGATGCCATTGTCAACTTGCTTCACTTGAATTCCTAGAAAGAAATTGAGTTCTCCCATGGCACTCATTTCAAACATGTCCTTCATCAGCTTCTCAAAGTCTTTGTAGAGCTTTGGATTAGTTGACCCAAAGATAATGTCATCTACATATACTTGAACTAGCATTATGTCATTTCCTTTTCCTTTGATGAAGAGAGTTCCATCTATAGTACTTCTTTTGTAGCCATGTTGATAGAGATACTGAGATAGAGTCTCATACCACTTTCTTGGTGCTTGGTGCAGCCCATATAGAGCTTTATCAAGCCTGCAGACATAATCAGGATGATCAGGATCTGCAAACCCAGGTGGTTGTCTGACATACACCTCTTTATCAATCACCCCATAAAGAAAAGCACACTTGACATCAAGTTGGTAGACCTTGAAATTCTTGGATGCAGCAAAAGATAGGAATATTCTAACAGCTTCAAGTCTTGCCACAGGAGCAAAAACATATGTATAGTCAATTCCTTCTTCTTGAGTATATCCTTGAACAACTAGTCTTGCCTTGTTTTTGATGACAAGTCCTCTATCATCCTTCTTGTTCCTAAAAACCCATTTGGTTCCTATGGTAGTCTTCCCTTGAGGAAGAGGACATAGGTTCCAAACCTTTTGCCTTTTGAATTGAAGCAGCTCCTCTTGCATAGCTTCAACCCAACTTCCATCCTTTAGAGCCTCATCAATTTTCTTTGGCTCTATCTGGAACAAGAAACAAGAGTGAAGACAAACATTTGCTCATGGGTTTGTCCTCTTGTTCTCACCCCTAAATCAACATCTCCAATGATGTTTGTGGTAGGATGAGATTTGTGGATCCTTAGCTGAGGGATCACAGCAAGTTGCTTAGACAGATCTAGATTTGAAAATTTTTGATCTGGCAAAGAAGATTCACCCTCCATATCACCACACTTATCAAGATTGACTTGATCCAATGAGTGTGTGACATCATTGATGTTGTCTTCAATGCAGTGGTTATCAGCATTTAGAAATTCTTGATCACTTTCACCATCACCATTTTCTCCAACATTTGAAGCTCCTTCTTCTGAGTTTTGTGCTTCTAAGATGGAATTTGAAGGCACCCCAGAATCATCAGCAGGATTTGTCATTGATGTGCTGGTAGAAGCTTCATTTGCAGGAATAGTTACCACTGGAGCTGAAGATGTGTAACCTGAAGGTCTTTTGAGCTCAAATCTTGGGTCTAGATCACCTGTTGGTAATATATCTGTAGATCCTGAAACATTCTCACAAGATTTGTTAAAACAGTTGGTAACAAAATCAAGATCAAATAGCCAATCCGGACCCGAACCTTTCACACTGGGAGTGTGCTCATTGAAAGTCACATTGGCTGACTCCTCAACTACTCTAGTTCTGAGATTGTATACTCTATAAGCTTTAGCTTGAGAAGAGTATCCAATAAAGTGTCCATCATCTGATTTCTCAGCAAACTTGGCAATTTGATCCTTGGTATTCAAGATGGTGCAAAGACATCCAAATGACCTGAGAAAACCAATGAAGGGTTTTCTCTTGTGCCAAAGTTCATAAGGAGTCTTACCATGTGTCTTAACCACTAAAACTCTATTTTGCACATAGCAAGCAGTGTTCATTGCCTCTGCCCAGAAGGTGATGGGCAGTTTAGAGTCAGACAACATAGTTCTTGCAGCTTCAATTAGTGTCATGTTTCTCCTCTCAGCAACACCATTTTGCTGAGGAGTCCTGGGAGCACAATATTGTCTTGTAATACCTTTAACATCACAAAATGTATCAAGAATTTGATTCTTGAATTCAGTTCCTTGATCACATCTTATGGTTTTGACCTTGTGATCACATTGATTCTCAATCTTTAAGATGAAATTCTTTAGAATCTCAGGAGTCTCATCCTTAGTTCTAAGAAAGAAGACCCAAGTGAATCTTGTAAAATCATCTGTGATCACCAAACAATAAGAGGTCCTTCCTAGATTCATTACACTGGTGGGGCCAAAGAGATCCATATGTAATAAGTGTAGGGGATTAATGATGGAGTTTCTTTCCTTTGGCTTGTGAGATACCTTGTGTTGCTTCCCTTTTAGGCATGCAACACAGTGGTCATCACTTGTAAACTCATTCTTTGGTATTCCAGTTACCAAATCATTCTTAATTAATTTATTCATGTTTTTAAAGTTTACATGGCACATTCTTTTATACCAGAGGAAAGATTCATCATTATTTCTCCTGAGGGAGATGTTTCTTACGAGTCCATCTTGTACATGTTCCCTTTCCTGGGGGCTCTGAGCAAGATGTGCTCATGAGGAATGACCACTCCGGGCCTGAGAACAATGCACTCATGCTTAGTTAAGAGCATGTTATGACTCTGATCACAAAATTAGGATACACTTAGAAGATTGTGCCCAAGCTCCTTGACAAAGTTTACCTTCTCAATGCTGAGCTTACCATTTGTGACCTTGCCCCTTCCAGTAATGTAACCTCCTGCATCTCCTCCAAAAGCAACTAGTCCTCCATCAATTCTTTCAAACTTTTGAAGTAGTGACCTATTGCATGTCATGTGCCTGGAACAGCCACTATCAATGATCCATACAATTCTGTTTGTCTTGAGCTGTCCCTTCAGAAAAGAGATGATTAGTTACATTTGGAAACCCAAGCCTCATTGGTCTTGGGCTCATCAAAAGAAGTTGAAGACAATGCAACAGTAGTTGATCCTATAGTCATGCTAAAAGGATCATTTGTTGATGTTGATGAATAACTTTCAGCCGCTTGGTCTTTCTTTGACTTCCATACCACCTTTGGAAGCTTAGACTTGACCTTTAATACTTCAGAAGTTTTGATGACTTCGGAAGTTTTGATGACTGGCCCTTCGGAAGATCTTGCTTTCACTGCAGCAGGCTTCAGTGCTTCGGAAGTATTCATTTCTTCCGAGACCAAATTTTCTTCCGAAGGCAAGTTTCCACTTGTCTTCTTCTTCATTTTGGAGCTTCCGAGGGAAACAGATTTTCCTTCCGAAGCTTGCTTCTTCTTCTCCAAACTCTTAGAAGTTTTTTTCTTGGTCATGTGGAGAGTACTCCTTGGATTGTAAACAAAATCTTTAGCAAGATGAGAGATACTCCCACACATAACACAATCCATTTTCTTCCTTCTAGGAGTTCTTCTTTGTGAACAAGGCTGAACTTGATCACTTTCCTTCTCCATCTTCACCTTTGCAGTGTTGTGGCAATTCTTGTGGGGTTAGAACTACCTTTGAGCAGGATGGTTCAGGTTGTACAGCATCAATGCACAACTGATCAGCCTTCTTCTTGATGATGAGATGATTTGGACATGAACTAGAACTTTTGTTGATGGAGTTCAAGTTTGTGTCTTCAGCCTTTACCACTTCAAATCCTGCAGAGATGAAGACTTGAATCTGTGCAGAATTGAAGGTAGTCTTGATCTCTTGAGCCTTTTTGGACTTTCTTTTGGCCTTCTTGATCAAGTTCTTTCTTCTTGACTTGGTCATCCCAACAACTTTTCTCTCCTCAAAGGGATGGTAACCCTTCTTACAATGCTCTTCTTCACTCTTCTCAGAGTCATTCTCCACCATCTCCTATTTACCCTCTTCAGTCACAGGATCTATGAGGGGAAGCTCATCTTCACAAGTTCAACACCTAGGAGATCTTACAGACAAGATTGTGTGTGGAGGAGCTATCTCACAAGATCCTAGTCCTTGCTTATTTTGATAATAAACTTTTGCATGCAAGGATGAGGATATTATGTTCTTGAAGGTCTCTTCTTCAAGAACACATTTTTCTGTCTTGAGTTTGCTGATCACAAGCCCAGCCTGGCATTCAGTTAATATAGTAATGATATCTTTGATCTGAGTCCTGTAGTTTGTATGCTCATGTTTAAGAGTTGAAATGGTTTTCTCTAAGTCCTCTATCTTTAGTTTATAATCATTTTCAGCTCTTTTAAAATCAACTTTTAAAATATTTAAGGACTCAAGGTCAGATCTCATTTCTAAATTATAGGACATGTATTTATTAACTTTACCAATGCATTTAGGAGTACAAAGATGTTCCAATACCTTGGCTTCATCATGGTCTGCCATGAGTGCTTGGTTTGGAGATGCATCTTCTACTTCAAAGCTCCAGTCAAAGCCTCCTTCTTCAACAGCAACTGCAGCTTGCTGCTTTGGCTTCTCATTCTGGGGGGCTTTCTCAGTGTAGTTTGGTCTGGTTTGTGCTTGACCACCATTTGTCCTTGGTGCCTTACACTCTCTTGAAAAGTGTCCCATCTGGTTAAAAGTTGTAACACTTTACTTTGCTTTTGTCCAGCCAAAACTTTCCACTGGCTGCATTGCTTGGAAACTTTCTCCCTGTCCTCTTGTAGAACTTCTTGGCTCTGTGAGTGAGAAGAGCCATCTGCTGGACTATCTCCATGTACTCCAGATCATCTGGATGGATACAGTCCGAATCTTCAATAGTGAAAAGAAAGTTGCCTAAAGTTTCATCAACAGAGACAAAGGCATGAGAAGAACTTGTCTCTTGGAAAGGTCTTCCTTCAGTGTAGCTTTCCCTTGGAGTCTCTGGGAAGGTGATGAAAGGGCCCTTTTGTGAGTTGTCAGGGAAGCATATAAGATGATGATGTGGTTCAATGCTTTCCCTTTCAACCACATGGAAGGCTGAACTCAGTTGATTGCTGGAGTTACCAGATGAGTTTTGCATGCTCATCTCCATCTGGTAGCCACTAAGAATACCATACAACTTTGTAAGACTAAGAGTCTTAAGGTTGTCAGTCCTCTTGATAACAACACAATAATGTGTCCATTGTCTAGGAAGAGAGGACATAAACTTCCTTACAATGTCCCTGTTCGCAAGAGTTACTCCAACATCCATTAGAGTATCCACAATCTCAACATACCTGAAATATTGTTGAGTCATGGTTTCACTTGCCTTGAAGGTGAAGTTTTCAAACTACTGCTTCAGGAGATCCTTCTTGTTTTCCTTTGCTTCAGTAGACCCCTCATACATCAGCTTTAGTACCTCCCATAGTTGCTTGGTAGTTTTTCACTTCTTGAAGCCTCTGTAGATGGAGTTTGGAAGAGCAGTTTGAAGGGCTGTCATGGCTTTTTGATCAATCTCTATTCTCTTTCTATGTGCTTCAGAGTAATCAGCCACAGCCTTAGGAATCATACCACCACCAGTAGCAGAAGTGGTGCTTGGTATGTAAGGTCCTTCAACAACAGAGTCTCACATCCTGGAGAGTGAGACTTGATGAAGCCTTCCATTCTTTGACACCAAGTATCAAAGTCTTTAGGAGTGATCAATGGAGACTTTGTCATAGTTCTAGTTTCTATATCAGCTTTGGTTATAGCTGCCATTTGAGTTGTTAAGTATTTTGTGTATGTGAGGGATCTTAAGATGGTGAGATCTTATATCAAGAGCTTGAAAAGCTCTGATACCAAATGCAGGACCGCTGAAGGGTATGCACTTACAACACAACAACACAATGAGGAGAGTTGCTTAGAACACTTAAAAGATCAAATAGGGAACCGGTTAACTTGCTAATGAAAGATGCTAAGAACACAAGTAAAAGTGAGACAGAACAAGATTGCAAACAACACAAGTATTTAGTTTTCAAGAATGTTGCATATTGCTTCTCAAGTTCTATTACAAGTTACAAAGCATCGATAGAAAGTTACAAGTACTTGAGATACTTTATACTACATCCTACAGCCGGCCATACTTTGAAGGCCAACTGGATACAATTGACTAGACAACTACAAAATCAAATATAGAGTCAAAACGCATATCTTCCTTTTGACTTGTGACTATGACATGCCATAGCTCACATCCTAATATATTACAAAAAGAATAAAAGTACATAAAGTAGAAAGCATGGACTCAAGACCTCAATGTACAGTTACCAAAAGCATGGACCTTTCACCAACTCATCTAAGTTGGTGACGTTACAGAGTTGCAGCGGAAAGGTGGTCCAGCTTTATGGTAAAGTACATCAGATAAAGGCATATCTCTAAAAGTCTTCGGAAGAAATCTGTCTTCACTTTTTAGCTTCGGAAGACTTTGTCTTTGAAGCTTCGGAAGACTTCACTTTTGGCTTCGGAAGATGTTGGTCTTGGCTTCGGAAGATTTTACACTTAGAATATTTCTAGTGCATGGTGTAAAACTTCCGAAGCATTTCTACTTCTGTTCTTTAGTGCATGCTTGCAGAGAGACTTTGGATGTTTTGGCTGCATCAGACTTATAGGAATCCTTACACTCAACCTCCTGGTTTTGAAGATCCTGATTACCCTCATAGGGTGTACAAGCTTGACAAAGCTTTGTATGGACTGCATCAAGCACCAAGAAAGTGGTATGAAACATTATCATCTTTCTTGCTGAAACATGACTATAAAAGAGGAACTATTGATCAGACTCTCTTTCTCAAGCAAGAACATCAAGATCTCTTAGTTGTACAAATATATGTAGATGACATTATATTTGGATCAACAAACAAGAGACTTTGTGTAAACTTTGAAGAGTTGATGAAATCTGAGTTTCAAATGAGTTCAATAGGAGAATTAACCTTTTTCCTTGGTGTTCAAGTTCATTAGAAAACAGATGGCATCTTCATCAATCAAGAGAAATATATTCTTCAAATATTGAATAAGTATAATCTTGCTAATGCATCTTCATGCAAAACACCTGCATCAACAATTGACAAGATTGTGTCTAATCCTACAGGAAAATCCATTGATCAACGATTGTATAGATCAATGATAGGATCTCTTATGTATTTAACTGCCAGCAGACCTGACATAATGTTTGTTGTATGTGTTTGTGCTAGGTACCAATCAGATCCAAAAGAGTCCCATCTGAATGCTGTTATAAGGATTTTCACATATCTGAAAGGAAAACTTGCCCTTGGACTTTGGTATCCAAAGGATAGTGACTTTACTCTTTACTCATATTCAGATAGTGACTTTGGAGGACGCAACAACAACAGAAAATCCACAACTGGTGGATGTCAATTTCTAGGACCAAAACATGTTTCATGACAGTGCAAGAAGCAAACAAATGTATTTGTATCCACAGCTAAGGCTGAGTACATAGCTACTTCAGCTGGTTGCTCTCTTGTACTTTGGTTGCAAAACCAATTGCTTGATTACGGCTATAATAAACTTCAAACTCCAATTTATATAGATAATTCAACTGCTATGTTTATAACTACTAATCCAATTCAACACAGCAAAACAAAGCATATTGAAATCAGATACCATTTTCTGAGAGATTGCTCAGAAAAGGGTTTAATCAAGTTAGTCAAAGTGGATACAACAAATCAGCTTGTTGATTTAGTCACTAAAGCCTTTGATTCAGTTAGATTTAATTTTCTAATTGAGTCTTTAGGGATGATTAACTTAGATTAATTATGATCAATCAAGAAAAGCATGTGACTGTCCTTGTATATAGTAACTTATAAAAACCCAAAAACATTCAAAAAAAATCATATCAAAAATACAAGAATATGTTTTTATTATTGTGTCTTTTGATTTAGCATGACATATGTCAGGACATGATAGTACACTATAGCCTTGTTTACTTCCTGTGTACTTAATTTAAATTGCATCTGATCAGAAGATCTTTGATATGTGAGTAGGTTCATCTTGAGTGGAAACTATACTAAGAGCATGCCTAACATAATGAAAAGATGACTGTCTGTGGGAAACTCCATTTTGAGGATCAAGCAAGTAAGTCTTATCCTGATGTGATCAACTCACTCACCTAAGCACACTATGTAAAACACCTTATAACTTCTATCTTTGCAAATCATATTCCCTCTATTTTATGTAAACAAAGACCTGGGTTTATGAACACCTTGGTTTACTTCTGTAACCAACTGGTGTTTAGAGTATGATCCTCATCATCCCTCTGTTTTATGTAAACAAAAACCTGGGTTAAAGGCACCTCTGTTTTATGAAAGTAAAGACCTGGTGACCTGATGATGATCATAACTTTAAGCTCTCAAAAGAATCCATTGTGATCAACTGTATATTATCTAAAGATAGCAACAAAGCATTAATGAGACATCAAATGTGACTCAAGATAGAATTTATAACTTAATGTACATAGTTTCTAAGTGTGAAAAGTGATGAATTGACTCACAAACGGATGACAAACTCTAATGTGAATTGAATGTGGAGTCCATAACAATTAATCTCTAATAAACTTTAAAACATGATAAATAGCATGCCTAGTTGATACAATACTCTTGTTTGAATTTAAGTGGACAAAAAACCTGCAATCAGGACTAGAAACAGATCACACTTCATCAAACAATTCAAACAGGAAGAAGCTTGGTATCATAGTATGATCCCATTTTATATGTCTATGTGCTTGTACATAATTTCTTTTAGTCTAGTTTGTTACATAACTTTCGGACTATCATATGCCTTTCATGCTATTCTTCTACATAAATTTATGATGAATGCAAAATCTTATCATTAATCACAAATTTAAAGGGATTAGTTAATGCATGAAAACATAAAATCTGAAAAAAAAATTTATCAAAGAAGGAATTGGAGTTTGAGCACTAACTTGGCTTTTGGATACATGAAGCTTTTAAAATATAAACCTTCTTGTGCACAATTGTCATGAATACAAAGTCAACAACGTCCAATAGTAATAAATGGTTCTATCAGTTGATTAGGACCATACAATAAAATAAGTTTCAATCATGGCATTTCAAGCATCAGCAGAAGCTACAGTGCTTTTAGCATCAGCAGAAGCTACAGTGGGAAACTTAATAAAATTTGTCTATTCGTAGATTGGTAAACTACAGATGAGTTAATGTTTTAAAAGTATAATCTATTTTCATAGATTGGTAACCTATGAAAATTTAAATTATACTTCATCAAAAATTAGTTTTTAATTCTAAGTTATCCGCACATGATCTACAGAATCCGTAGATGATCTCCGGAAGAACTAAAAACTGCGGATACAGTAAAGTTGGATAGAGGGTCCCACTCCATTAAACAAAGGAAACTAATGTGTCTAAGGGGTCAGAGAGTGTATAAATGATGTTTTTGACTTAAATATTCATTATTCACTTTTTCATAACACTTTTCAGACCTAGAAAAGCCCACTTAACAAACCTTTTCCCTCTTTCACAAACATTCAAAATTACCGAATCAAAACATCAAACAAACACATAATCTTGATTTCAGATAATTGGTTTGAAGGTAAAACATGTCTTAATCATCAATAATGAACTGTTTGATTCTTGATTATCATTAAAACTGTTTGCATTCTCATATCTGTAATGTTGATTCTAATCTATTCTTCTTAACTCTCATGAACAGATGGCTAATCGATTTGCGAGAGAGCATAATATGTGTGTGCATTTCTGAATGTTGATGACCCTGTATCGGAAGGGTGTTGGGATATCATCAGATATCTGCGACGATCCAGGCTATTCTATGCTCTATCAGCGGAGCCGGTGATACATCAATCACACATTGTTGATTTCTGGAACTCGGCTAGAGTAGAAAAGGAAGGAGAAGATGAGGTGATACATGTAGATATTGGGAATGAACACTTAAGGATTGATGAACAATGTATCAGGAGAAATCTCAACTTGGAAGATATCGAGATAGGTCATCTAGATGTGTTCGAGAATGAATACATAGAAAAGATCTTCTATTTGATGGGATATAATAGAGATTTTGACAAAGGTGAGATCAAGAAAGTAAGATTGTGCAAACCATATAGATTCCTGTGTCACACCTTTGTGAAGTGCATTTCAAACAGGAAGTCTGAACTAGACAGATTTTCAAGGCACATATCATCTGGAATCATTGGTGTATTTGAAGGGAGAACTTACAATTACTCTAAGAACATCCTTGGATGCTTGTGTGATCAAATAAGAGTTCAGAAGGAAGAAAAGATGTTCATGTTCCTAAGGTTCCTACAACTGATCATCAATGGTGAAATGCCTGGAATAGCAAGAGATGGTGATGTATTGTGCAAGCTCATTTGGGTAGATCTGTTCTAAACAAGATTAGTGGGAAATACCAAGGAGAAGACATGTCAATGTTTGCTTATGTGGTGGATGCTAACGCCAACATCCCACAAGAACTGGTATGGGAAGACCAGCAAGGAAGTTCACCTGCTAACACTGTGCAAGCCTCACCTTCACCTCATCAATCACCCATTCACCAACATTATCAATCTTCACAACCTCAATCTCCCCAACCACAATCACCAGCCAGTCAAAACACTCAACCAATCTCTCCAATTCACCCTCCATCACCAAATCAACTCCAAATACAACTTTTTCAACAACTTCCAACTCCTGAAAACCAATCCACTGAGAGCTTTTACACCGGGGAGACAGAGTTAGCTTCACAAGCAAGTACAGTTCAACTGTCACTAACCAAGACTGAATCCCCTGTCCATTCAAATGATACTGAACCTGTCTCTCCAGTCACTGACCATCAGCAACATCAACAACAATATGAAGAGCAGGCAGATCAAGCAGCTGAGTCAAGCTCAGGCTCAGACAGTGTAGCAGATGATGAAATAAATGATGATGAGTTGGCTGCTGAGCAACAAGAATGGGAAGAAGAAGCCAACTATTTTGATGTTATTGCTTATCATGAGGATGATCTAAGTGAAGATGACATTCCTGTTAGCAAAAGTTATCTGGTGGCTGAATACAACAAACTTGTTATCAAGTCAAACAATAGAAAGCAAAGAATTCAAGAGTTGAAGGGTCTGATAAAAGAAAAGGAAGATCAGCTGATAAAGCAAGAATCAAGTCTGAAAAGATTGAGGGAGAACATACAAGAAAACAATGAAGTGATTGATGCATTGCATGAGCTGGTTGAAGAACTGCAAGATTCAGTAAAGCATGAGAAAACTGAAAAGGAGAAACTGGCATTGGAAATTGAACATGCAAACAACTCTCTCACTGTTCAGTCTGCTGTGTTAAAAGGCAAAGATGAAGAGATTGATGAGCTGAAGATGAAGATCTGTGCCCTTGAATCAAATGCTGCTCCATCAACAAAAATACCAAAAGAATCGTCTGAGACTTCTAAGCAACTTATTCTATACACCAGGAAGAGGAAGTACTTAGGCTCTATAAAGAAAGAAATGATCAATGTAGAAGATTCACCTAAAAGGTCAGGCATACATCTCCAGAGCACACTCCTTCAGTGGATGTTTCCACTTTAAAGCCAGTACCTCATGATCAAGCTGAGAGTGATGCTGAATGGAAAGAACTTACTGAAGATAGGCCTAACAAAGAACAAGACGAATCAAAGGTTGATGATCTACTGACAACAAAAGATATATTGCAAGAGAAGCCTGAGTCAACTCTGTTTATGACCCTTATCAACCATGGGTTTCCATATGACATGGTTGAAAGGATGAATCTGGCTGAAATGAAGGATCTACTGAAAGAATTTGAGCTTGCTAGATTCATGATCCCTAATTATGACTATGAAGCATTCATAACATTTCAAGCCATTCAAAAAATCAAGAAAGATCTAGGCCACTGTGATACAGCAAAGCTTACCAAATACAATATGACACCGGGGTAAGATTCAGGACTGAAGCTCCAAAGTCTGATGCTGAGCAACATAACATAACCCCTGCTGAACCAGTAACAGTTGAAAGTAAAGATCAGCACAAAGGGAAAGATAAACTAATCAGAGAGCCATGAGCAGTTATACCTGGCAAAGTGTGGCCACTGGGTACAACAGTCAGAGAGATTACAGAGCAAAAGTCTACCTTGATAGAGCTGTTTGATCACATCACAAGTCCCAACTATGCGGAAGACAATAGGATCATGGCCTGGAAGTATGATCAAGAGTGGGATTGTGCAATCATTAAGAGAACATCTGGAAGGATTCAATACTTCCATGATGTAGTATTAGTGTTGTGCCTAACTGAAAGTGACCTCAAGGATCTGCAAAGCTTAATCATCTCCAACTATTCAATTCACCCAAGAGGAAGAGACTTCTCTGTGTTGGTGGGAAAGTTAAAGACTAAATTCAGAGATGATGTGCTGAAAGAAGCTAGGAGAGAGGATGATGAGCACAGAAGAAGATTAGAAAGGATGAAAAGATCAAAATCCAACTCCTCTACATTGGTAGATGATGAGTTTTTAAAGAGGGTTGGATACCAAAGCAGGAAGGCAGCAGCGGTTAAAAGATTTGATGGAAATCAATACACATATCCCATAACAGAATGGGGATATGTTGAGAAGACAAAAGAATTGGTGTTGTTGAGGAATGTAGAAGGAAAAAAAGCAGAGAAGATAAGAATCTTTGATCCAGTGGAGATCAAGCTGCTCCACCCCAGCTACACATCATACTTACATGACAAATTCTTCCCAAAGCTGACGGATGAAAGAGCACAGAATGATCTATGCCTATATGTTCACATGATTCAAGTGGTGGATAAACTGCATGTAAAAGCATACAAGAGAAGAAGATATGATGTTGGGCTGTTAAAAGGAGCTAACATTAAAGAAGTATCAGAATAAGAATCACAGAAGAAGATGAGCTTGATATAAGTTCACAATCAAAGTGTTATGGAAACTCTAACTACTGAAGAAGACATCTTGGGATTAAGTTTTGAGACTCTTCAAAAGATATGTAGAATGGAGATCAAGAACAAATACGATGATCAAAAGGATGCAATATCTTATTTCAACAAGAAGATGGTATCAAGAATGAAGGAGCTTTCAATATTGAAGAGCTGATTAGAAGTGGCTAAGCTTAAGGGGGAGTATTGTTAGATCTAGGGTCAATAGATCTAGCTCATTTTGTATGGGCTTAGAACTTTAATCAAATCTTGTAATGAATATTTGTAATTCATTATTTGATGTATGCATTATGTATATATAGTTAACCCATATGTGTGTTGATTTATGTGTATAATTGCAGGTACAAACATTATACTTGGTCAATTACTGAAATTGACTAAGTGTAAGAAACATCTACAGATGAACATTTTGTTCTTCTGTAGATATGTTTCTTACAATAACAAACATCCGAAGACCCTCTGCGGATGAACAACTAGCTCTAGAGTTCAAGTGAAGTCAATCAAAGAGTTCAAGTGAAGACTCCTGCGGATGAGCAAACACCTTCGGAAGACAAAGTACCTTCGGAAGACATTACCTTCGGAAGAACAAATTACCTTTGGAAGACCATTTAAGCTGCGGAGTCCAAACATTTGTATTTAAATAATACAAGTGTTACAAGTCAACAAGACAATTTCAAATCCCAAGAGATCCGGTGTTTCCTTAACAGAAACATATGTGCCTATTAATATGGATCCTAGGTTTCACATCAAAGGACGAACACAAACACACGAGCAACCAGACGGAAAACACAAACATCACATCGATTCACACAATCAATCAAACATAAACCCTAGCAGCCGTCACATCAACATCAACACGTTCAAAGCATTTATTGTTTATATCATTCATTATTTATTCATCTGTAATCATTAATCAATTTTAATGAAATACGTTTGAATCAAATCCTGTTTGCTTATTCATTGTGTTCGTCATAATCATCATTCATTATATTTTATATTTATTTATTAAACAATTAAACAAGGTTAATTTTGATTCCGCAAACATTAACTTGATTTTCTTTAACACTGATAATTCCTGATTGCGATCCTTGGATTCACAAAGGTAATCTTTTACTATTAGAAAGTTGACAAGAATTGCAAAGACGAGACCCATGGTCTTTATTACACGAAAAATTAAAATTACAACTTAAAACATCTAATACTTGAGCTCTAGGATGACCAAGACGATCATGCCATGGTAGGGATGGAGTGGTAAGAAAAGCAGCATGAGGTGGAAGGTGTGGTGGCGTAAGTGGATATAGATCCCTGGTGTTGTTGTGGCGAGACAAGATCCTTTTAGTTTTGAGATCCTTCAAAGAAAAACCGAAAGGGTAAAATTCTATAGAAACATTATTATAACGAGTAATACGTCGCACAGATATGAGATTTTTAATAATTTGTGGGCTATAGAGGATGTTTGGTAATATGTATGTTCGGTTTGGTAAGGAGCGAAAGCCAGTGCCAGATCCGTTTATTGGTAAACATGTTCCATTACCCACTAAAATATTATTGTATAAATTAGATGAATTGGGAATTAAAATTTTACATGGGTCGTGAGTAAGGTGAGATGAGGCCCTATTGTCCATGATGTCCGAGGTCCAAGAGGCATTGGATTGATTTACCTGCATGTTAGCAAATGTTGCACTAAGGTCAGATGGGCTCAGGCATTGTAGCCGCCAGGGAGTTGGGCTGTTGAATCAGGACCATCAACGTATTGGGCTTGAGGAAAGCCAGCAAATTGGGCCTGTTGAGGGGCAGTGGGCGGCTGGTGTTGGTGGTTATTGGGCCGCCAAGATGACTGAGTGGGATAGGGACATGGGGGAGTGGTCCACCAGCCCAAGGCGGATAAGAGGGACAATGGGTGTTCCATTGGTTATATTGAGACCGACTAGCGCCTCGTCCCCTGCCTCCCCGGCGATTCCCATAACCGCGACCCCGTCCCCATCCACGCGAGGTGTAGGAGTGAGTTAGGGTCAATAGTAGGAGGTCGTGGGCCGCTATTGTTGCTGTGAGGAGAAGGCGGCTGTGGTGAGGCGGCCGGGGCAGCAAGGACAGTAGAGGACATTCCCTTGCGGGCTTCAATCCGAAGAACTTCATCGTTGAGCATGGTGACAACTTGGTCCCAATTGGCGTCGTTCTGATTGATTAACGATGCGGTGGTGTTGTATTCTTCCGGGAGGCCGCGAACGAGTTGGAGAACCAATCGGGAATCAGAGACTGGCTGATCCACATCGGCAAGTTGATTGGCCAGATCAGTCAATCGTTGACAGTAATCGTCGACGGAGGAACACGCTGTGAGGGTTAGGTTACAAAATTTGGTCTCGAGAGCAACTGCTCGAGCTTTTCGTTGCTGAGAAAGATTTTCTCAAGTTTTCCCCATGTCGCACGTGCGGTTGCGTTGGTGTCAAGTGTGACATCCGTCACCTTAAGGTCCGTCAATTAACGTGGTTTTCCGTTAACTATTCCTTGATCGATCATTCCTCATCTTTATTAACTCTTTATGTGGATATCATGCTTGCTTTATCATCATTGTGCTTGTGCTTTCGTTGTGAATGTATGCTATCCTTAAAAACTTTTAAAACTTTCTTCATCGTAACCACCCAATATATCATTTTTATATAAAATTAACGTCACTAATAAAACCATTTTTAAGTTATAAATATCATTAAATGCATTTTTATAATTAATATAAATCACCTAACAAAGTCGTTTTTCAACCGAAACAAATTTGGGAAACTCGGGGGTTAAGTGCAGGGACTAGACTTGTCATTTTGCAAACTTGGGCTGGGTATATAAACCCATATTCCAGCCCTAGCCTCATTTACTACTCCTTCTTCATCTTCTTCACCTTCTTCTTCACATCTTCTTCATTCTAGCACCAAATCCGACCCGCTTGGTCTCGTTTTCATCGTCTAGACTTTATCTACAGCCTAGTCTACCCTTTTCTAGCAGGTAGACGACTTTGGTTGTCCCTTTTCTTGCTTATTCATGGCTGTCCAAACTAGGGTTTCGGGTGTTCGGGTTCAACCCGAACACATGAGGTCGTGTGGGTGCGTGTGAGGTCTTTCTGCTTGTGTTTCTTGTTTGTGCATGTGTGTAGTGTGTTTCTGGAAGTCCTTGTTGTGTAAAACTCGTGTTTGGAGCAGCCGAAGGCTGCTCAGCCCGACCTCGGTTTGCGATTCTGCTGTCCAGGCGACTGGGTCTGTCATGCGATTGAGTAGTGCGACTGGGTGAGTCGTGCGACTGAGCCATGTGTCTGAGTCAATCGTGCGACTGAGTTGTGCGACTGGGTATGTCGTGCGACTGTGTGTATGTGTGCGAATGAGTCATGCGTGCGAATGAATGTATGTGATTGAGTCATGCGAGCGAGTGAATGTGTGCGATTGAGTCAGGTGATCGACTGAATGTATGCGATTGTGCGTGTTTCACACGACTGGAGTCCAATCGCACGAATGAAGGTTCAATCGTACGAAAGTAGCTAATTCGCACGATTGAAGGTTGATTCGTGCGTATGGAGGTTGAGTCGTGCGTCTGGTCCTGTCGTGCGACTGTAATTGTTGTGTGTGATTTCCTTCTTGTGCGTGGTGTGTGAAAGACGTTTGATGTTGAGGTAACATTAACACAGTTGCCATTGTTCGGCCACAAAGATTAAAGTCAACGCTAAAAAGGCCACAAATACTATTCAAAACAAATTAAACTAACGCTTTACAATTATCAACCGACTTATAACTACTGACACTTATCTAATACTTCTTCAATAACAATGAAACTTTTACTTAGATATCATCAACAATGGCGACAATGTCTAGTACTTGGATCTACATAAGATCTAGTACGTGTGTCTGTTTGTGTGTGTTACACGCGACCCAGCCGATACAACCCGAACCGACCGATCATTATTATGCGCTTATTTCATATCATTAATGCTTAACAATAACTGTCAATAGGTGTTTGACCGTTCATTTGCATTCAACATTTGGATACTTTGATCATATATACTTACCACTTAACAAGTGAGTTTCGTGGCCCCTTTTTACGCTTATACAATATTTCAAACATTTACAACTTGGGGAAAAAGTATGCTCACCCATTTTCTATGTTGTACAACTTATCTACATTTTACATTCAAGGAATCAACGTGATACTGTTTTACGAGTACTTATCTGATACATGCTTGGGTCTGCTGTGTGGTTCTATCTTTGCAACTATTTAATTCCAGTGTGGGAACCGACGGTTAGGTATTGGTAGTACTACTGGGTGACACCCCCACCCTTGTTTGATGGTATACTAGTTGGTACCATTAGTGGCCAGGAATGGGCCCTTGGGTGAATATATGCCGACAATATCTTTGTGTACGTCGCTAGGTTTGGTTGCAAAGCTCATTGTCATGTGATTTTACTTGTTTATATAACTGTATTCGCGGTATTCCACATCATTTACTATACAGCATCACTTACTTATTTATTACTTAAACCTGCGAACTCACCAACAATTATGTTGACCGTTTTGAGCATATCTTTTCAGGTGATCATGCTAATTCAGGAATCTAGGTGTGCTGCTTTAGTGGAGACCCTAGGATGCATTTTTGGGACTAAACATGTTTTGGCAAACAATTATTTTGAACAATGTTGTAGTCTGTGTAAACAATTACAATCTTTTGATACTTGTTCCCGGGTTGTGGGAATTCATATTACAATTTCATCTTTATTTGGTTATGTGAATCATTATCATGTTTATGCTTATGGCTATGTTGTCGTGAATATTGACTAAACACGACACAAGTCCCCTTGTTGTCGGGTGTCGTCATGACACGCTTGTCATCATTTATTATATTGCATCTCTATCGCTTACCATGTTTTATGACGATCCCGATCTCGTTACGTCCCCGTGTTTCCGCTTTTAGCGGGGGTGTGACATCAAGGATGCAATAAGCAAATCGTCCGACATAGTGCTGTATTTCCATTGAAGTACCAAGGCATCAAGTTCTTTCCAAGATTCATATTTCGGTGTTGTGGATGCGGAAGCGATGGTGTCGTCGATGTGATTAGAAACCTTATAGGCAACAACATGAAGGCGGAAAAGTTTCACCCAGGATGAGTACGGGACCTTAGTGCCATCCAAGGTGCGGATCTTCGTCTGAATGTTTGTGACCGAATAAGCAGGATGTAGAGAGGTCGACTGCTTGGGAGAGGATTACGAGACTTCTTTTGTCTGATGGCAGATAAAGGGAAAAAAATAGGGGATAGAAAGGGGTATTCAGAACCGAAGCTCTGATAAATAAAAGAGGCTTATGATTAAAATTCTCAATGAATCTTATTGATAAAAACGCATCCCTTATATAGAGATGAAGACAATTATCTCTAATCTTAATGCTAGGAAACTTGCTAACTAACTCATGATAACCACAATATTGATAATGACAACGTGCTAACTAACTCATGTTAGACATCAATTCAAACAATGATAATTATATCTAAGAGATCCAAGTGTTTTGACGGTAAAAATGAAAAAAAAAAGCCTTGATGCTTTAAGCAATCTAGTAGGTGCATAGTACAACATCTAATCCATGTGTAATGATGAATTTAGGATCATATAGAATGAGACTACAGCTGGGGCAGTTAAGATGGCAGGGATGATGTCTAGGCTGCAGTGACAATGACCTGAGACGGTGGTGGAGAGTGATGGCGACTGGTATTTAATTCATAATGATAGATTCTAATTTTTAATGATTGGTTTGTCAACCAAATACATTACAAAATCAAATTCATCTCACATTCAGTTCGTTTAGATAAAATACATTTGGCAAATTTCAAACCCAAATATAGTGTTTTTAAAGTTAAACTTTTGTGATAAGTTCTTCAAATTAAAAGCATCCTTAGAATTAGAATATCAAGGTTTTAAATTAATTTAGTGTCAATTGTGTCCAAGGCTCGTGTATATTACCAACATCTATTGCATCTTTATGTGTAGACTGAGTGAATTATTACCCATTTTCCCCTTTTCACGCTTGACGACATCATTTTTTTCAGAAGTTTTCTTATATTGTTTACTTGTTACATGTTGTAACCTAGGGGATAACTGTCTTATTGAGCCTTGAGGCCTTTTTTCTCCTTCTAAAGAATATCTTAATGTATATTCCTCTTTCTCCTTAAACAGTTGTGCTTGTTCTTCTGTCAATTTTTCAACATCTGACTTTAAATACTCGTAATTCATCAACGTTTAAGTATCTTTATCTAGAAGAGTTAAGACGCACACTTAAAAATCAACGAGCTATGACTATCTAGACAATAAACATAAATTGATTATGGTTAATAGGTTGCCCTTTTTAATTATACAAACATTTTATTTGGGCAAGCATTCTGTTTTGGTGGAGATTCATATCAAAATGTATAGAAAAAAAAAATAAACTGTGAATGGTCCGTTTAGATCATCAATCCAAAATTTTGAACAAACTCATCAACTTATTTAAAACAATTTAGGGGCGGTTTGACCCATCAACCCGGTCAGACATGTTGGCTGGTCAGCATGTTTGATTCTCTCTTTTGCGTCTGACCCTGTCCGACACCATTGACCCATGCATATTTTTCCCCTTACCCGGTCAGTTATAGAACAACCCCTTAATCGGTCACCACCTTCTGACCGAGTAAGGGATTTCAAACAGCCCCTTACTGTGCTTTGGTCAAACCAGCCACATTCATATCATGCAAAGCTTTGTGTTATCAACTAACTACTTAGAACGATATGATAGGTGGTGTGTAACATGACTTTTCGCTTATCCTTCAAACATTTAAGTTATAGTGCACACATGATGAGTATAAGGCCTGATAAAACCGATAAGCCCATTAGACAAATCACTAGTCCTTGTCAAGAAAAGAGCAACACAAGACAATCATCAAACCGGGTGCGTGTCTGCACTTTTAGAAGGGATTTTACATCCACTTGGGTGTGTAAAGCAATGAGTTCAAACCCCATGACTTACCAACCAAATGAAACAAACATATCTAGCCAAATCTCACTAAAAAGATCCATGGAAAGGTTGATCACTGTCTCGTGAATAAAAAAGACTACTCTCTCAGAGACCCCGGCTAAGGTTACCAAGCAGATGTATTTGAAAAACATTATACCTTGATCATTTTCAAAGACAAAACAGGGCTGAAGAAAATGTTGAAAGACAATTCTTGTCAACCAAAATACGATGTCACATTCAGAGAAGACCTTTGTCACCTAAACTGTGACCCGACTTTTAGACAACATCAACTTACAGACAACACAACAAAACTTTGTAACATACTATGCATATGTTACATGCACAACTTTTCTTATAACTTATAACCTGCGGCCTGCGGGTGTCAAACTAATCAGAATCTCACCACGATTCCAGGCTAGAATCAACCAGACAGAGGTGGAAAATCATCTTCGTCCTTTAAATGGTACGAGGATTGTGCTGTGAACCTACACGTTTTCAACCAGAAAATCAGACATGAATGACCAAGGTCATTTATAAAAGGATGTAAAGAAGAGCCTTTGTGCAAATTCTTAAAGGGAAATGATACATTTCCTATACCTATCCATACCAGAAATAGATCTGGGCCTTTGTGAACTGTTCAGCTGGCGAGATCGGTTGGGATTTTGATGCTTTCTTCTATGTAACACATGCTCTCTTTGTTGCATGGGACGACTGGCTCCTTCAGGCCCGGGAATTAAATTATTTGGGTTTGGTGTCCCGTTACTTGATGTTGAAGTATGATAACCATGTCCGGATTGATTCTGAAGATTTTAACACATATCAAAACATGTGATTAGTTTAGCACTCCTGTAATAATTATTTTATGTACAACAGTCAACAAACTAACTTATGTACTGATATCTATAAAGAGAGTGTAGGCCAAGACCCTACACGGTGAAGATCCATTAAACTAAAAAAAAATCATGATTTGGGCTCTGCAGTCCCACCAGACCAGTCATGTTTTTTTGAATTTTTTTGTTTAAGTATGTAATTATTTGATATTAAGAATGATATTCTAAACTATTATTAAAATATGTTTTATATAGAAAAAAAATATTCAAATTTAAATATTATAATAATATAAATACATGAATTTAGTTCTATAAGGACTAAAGATATATTTACATTACATGTAAAGATACCAAAAACGTAACCATAGCCAAACACAGTAAATTCCATCTATAGCAAAGCCAGTGACATGGTCTAGAGAGAGTGGGATGTAGAGCTAATGTAACAAAAACAAAAGATTAAACAATAAAGAAAAAAAGAAAAGAAAAAAACAGATTCATATTGCATAGAATAACAGTTTTAGGTAAGGGACCAGGTCTATGGGACTAAACATTTGAGCGTGCCATTAACAAGGCCTTAGCCAAGACTCTCAGACTGCACCCAAGCAGGCTTTTCAATCAAAACTTAGGACTTAAACTACAACCAAAGGGACCGAGATTTTTAGGCCCATTTCCTCATGGTGCCTTCTACACTTGTATAAATTATGTTAAGGAGAAAAAATTGTATTTTGATCACTGTGGTTTTCTCATTTCAAAATTTAGACAAAACTGTTGACTAAATGCACATGTATATCGTTTTCTTGACATAGCACTGAAACATGTTTTTAGTTGACACATGGTTAAAGCATTTCAAATGTGAGGGGAAAAAGATAGTTAAAACATCAGGTCTTACACCATGCCAACATCAAAGTAGTAGAAAATTTACTAACATCAAAGTAGTAGCAATTTAACAAAAACAAACGAGCTTTAATAAAACAGAATATAAAAGTTACCATATCCACGAAGTAATTCACAGGCCCCATCTGATTGGAGTCGTTGGGAATGAAAGGTGGTCTAGACATGAACATCTGCCCTGATGGGTGGAACTTTGGATGGTGAAAACCGTTAATGCCACCATGTTCAGATGCAATCATGCTCAGCAAAACTAGCGGTGGTGGTGGTGGTGGTCCCGTAATGGCAGGTGGAGCATAAACATAATTATTCCACCTCCGCACAAGGTCCAAACATACCAAATGAGACATCAAATCTCCTGTGAGATCCAAAGGTTCAGATGGAAGTACTTCCTCAACTGCAGAAGGTACTTCCTCTTCATGCACCACAGACTGTTTTACATCATTAATATCATGATCATTGTCTTCTTCTGTCTTATTAACTAACTTGGAGTACTGAGAAAACAGATGGGGTGCATAGAATGGTATACAGACAGGATCAGCAACTTCTCCTGCATCACTCAAGGTAAGGGCAGAGACTGCATTTTCCTCACTAGAAATCTGGTTCCCAGGACACCCACTGCCTAAATATTCTATTTCATCATTAGAACTTCTAGGTTTTCCACTTACCCTTGTGGTAAATGAATTTTCCACCTTAGAAACGCTGACGGACAGTGAGGACCTTTGACCCCTTCCATGCATTTTTAATGTATTTGAGAAAAAAGAAAGAAGCTCATGAGTCAGGTTATCTTCAGGAGCCATAAGGATTTGCCGGAGCTTTCTAGCCCCGTAACCTAAGGCACTACGTATCCGGAAAAAATTCCCTGGCCATATACTACAAGTTAATTGACATAATCTTGTATTAAACAAAATCATAAATACTACTCATTCTTTTATAATTTCAATGCCAACTCATTTGGCATTTATGATGCTTGTCTTTTGAATCGATTATCTTGTTACAGTAACTTAAAGTTGACCTAATCAGTTTCATACCAGCAGCTTCAAACTGAATATTTGAAACTATACGAATATTACCCGTTATCTTAACCTAATTTAAGAGACTTCAACCATTACATAAAACGTCTTTTTTCCTTTCACAAGAATGTCTTTGTTTGTCATTTAATATATATAATCAAAATTTCCCAACACTCAATCTTCCTGATTATTACAACTTCAAGCAATTGGAGCACATCCAAGGCACTCTTTTGTTATAATTGAATCAGAGAAGGCACGGAATGGTCCATTCCACTGGAACAAGAAAGCAGTAGATTGTTTGGACTGATAGAATGAAATGGACAATTCCTGAAGGAATATGATTACTTCAATTTAGTTGGTTTTCATTCCGTAGGGGGGTATTCTTTTTCCATTTCATTTGCGAATTAAAAGAGAGGTTATGATGTAACATAACTTTTAAATAATTTTAAAAACACATCTTTTAGATAATTTTAAAAATACATATCTTTTAGAAAATTTTAGATAATGTTTAGACAGTTTTATATATACATATCTTTTAGATAATTTTCAAAAGTTTAACTAAACTAATTCTTTATTTTCGAAAAAAAAGAGGAAGCTTTTTATCATAAACCTAATTGTGGTTTTAATAAGCTTTATTTATTAATGTTATTAAATTTGTAGACAAAACATCAAATAAGTTTTATAAAATAATGCATGAAGTAAAGTTATAGAATTAAGTCAAAACATTAATGAGGTTAAAGTATTAGAAGCAGGCATACCTTGGCTAACACTACGCCCGAGGTTATTATGGACATTTAATGGATCAACAATGTTGAGATGCTTTTTGGAAAATACATCCCCGTGCCTCATGGGAACTGATAACGTATCAGAACAACGTCTAAGGAAACCGATTTTGAGCAGAAGATCATCACCATTAGGTGGTCTCTCGACTACAGATATAGATAAATGACAGTTTTAAACAACAACCATAAGAAAGAACCCCAAAAACATGAGAACAGTAAAGATAAACTCACCTATGATTCTCGGCAACTCGGATAATCTGACAGGGCCCATTAAACTGATACCATAATTATCCCAATCGAACGTACTGAAATACTCCAAGAATTTATGTAGAACCTGATATTAGAGCAAGTGAGCAACACAATTTTCCATTCAAGGGAGAATCTTATCATTACTATCTGGATAATTTGAAAAATAGACTTTTTAAACACTCACCGAGAGTGGACCGTCTATTGTTATATGAAAAACATGAAATATATAGAGAACTAAAGTCTCTAATCCATATGTTGATATCAGACCAACATGTGCACCGAGAGTGCGACTCTCGTAATAGCACCATGCTTTAATCAAAATTATGCTTCGTTTAAAAAGATGATCTTTCTTGATTACGCGATCCACCTGCAAAATTAAAAGCAATAAATGATTAGGGTTTATGGATTAGGATTTAGGGTTTTAATGGAATATAAAGGTGGCCATTTTGACTCATTAAAAGCACTAAATGGATCCGATCCGATGGTGTTTCACACTCCTTTAATGGGTCAGACGAGCATAATTAAGAAAAAACATAACTTGAAAGGAATATAGTAAAAGGTATAACATTAATTTCAAAAAATTGTCACCTACCTGCTCAAGAAAACATAGGGTGCAAAGTCCCCCTATCTGATTCACAGAAATGTCAACAACTAGATTTTCCACCATGCATTTCACGAGCTTAACCTGTAATCATGAATTCATTTCCCAGACCACCCAAATTAACATAGGAATAATAAGCCACCCATCCGAAAGGGAATAACATATTGATCAATACGACTTATATGTCATCCTCTATTAAATCCTGTATTTAAGGGATTGTGAGTAAGAAGACTCATACCTTTAGTCAATATCTATTTGGAGCCACATTTGTGGGCATGTGTTTACAGTTTATAATCAGGTAACCGGTTACAAACTTATAACATAGGCCCTTAAACTTTAATCTGAAAACACTTTTCGGAAACAGAAACCGGCTGAAAGTACGTTCCTCACTTCCTTACCCATGTTGTCAATAGCAGCTATAGCGGTCGCTATAGCGCACTACATAGCGATAGGGTACCACTATTTGTGTTTTGCGATCAAATAGCGACCAGTACCGATTTGTTTTTATTATTATATTTTTTTTTTATTTTTCATAAATATAAAATCGACCCAAATAGAGTATTTTAGCTATTTGGGTGGTGTTTGCTTAAAATTCTACTACTTAATAGGTAAACATGTTTATTTATTATATGTAAAACATTTCTTAAAATTGCTACTACCTTATCCCTGAATATGAAACAACGTGCGCTATTACTGCTATTCGCTACGTAGTATATAGGTGGCTTGTTGCTATTTACCGTAATTCACTATTGACAACTATGCCTTTTACATGTAATTTACCTCTCATACAACATTCAACTTTTATACAAATGGTCAAAATTTTAATAAAAAATTGCTAAGAGTTTTAATCCAAAACACATTCATTAAGGGAACCGTAGAGTAATGTATTAGAAATGTTAGTGTGGGGCATTAAAAGAAAATGAAAACAACCTGTGCACCAATAAGTTGGACATCCTTGACAACAAACTCAGATGAGTTGTTTTTCTCTTCACTCTTAAGTAATGACGCAATCTCCTCCATGAGACTGCGTGTGCGTGAACCCACCACGCTTAGATCAATATCTCCATCAGGGAGATAAGTCTTCAAAGGTACCGAGCCATAAGCAAATACCTGAAGAAGTTTATGAAAGAAATATGACAAATTTTGTTTTGTTGCTGATTTTCTAGTTTTAAGGAGCTACCATTACCAAATTGAATTTTTTTATATTATACAATACAAAGAAGAAAATTACTTTAAAAGCTATGATCATAAGCATATCATTGGAAATGTTATGGTTGATCATTTAGAATTATAGTTTTTTATTCATTATTCTATGCAAAGTTGAAACTAACTTCAAACTAACTTATCGAATTATAACATTTTTATTCATTGGAAATGTTATGGTTGATCACTTAGAATTATAGTTTTTTTCATTCATCATCTTGTGAGTAACTTGATCATCGTTAAAAGTACACACACAACATAATACATCGTATTCCCATCTATTAATATAGATAATAAAATAGTTTAGATGAGAATAAGCTATATCACCAAGAACTTCCCTAACAAAAAAAATAGAACTAGCTAACTCCTACAACCATCAACTCCTTGGTAATTATATAATATACGCATTTTAATTACAAAAAAGTAACCTTGATAGTCTAACAAAAAAATTTGGTTTAGTTATTTTCGAAGGTGAAAAGATGACACCATTTATATTTTTCAGAATATTAGTAAAAAATGTTTGCCCTAGGGTTATTGCAATCTATAGAACAAAAATTCTATATTTTCAAGATATTTAACATATATGATGAGAACACATATTTGTTTTTGCGAAATTTCATGAATACAAAATTTTCAACTTTGGTCTCATTAATTGAGGCTTCTTGATTAGTATTGAACGTCTTTCCGTCGTAAATGTCAACAGAAAACCTATGCGCAAAACCTAGAAAAACCATCATTATTAGTAACCATGAGATTTACCTTATGAACCCTAAAAGATACAACGTGCTGTCATTACTTTAAATATACCGGCATAATCAGATATCTTCTTTTAGACGTGACTTGGATACGCCCAATAATAACAAAAGTTCCTATTTTTTGCTTCACTAAAGCGTCCAATGTCCATGCATCCCTCCTCTTCTTACTCATAATCCTATGAAACCAACTACCATCATATGCTTAAACAATAACCTCAACAAAAAGTAATAATTCAATACTTGATTTTAGACTAAATCCATGAAATTCAATAATAATAAAAAAGTCTCTTGCTTCATCAAAGTCTCCAATGTCCATGCTTCTCTCTTTTGTTCCCTCAAATTCCATCCACTATCATATGCCCTTTAAAGGAAAGTAATAATCTAATCCTTGAGATAGACCTAAATCCATGAAATTCAATCATAAAAAAATGTGCTTTCACAGTCCTCAATCTATGTATGTATTTGTGCAACCATGCACAGTTTACACACATAAGTCCATGATGCATACATCGAGTATACATGCTGATAAGCATACAAAAGTAATCACATTTGGGGAAAGAAAAATAAAAATTATATACAATGTGTATATATAAACAAAACCCTATTGACATCTGAAATTCCATTTATTTTTTCATCTAACCTCACATTGAAGATTATCCTTGAGCAATCTTTGCAGATAATTAATGACAGCATCTCTTTTCCTTTCAGAAAGAATAGTGGGCTGAAAATTTGAAATTATTCCGTCGGCAGCTTTCTCGGCTTTGTTCCACCGCTGAACCCCAATGCCGGAAGGATTCGATTGAGAGTCGATCAAATTCCCTTCAACCACAACGTTTTGTTGGACGCCCATATATCAAATCAAATCAAATTAAAGTATATCTGAAGCTTTGTTTCGACAAATTTGATTATGAATCCATCTGGATTGTCACAATCGCAGAAGGGGGCAGATTCGAGTGAAGCTTTATGAAGTTTTAGCTTAAGGATTTTCGAAAATCAAGAGTCTTTGGGACAAGTTTGACGTCAAAGTTTTGAAGAGTTGGTGGGCTGAGTTGAGGGGTTTTTGAACAATCAGCTGCTGTTGCTTGCGGCTCCTCCTGCTCGTGCTTTTTCTGGTCAATTGGTTTTCTCTCGTATGAAACCGAAGATTGAATTTTAACTATTTAGGGCTAAATAATAATTGATTTAATTGAATGTGTCAACTTTTATCAATTTATTGTTACACTTAATTTATTAACCTTTACCAATTGAATTGAACTAGTATTAAGGGGCTAGTATTAAGGGTCTATTTGGCAGCATTTATATCAGGCTTTTAATGGTGCAGATGTCTGAACGGTTAGCACTTAATGGTTCAAACTGTTTATTTCGCGAGGAAATGTCTGAATGGAGACATATACCTCTGAATGGTTAAGCATTATACTGATGCTGAATGGTTAAGATGTCTAATGCTAAATGGTTAAGATCTCTTATCTGAACTGGTTAGATATTTGCTTTTGAATAGTTAAATGATATACTAGCTCTTAATGGTTTAGACCTCTTAATGGTTCAGCATTTAATGGTTTAAATCTTTTATTTGTTCAGCACTTAATCATTTAGAAGTTGCCAAACAACACTTAAGTCCCGCGCAATGTGGGTAGTAGGCGTAAAACCATGTGACCATATCAAGTAGTATCAATGTCACAAACCTATCAGCAATAACCAACACAAGAAAAATTCAACGGAAGTTCAACCAGAGGCGAATACCGAAAACAATTGTCGATTAGAAAACCTAGACGGTTAACCATCGCAAGTACAACTGGAAACCAAGACAAGACCATACATGAAAACCTTAAAGGGCTAACCGGAGTAATAACTAAGTTGATCTAAGACCGCGCGTTGCGTCGGGTAATTAAATGGAGAAAAATAGATGTGAAAACATTGAATCAAATATGTCTGTTGCGGGGTGTAACTTGTAAAATTTAGATCGTAACGTAAAAAGGAAAATTTGTAATAGATAAAAAGTATAGAAGACCATAGTTGAAAATAAAAAAAGTTTTGGGGTTAATTGTAAAAGATATAAAAGTATTGTGGTTAAAAGTAAAAAATTTAAACAAAGGAAAGAAAACAAATGGTATGTACAACTCAATAAAGCACAATATAAAACAGGAAAAAGTTGATAATTAATATATACTAGTATTCAAGCCCCACGCGTTGCAGTGGGGGAGTAAAACCGTTCTAAATAGCATTAATGTCACACCGTTGCTAGCAACCACCAACACCAGATTAACTCGTAAAACAAAAGAAATAAAACCGAACGAAATATAGATGTAAAAACGTAAAACTATGCAAGTGCGGTTACGGTGTGTTAATGTGTATAAATTTGACCGAAACGTAAAACACAATGTGATCGTTAAACATAAAAAAATAGATGCAAAAATGTTGAACCACATATGCATTTTTCAATATGTTAACTCGAAAAGTTTAGACCGAGACGTAAAATAAAACAATTGTAAAAGAATAAAGTAAATGAGACAAAGTTGGAAGTGAAAAAAAGTGTTAGTGTTAAGTGTATATGTTGAAAATTATAGGGTTAAAAGTAAAAATTTAAAGAATAACAAAATAAGATTCAACCTACAAAGCATATGGTATAACCCATGCAAAACTAAGTTGATAATTAGTATTATATAAATTAAATTTGCGAGCATTTATCAAATTTAATTCGGACAATTCCATTTTCCAATCGGCGTTCACATCAACTTCTGCATATTTAATCACACCTTTTAAATTATATGAAAAAAACCTGTAATTTTACTTCTACATCGATTGCCTTATTTCTAACTCCTTCCTAATAATTTTTAAAGAAAACCCTAATGATCCTTCATATATATTATTTATATTTTTCATGAGTGGTTATGCTTAAAAGAAGAAAAAACAAGAAATAATTAAAATAATAGTAATTGAGTATTATTTATTTGAAATAAAAATAAATATGAGAAATTTAATATGAGAGACTTTTAAAAAGAGTTAATTTCGGTTTTATTCTCAAAGGTTTGACAAAAATAATCATTATACTTCAAAAAATTAACACCAATTACCTCCAAAAGTTTCATATGTTGATTCAATTTTAGTCCAAAGTTTCATTAGTTGTTTCAACTTGAATTCAAAATAATAACAAAAAAATTTGGTTAAAATTGATACAACTTATAAAACTTTTGGATATAAATAGATGTTTTTAATTTTTTAGAGAAAAACTGTTACTTTTGTTAAACCTTATACAACAAAACTGAAATTAACATTTTTAAAATATGAATAAAAGTGTTAAAAGATAATGGTTTTTGTTAGTTGCGGGGGATGAGGATAGGGATGATGGTTGGTTTTTTGAATTTCAATAATCAAATTCAGGTTGTTTATCTAGTTCTAGTTAATCTCAATTCAATTCCAAAAAGTTTTTAAGCAATTCTAATTATCCTATCTATTAATTTTACAAGTAAATGGATAGTAGTGTGGATTGTACAAGGCTTAAAGAAAACGGTACTCTTGGTTAGTGCTTGTTACGTGGATTCTTGAAATCCTGCCACTTACTCATTTTAGGGCCGCGTTTCATTAAAAGAGAGATAAGCTTTCACCAAAGCGAGGTGGTCGGTTTCATCTTCTTCGCTTTCATTCTTCAACGAGAGCTTTTATAAACCTGAACCAGAGTTCAATTTATTGACATAAATTCTAGGTCGTACTTTATCCAAGAGAATCAAAAACCAAAATTGATTGTTTTTCCTTTTTGTAATATGAAGATGGCAATTTTAAACAAAGATTGAAATCAAAGGTCTTTTAGGATAATTAGAATGTGTAGCCAAAATCACAACAAGCATGCTTCTTTTTTCTGGTAGACACCATCGGTTTTTTGGTTTCTGTTCTTTGGTGGTGGTTCTTGATGGCGACAAGAGAAGGTAACAGAGGCTCGGAGACAAGGCAGCTGTGCCACCAGCCACGAAAGTCACAGGCTTACGATTAACATCAGCGGATGATATAGGTATTGAAGGGTGAGAAACGGTGTTTCATCTCTGATTTATATTTATATTAATGGAAGCTTTAGATGGTAATTTTAGGTATTCAAGTTCTATTACCAAATGGTTTCAGCTTAACATCTATTTATTAATTTTACAAGTAAATGAACAGTATTCTAGATTGTACAAGGCTTAAAGCATGCAGTACTCTTGGTTAGTGCTTGCTACGTGTTTTCTTCAAATCCTGCCACTTACTCATTTCAGGGCCACATTTCATTAAAAGAGAGAGAAGCTTTCACCAAAGCGAGGTGGTCGGTTTCATCTTCTTCGCTTTCATTCTTCAACGAGAGCTTTTATTAACATGAACCAGAGTTCAAAATATTGACATAAATGCCAGGTCGTACTTTATCCGGGAGAAATCAAAAACCTAAATTGATTGGTTTTTCTTTTTGTAATATGAAGATGGGAATTTTAAACAAAGATTGAAATCAAAGGTATTTTAGGATAATTAGAATGTGTAGCCAAAATCACAACAAGCATGCTTCTTTTTTCTCGTAGACACCATCAGTTTTTTTTGTTTTTGTTCTTTGGTGGTGGTCCTTGATGGCAACACGAGAAGGTAACAGAGGCTCGGAGACAAGGCAGCTGTGCCACCAGCCACGAAAGTCACAGGCTTACGATTAACATCAGCGGATGATATAGGTATTGAAGGGTGAGAAACGGTGTTTCATCTCTGATTTATATTTATATTAATGGAAGCTTTAGATGGTAATTTTAGGTAATCAAGTTCTATTCCAAATGGTTTCAGCTTAAACATCTATTTATTACTTTTACAAGTAAATGAACAGTATTCTGGATTGTACAAGGCTTAAAGCATGCAGTACTCTTGGTTAGTGCTTGCTATGTGTTTTCTTGAAATCCTGCCACTTACTCATTTCAGGGCCACATTTCATTAAAAGAGAGAGAAGCTTTCACCAGAGCGAGGTGGTCGGTTTCATCTTCTTCGCTTTCATTCTTCAATGAGAGCTTTTATAAACCTGAACCAGAGTTTAATTTATTGACATAAATTCTAGGTCATACTTTATCCAAGAGAATCAAAAACCTAAATTGATTGGTTTTCCTTTTTGTAATATGAATACGGAAATTTTTAACGAAGATTGAAATCAAAGGTATTTTAGAATAATTAGAATGTGTAGCCAAAATCACAACAAGCATGCTTCTCTTTTCTTGTAGACACCATCGGTTTTTTGGTTTCTGTTCTTTGGTGGTGGTTCTTGATGGCGGCAAGAGAAGGTAACAGATGCTCGGAGATGTTGATGCATGTATGTCCCTAGATCATGAGTTGTAATGTAATGAACCTTGTCTGTCTGATTATGATGTAATAGTATCGATTAATGAAATGATATGAATTGTTTGTTACTTGTGATGTTTAATATTTCATTAATGAGTCGTGATTGAATAGATTGGGTTTATGATTGTTTGAATGATTGCACATTATGTTATATTAATTAAAACATTCAAACTTAGCTTAATGAAGTTCTCATGCGAATGGCCCATGCGAATGGACCACACGCATGAATAACTTCATACGATTGACTCAATCGCACGACTGGACCAGGAGACTGGATCAGTCGTATGGTTGACACATAAGATTGACTCAATCGCACGACTGAACACTCAGTCGTGCGGATGAATCAACCGCATGATTCAATCGCACGACTGAACCATACTTATGGCCCAGTCGCACGATTGAACAATACTAACCTATAAATAGGCCCAATTCGTGGAAAAACAAAAGCATTCATCCCATTACGATTCCAGACGTACCCTAGCCGTCCAGAAGCCTCCCAATTCGTTCTCCAAGTTCACAGAACACTTCAGATCGGTTCCTAATCGATTTCTGACGTTGATTTCAATTCTTGATTGATTCATCGTGTGTTCTCACTGATTGGATCGCCAATCAAATAGGATTCTGCACTATTTGAGTTGGTTTAACACGCTAATCACTAGGTATTTCGTTCAAATACCAGGTCCTAACAAGTGGTATAAGTGCTTTGGCTCTTGATTACCTGTTGATTCAATCAAGATTGCATAAAAGTTTGTGTTTTTGCACGAAAAACGCAATCTTTGGCATCAAAAGTGATCTTGGACGTTCCCTGCTCATCGAAGTTCAGTTTCTACGGACTTAGGCGATTAGGACTTGTGAAATTTCGAATTTTTACGGCTGAAACCCGTCAAACCTAGAAATTTTCGCAAAACAGCAGCTTCAGTCGCACGAGTGATCTATTCGCACGACTGGACTCCATTCACATTGACCATTCGCACGATTGGACCTAGTCGCACCCTCATTCGGCCGACTGAACCGTTCGTTCGCATAACTCATACGCATCAGATTCATTCGCACGACTGAACCAATCGCCCAGTTCAGTCGCACGGTTGAACCAATCGCAGAGTTCATACGCACGATAAGACCATTCGCATCCTTCAGTCGCATCAGTGAAAGTTTGCTTGATTAGATTCTAAGTTTATTAGCCATGGAAGATCAGATGTCAGCCTTTACTGCTGGGAAAGACTCGAGGATTCAGAACCTGCTGTTGCTTGAGAGTGAGGTGGGTAATCACAATAAACCACCAAAGCTCTTGACTTTAGATGAGTTTCCCCACTGGAAACAACGTTTTGAGATCTACCTCAATGGAGTAGATCCTAATCTGTAGGAAGCTATTGAGGTCGGTTACAGTACACCGGTGGGAGCAGATGGAGTTAAATTAACGTTAAGTGGGATGACAGACGCACAGAAAGTAAAGTACAATGCAGAGAAAAGGGTTTATGCATTGATCACTCAGTCTATCCCCAAAGATATATTCCATCAGTATTCAGAGAACAAACAGTCCAAGAAACTGTGGGATGAGCTAGAGAAGAGATATGATGGGAATGCGTCATTGAAGGCAATCAAGGCAAAGGAGTTAACGAAGGAATTCGATAACTTCTCATCGATTGGTAATGAAAGCTTAGACGAAGTCATAGACAGATTCTACCACTTGATGAGCGAATTGCATACACATGGAGTTGAAACGACTATGGAAGAGAAAGTAAGCAACTTCGCAGACGGATTGCCTGATAAGTGGGCTTCATTCGTGTCTAACCTTAGACAGAATGAAATGCTTATAAAGCTGGACATAAATGACTTCATTCTCAAGTTGCGTGAAGAAGCTCTTAGGATGAAGTATAGAGCTCAGAAGTCTGCGTACACACAAAATCCAGCTTTATACAACGCCACGCCTCAAGCTAAGACATCTGGAGCACCTCTCCAGACAGCATTTGTGTCTAGCTCGTCAGGTCCTTCACATGCTTCTACTTCTGGATCAGACACGTCAGGGTCATCATGTACCCATTATATTGGATCAGAAGCAAGTGCTACCAAATTGAAGACCGAGAACCTCGGTAATGTGACCGTAGAAGTAGCACGAGAGCATATGGATCTTCTAGCCGCAGTGGTTCATTCATATGATGGATTAGTGGCTGGGAAGATCGGAAACTGCCATGTGGCAGATGAGGACTACGAGCAGGTGGATGAAATGGAGCTTGAGAGGATGGATATAATGTGGGCCTTAGCTAGCGCTGTCCGAAGGGCGAAGAAGTTTGTTAAGAAGACAGGACAGAACTTGATAGCTACTAAGGATACCACATTTGGATTTGACAAGAGCAAAGTGACCTGCTTCAACTGTGGAGAGAAGGGGCACTTCAAGAGAGAGTGTGTCAAGCCAAAGAAGACGGGTAATGGGAACCCGTTCTCATCATTTACTCGCCAAGACAAGCAAGCCTCCAGTTCTACTTCATCAAACAAGGACCCAAAAGCCTTGACCGCTCATGATGATGAAGGACAGGATTGGAGTTTTAGGTTTGTCTCACCAGGAGAATCTAACATTGCCAGTGTTGAAGATATTGATGATGATTCTGCGAGTGAAGGTGATCTAGCAGTTGAGATAGCAATGTCACATAGTGAAGAAACAACTGCAGCTGAGGTCAGTTACAAACCAAAGGAGGAGAATTCCACGTCAGAGACAGAAAAGTCAGAATCACCAGAACCAGAGACGTCTGATGCTGCGTTGATGGCTAACTCTTCTGAACCAACACAGGGTGTTCGATATAGCGCTGAGACTAACACGTGGATTATAGACAGCGGAGCATCCAGGCACATGACAGGAAATAGAGCCCTTTTATCAAACGTCAAACAAATAAAAGGAGGGCATGTTTCCTTTGCAGGAAACAAGGGAGGATACATCACAGCACAGGGAGAAGTGGGAAATCAGAAAGTTAAGTTTGATAAGGTGAACTACGTTCAACAACTTCAGAATAACTTACTTTCTGTTTCCCAAATCTGCGATAAAGGAGTTAAAGTCATCTTCGACAACAAGAAGTGTTACGTGCTGAAGAAAGACTACATGATCCCAGAGGACCAAGTTCTGATGACTGCTTCAAGATATAAAGACCTTTATGTCCTGGATCTGTCAACAGCTGCTACAACGGATCATGAAGTTCAGTGCTTTCTATCTAAAGCTACTGAGAAGGACTCAATCTCCTGGCATAAGAGAATGGGACACATCAGTCAAAGGAAGATGAATCATTTGATTCAGAAGGATTTAGTAAGAGGAGTAAATGTCAAGAACTTCCAACTTCCTGACTTTTGTGTAGCTTGCAAGAAAGGCAAACAGACAAAGAAGTCTCATAAGGAAAAGAAAGTTCATTCAATAGAACTTCCTCTTGAACTTCTTCACATGGATCTGTTTGGTCCAGTCAGTACAAGGAGCATTGCAGGCGATTTGTACTGTTTTGTGGTCACTGATGACTACTCAAGGTTCACTTGGGTAATGTTTTTGAAATCCAAATCAGAAACATTTGAGTCATTCAAGGAATTAGTAACCACACTGGAATCTCTCTACAAGCTAAAAGTTAGACAAGTACGCTCAGACAACGGGACAGAATTCAAGAATCAATGGATGGAGGCATACTGCAAGGAAAAGGGAATTGTTCATCAATTCACCTCTGCCTACACGCCTCAGATGAATGGTGTTGCTGAGAGAAAGAATAGAAGCTTGATAGAGACTGCACGGACTATGCTGGCTGACTCGAAACTGCCTATCCAATTCTGGAATGAGGCAGTAGCAAATGCATGTTATACACTGAATCGAGTCCTAATAGTCAAGCGCCACGGAAAGACATGTTATGAGCTACTACAAAGACGCAAACCGAATTTGGAGTATCTTGAACCTTTTGGCGCGCCGTGTACACTTCTGAAGAAGACACAAGAAGGAAAATTCGGCGAGAAGGCAGATGAAGGAATTTTTCTAGGATACAACATACCGAACAAGCGAGTTTACAATAACTCAACGGGTCTTGTAGAAGTGTGGTGTAATGTCGACGTTCAGAGATATACCACACCACCTACAGGAAAAGGACCTGCATACTTCTTCGATTATGATGGATTCTTCAAGTCCTTCAACATACCTCTCTCTCCCTCGGATGATGAGTTAGCTACTAGGATGATGTATGATATTCTGAATACACCATCTAGCACACAGGGAGAATCATCTACTCAGTCAGGGGGAGTAGTCGATGACAGTGACTCCTCCTCTGAAGATGAAACTGAAGCAGATGACCAGAACAGTCAGGAGGAACAGGTTCCAGTTCCTGAAAGTCCACAAGCATCTACGAGTGATGCTCCTTCGACTTCGGAACCTCAAACTCCAACTACCTCAGATGCAGAACAAAATGTTCATAATCTCGGTTCTGAGGTGACTGTTCCTACTACTCCAGGATCACGACTAAACGTCTATCATCCCCTTGACAATGTTATTGGGGATGTCAGATCAGGAGTACAAACCCGAAATCAGCTATACTCAGCTGATTACGCCTCGGTTATGGAGAAAGGTTACATTCATGATGGTGCTTATCGATGTTTTGTCTCGCAGGTTGAGCCAAAATATGTCAGTGAGGCACTAAATGATGAGGCGTGGGTGAGTGCCATGCAAGAAGAACTTCTGCAGTTTAAGAAGTTAGGTGTATGGACTCTGGTTGATAGACCTAAAGGTGCTAAAGTCATTGGCACCAAATGGGTACTAAAATGCAAGAAGGATGACCAAGGAGTCATTATCAGGAACAAAGCTCGACTGGTGGTTCAAGGTTTTCGCCAAGTCGAGGGGATTGACTATAATGAGGTGTTTGCACCCGTGGCAAGGATGGAAGCCATTCGTATCTTCCTTGCCTATGCATCGTACATGAAGATCAAAGTCTACCAATTAGATGTGAAGAGTGCATTCCTTCATGGGGAAATCAGGGAAACAGTCTATGTAAGTCAACCCGAGGGATTTGAGGATCCTTATCATCGGGATAGAGTTTACAAGCTCGACAAAACTTTTATGGGCTTCATCAAGCTCCTCGAGCGTGGTATGAGAAACTCTCGACTCATCTTGTGAAACACGGATTTCGCAGGGGAGTCATTGACTGTACACTGTTTATTAAAGAAAAGGATGGCGACCTACTGCTTGTACAGATATATGTTGATGACATAATCTTCGGGTCAAAGAACGAAGAGTTATGTAAAGAGTTTGAAGCAGTGATGAAGAAAGAGTTTGAGATGAGTGCTATGGGGGAGATGAAGTTCTTTCTCGGGTTACAGGTGGATCAAACACCTAATGGAATCTTTCTACATCAGACCAAGTATGTAGGAGACATTCTCAGTCGCTTTGACATGGAGAATGCCTCTGCTGCTGGGACACCACTTGCTACGAATCATGATATAGCACCTGATGAGAATGGAGATCTAGTAGATGCCACTATGTACCGAGGAATGATTGGATCCCTCATGTATCTCACTGCCTCAAGACCTGATATTATGTATGCTACATGTCTATGTTCTAGATATCAGGCTAAACCAAAGGTCAACCATCTGATCGGGGTCAAGAGGATTTTTCGTTATCTGAAGGGTACACCCACACTTGGATTATGGTATCCTCATGATGATGACTTTGAGCTTACCGCGTATAGTGACTCGGATTACGGGGGCTGCAAGATGAACTACAAGTCTACATCAGCAGGTGTCAATTCTTTGGGAGAAGATTAGTTACCTGGCAGTGTAAGAAGCAGACATCGGTTGCATTGTCAACCTGTGAAGCCGAATATGTTGCTGCTGCAAGTTGCTGTTCACAAATCATCTGGATTCAACAGCAAATGCGGGATTACGGTTTAAAATTCTCATCTACTCCTATTTTTGTTGATAATTCTGCTGCAATTGCAGTAACTAAAAATCCGGTTCAACATCCTAAGACCAAACACATCGGTATTAAATACCATTTCATAAGAGATTGCTTTGAAAAGAACTTAATTGATGTGGTTAAAATTAATACTGATTTTCAATGCGCTGACCTCTATACTAAAGCCTTTGATAAACCACGTTTTCAATATTTGTTAGAGGTCAACGGCGTTAAAAAGAAAAGTGAGGTAATTCCTGATGATGATAATGTGTAGTCCGATGTAGTTTAGTTAAAGTTTATTTTATTTTATTTTATTTGTCTATTTTATTTTATTTTATTTTATTTTATTTAAACTCATGTTATTTTGCTGTTTATGAAAATCCTAAAATAATTAAACCAGAAATAATTTTAGTATTTTGAGGGAGAATATGTCAGCAAATTAATATTAAAAAAAAAATGAGGGAGAAGGAGTAACTAGCTGAAATAAGGTAGATGGTGTCTGTGATACCGATTCAATACCTTTGGAAAATGATAGTACACAGGAACAAATCAAGAGGGACTTTAAAAATTTAAGTTTTGACAAGATGCAAAAGTTCAAAGTATAAGTCTGTGTAGTCTGAGCAATATAAAAAGGAAAGATGATAGAAAACTGGCAACTCCTAAGGTGACACAAAGAAAGTAGACTTAGAGGCTGCTAGACCACAAATGATATGTTGGTAGATTCAACACAATAGACAATTAGACCTGATTGGTGATATCAAGATCAAACTAAGTTGTTCAACTGACTGTGGGCTTCCATCTTATCACTGGTTAACACAATCAACAATATTCCAATAAGGGGTAATGAGCAATTAAACGCCACAAATGTGTGCGGATGACCATAATTAGAGCTAAGCAAGAAAAAAATGAAAGACAAATGCAATAAAGCTAATGACTTATGTTGTTGGTGCATTTTGTGCAAAATAAAATAAGCTGCTCTAACAAGGAGATAGGTTGTGTGCCTCTCTGCTGTGCGATGGCACTGACCTGAGGATAAGCATAACCTAGATATTCTAGAATTCATTGTTGTTTGCCGCCTCTCTGCTGTGCGATGGCACTGACCTGAGGACAGGCTTCTCTTTGAAAGCTCTAAGAATAGTCTCTTCTTGTAATAATACCCGTAGACCGCTCAAAAGCTCCTGAGGAATGTTGATTACCATATAAGTGTGGGATCCACAAATGTTAGTTGAAATAATTAAACCTAAATAAGTCACCAGTCTATGTCAAAAGTCTGTGTATGGATTTAAGTGGACAAACATACTGACAATCATTGTGGCTACATTCTCAAAGGTTCAAATCAATGTGAAAATCTAAGAGCTTCAGTATGATTTCCTTAAGTTACTAACGACTCTGGATGAACACCGAGAAGTTGAGCATCAAAAGGTTTAATAACTAGTCCCAAATGATTTGACTTGCCTGTATGATTCTAAAATTGAATTGGTCCAGATATGATCAATCTAAGTTGAAGCTATCTACTCCCGAACCAAATCCCGTAGATATCAATCTCTGGATTTATCTCTCACAAAAAGCCAAAAATATATCTGTTTATGTAATTAGTTTAAAGTCTTAAAGTAGTTAGTTGTTTTAATTTTAATTTTAGTCGTATGTCGGACTACATCAGGAAAATCAGAAGGAATCAACTCACTAAAAGGGTCATGTCTGAGATGATCATATGGGCTTTGTAAGTTTAAAATAGTCACGTCTGAGGTGACAAAGTGTTTTAAAAGGATCACGTCTGAGGTGATCAAAATGTTTTCGAGATAAAAATGGTCATGTCTGAGGTGATCAAAATGTTTCCCAGACAAGATGATCATGTCTAAGATGATCAAAGGTTCATAATGTTAATTTCATAAAGTTAAAAGGGGTTTTAAGTGTAAATTGGTCAAAATGGCAGAAAATTAACTTAGTATGACCCATTCGCACGAATGGACCATACGTATGGACTAACCATACGAATGGAGTCCATTCGCACGAATGAACTATGAGTATGGACCATCAAACCGAATGGCCCATACGATTAGTCCAGTCGGAGGCTTAAGTGCGAACGAGTGAGTCAGTCGCACGACTGAAATCCAGTCGGGCGACTGGAGAAGGGCGACTGACCCAATCGCACCACTGAGCCCCACTCGCACGACTGAAAGGTGCGTATGAACTCAGTCGCACGATTGGATCTAGGGTTGGTATAAATAGAGGTGGAGTCGGTCGCAGAGACTCATCACCTAAATCGCACTCCCTACCGTTACTCTGCCAAAATTTTATTTGCCCTAGTTTTACCGTTGATTGTGAGTTACTGACGTTCGCCATTCATCATACAGGTAGTTTGAAGTCTTCTTTCATCAAAAACAGAAAGATTGGAACCCTAATTGGGATTGTTCGACTGTGAGACTTGAACCGAGACAAGAAAGCCCTAATAACCTATTAAAACCAAGCAAAACGTTAAAATTAAGTCAAATAGGTTATTAGTAACGAGAATGCGAGTCTAATGAACCGGTTAATTGAGTTAAAAGACTTAGTTTGGGAAGTTTCGAACGATTGACGACTAACAACTGAGACAGACGACTGGTCGTCCGGATGAACTTCAGTCGCACGACTGAAGGGGGCGATTCACTTAACCGCACGACTGAACCATGCGAATGAGACTCAGTCGCACGACTGGTGTAACCGCATAAGAGTACATGCGCATGAGTCCAGTCGCACACTCAGTCGTGCGCATGAGGTCATTCGCACGTCTGAACCTTAATCGCACTGTTCAGTCGCACGACTGTCTTCAGTCGTACAACCTCAATCGCATGACAGAGAGATTCTATTCAAAGTCTAAGTGTTTCATTATACTTGTAGCCAGTGGAACTAATGTTTATATTGTTATGTGTTACAGATGGCGAGTCGATGGAACATGAGCACCAAGCACAACATATGTGCTCATCTGGATTTGACATCCAGGAACGCAGCTGACTTCTCAGGCATTATTACGTTTTTGTTGAGATCCAGGATCGCTCATGCTATCGCTACACCATGCACGCCGTATAGATCAGTGCAGCAGGCCTTCTGGGAAGGCGCGACTGTTGATAGATCCTCTAAGCCTCATTGCATCAGGAGTACGATCTTTGGTGAGGCTATCACCGTATCAGAGGAGGATTTGAGGATTGTTCTACAGTTAGGGGATGATGCTGACTGTCCTACCCGTCTACACCCCCTCACTGTCAGAGGATGTTTCATGAGAGCCAAGTACTCTGGGGACATCAATGCTGGGGTACTCAACAAGAGTAACCTCTGTCCCCAGCTTAAGTATCTTGCGCACGTGCTGCTAAAGTGTATAGCTTCCAGGAAGGGAGGTTTTGATGAGCTTTCCGACCAGATCCAGAACGCGTATGTTGCGTTGGTGCTGAACCACCCGTTCAGCTTCTCCAAGATGATATTCACCTACCTAGTGGAGAACATCGAGGGGAAAGGGAAGGAAGGCTTCTGTATGTACCCCAGATTTATGCAGATGATCATTGACCAGAAGCTCCCCACCCTGCCAAAGGAGAAGGATGATGCTGTTGTTCTTGAGGTCATGGATGACACTACGCTAGGCCGGATGAAGGTATACAGGGGGAAGCAGGTGAAGCCCCCTGTCAGGAGGTTGTTTGGGCATCTGGCCCGTGCTGATTATGTGGCGCCAACCAAGAGAAAGTGGCGCCACGATGACAGTGATTCAGATGTTGAGCATATTGCTATACCAGATACTGACTCTGATGATGATGATAGCGGCGACGCCGGGGATGATATGCCTGCTCCACCTAGAGGCACTGATTCAGACGTTATTCCCCCGGGGTCTGCCACTGCCGGAGAGGTCGCTGAGATGGCCGGTTTCCATCAGGAGTTTGTAGCTGGGGATCAAGAGGAGGAGGAGTCAGATGAGGAGCCCCTCACCAGGACTGTGGGAAGCAAAGTTGTTCCCACAGACCACGGGCTTAGGGTGGTTGGTGAACACCCTCGGGACTCCTCAAAGAGAGAGACTGACCCGAACTATGTTCCGGGTTCAGCGGGCAGAGCGGCAGGGGGAGCATCCACTTCCACCGGGACTAGGAGGAAGAGGATGGCTCAACCTCATGGATTGAAGAAGAAGAAGCGTCGCCTGACCTTCGTTACTGCTGCTGCCACTACTTCCACCACCACTACCACCACTACTGACATACCACCCATCACCACAGCCACCACATCCACTACTTCCACTACCACATCCACCACCTTACCTACCACCACTGTATCCTTCCCATCCACCACCTTACCATTCACACCTACATCACCAGCACCAGCCTACCGACCCATATTCACCACTGCCACTACCACCACCACCTCACATCATGCTGGACCCTCAGCCCAACCACCTCATGTTTATGGATCTACTCTACCTCACATCGGAGTAGAGGAGCAGCTCTCAGCGCTTAACCGTATGGTGATGCGCCTGCTCGCTGCAGATGAGGAGAAGGCGGCGCAGATCCGCCAGCTGACCGACCTGACTGCTGCCCAGTCTCAGCAGATGGCAGAGCAGGCTCGGGTGATAGACGAGCAGAACCAGCTAATCGATGCTCAGAGAGTCGAGATGTCCCAACTCCAGGACCAGCAGGCCCAGTCCGTCAAACGTATAGAGGAGTTGGAGACGACCAACAAGACGATTATGCTGAGGTTAAAGGGGTCGAAGGATGAGCCCTTGAAGCTAAAGGAGGGTGACGGGGATGATGGAGATGGTGATGATGAAGATGATGATGATGATGAGGAAGATGATGATGATGAGGAAGAGACTGAGGAAGACAGGACAGAAGGTAGAGATGATGATGACGAAGCAGAAGGAGGGGATGCGGCTGCATCGGCCTCTGCTTCAGGTCAAGAACGAAGATCTAAGCATCGACAGGACCAGTCATCGACCACTTCTGCTCCTCCGAGCGACACGCCCTTGATTCAAGACAAAAGTACAGATTAGATGTCTTATGTATTTATTTATTTTGTATTTGAATCATGTAATGAAAAACAAGTGTGTTAAATGTTTATATATTAAGTTCATATAATTCTGTTTGATTACTTACTAATGGTTTATGTGTTGAATGTTTAAATCAAACAGATCCAAACTTTCAAAGGGATGAGTTTGACTTTGCTCCCATTCAAATGGTCAAGACTCAATTAACCATGATTCTTGATCTACAAGGGATTGTGAGACGATCTGTGAGTTATACCCCTGAAGAAGGGGAAATAATTCATGACCTATCTGATGAGCAACTGGCAGAGATGTTCAGACTCAATCCTGATGAAATAGTCAAGGATGCTCCAACAGTTGATTCAACCAGTGATGAAGAACTAAACGACGTTAATGAAGTTGAGGTTGAAGATATTACTGCAGAAGAGTACCCTCAGTATGCTGACACCGAGGGCAATGTGGTCCCCAATCTGGGTGAATCCCTAGTCAGTGATACGTTTGAGGTACTAGACAAGATGGAGCAGGAAACTGAAAAGACTGAAGGAACAGCCCAAGCCTCCAATGATGACGTAGACATTCGCAAGGCTGAGTGGGCTGCCTGTTTTGAAGAAGTAAGAGCCCAGCGTGCTGCACCAAAGAAAGATGCCTACACCAAGCTCTACAGAGTCAAGAAACACCATAAGGTGTCAGGCAGGATTATCTCATGGGCTTATTTTGATGACCTTAACGCGTATGCAGTTAAGAGGGAACAGGGCATAGAGTACTTCAGGTTTCCACATGATCTGAAGACTCTACCTGGTTTTGAGCTCAACCAGCTGGCTAAGCTAAAGTTGCTGTATGCTGACCCAAGAAAGATGTCAGGCTGGTTCGAGGCTGCCCTGAAGAAGGAGTACCACACCAGATGGGTTAACTTCAGACCACAACAGCCTACGAGGTATATAAGAAGGTCTGAGGTTGATGCCATTACTGGCAAGCCCAAGATTGTGTTGAAGTGGAGTCCTCCGCGCACTATGTCGAGAATCCCTCTCAGGGAAATGCCACAGGACTTCACTCCACACTTCAAATGGTGGTACTATGATTGGAGAACCGCTGAAGCTGTCATAGTTCTGAATAAAGAGGGCAAAATGGATACTATCAGGGTATTCGACCCGATGTGGCTAACCAACTTGTCTGCTAATGATGTATACACATTATACAAGTGGCCATTGTTCTATGACACACAAGACATTGTACAAGCCCTCCAGTTCCAAAATGTTATACGACTTTGCTTTGCGTTTGAGATACACGCAGGAGTCACTAAAGAGGAGAAGTACAAGAAGTATAAGGAGGTGATGCAGAAGACAAGAGATTAGATAGATCTAGGTCCAAGGGGGAGTTTGTTGATGCATGTATGTCCCTAGATCATGAGTTGTAATGTAATGAACCTTGTCTGTCTGATTATGATGTAATAGTATCGATTGATGAAATGATATGAATTGTTTGTTACTTGTGATGTTTAATATTTCATTAATGAGTCGTGATTGAATAGATTGGGTTTATGATTGTTTGAATGATTGCACATTATGTTATATTAATTAAAACATTCAAACTTAGCTTAATGAAGTTCTCATGCGAATGGCCCATGCGAATGGACCACACGCATGAATAACTTCATACGATTGACTCAATCGCACGACTGGACCAGGAGACTGGATCAGTCGTATGGTTGACACATAAGATTGACTCAATCGCACGACTGAACACTCAGTCGTGCGGATGAATCAACCGCATGATTCTATCGCACGACTGAACCATACTTATGGCCCAGTCGCACGATTGAACAATACTAACCTATAAATAGGCCCAATTCATGAAAAAACAAAAGCATTCATCCCATTACGATTCCAGACGTACCCTAGCCGTCCAGAAGCCTCCCAATTCGTTCTCCAAGTTCACAGAACACTTCAGATCGGTTCCTAATCGATTTCTGACGTTGATTTCAATTCTTGATTGATTCATCGTGTGTTCTCCCTGATTGGATCGCCAATCAAATAGGATTCCGCACTATTTGAGTTGGTTTAACACGCTAATCACTAGGTATTTCGTTCAAATACCAGGTCCTAACAGGAGACAAAGCAGTTGTGCCACCAGCCACGAAAGTCACAAGCTTACGATTAACATCAGCGGATGATATAGGTATTGAAGGGTGAGAAACGGTGTTTCATCTCTGATTTATATGTATATTAATGGAAGCTTTAGATGGTAATTTTAGGTAATCAAGTTCTATTACCAAATGGTTTCAGCCTAAACATCTATTTATTAATTTTACAAGTAAATGAACAGTATTCTGGATTGTACAAGGCTTAAAGCATGCAGTACTCTTGGATAATGCTTGCTACGTGTTTTCTTGAAATCCGGCCACTTACTCATTTTAGGGCCACATTTCATTAAAAGAGAGAGAAGCTTTCACCAAAGCGAGGTGGTCGGTTTCATCTTCTCCGCTTTCATTCTTTAACAAGAGCTTTTATTAACATGAACCAGAGTTCAATTTATTGACATAAATGCTAGGTCGTACTTTATCCGGGAGAAATCAAAAACCTAAATTGATTGGTTTTCCTTTTTCTAATATGAAGTTGGCAATTTTAAACGAAGATTGAAATCAAAGGTATTTTAGGATAATTAGAATGTGTAGCCAAAATCACAACAAGCATGCTTCTTTTTTCTTGTAGACACCATCGGTTTTTTTGTTTTTGTTCTTTGGTGGTGGTCCTTGATGGTGACACGAGAAGGTAACAGAGGCTCGGAGACAAGGCAACTGTGCCACCAGCCACGAAAGTCAAAGGCTTACGATTAACATCAGCGGATGATATAGGTATCGAAGGGTGAGAAATGGTGTTTCATCTCTGATTTATATTTATATTAATGGAAGCTTTAGATGGTAATTTTAGGTAATCAAGTTCTATTACCAAATGGTTTCAGCTTAAACATCTATTTATTAATTTTACAAGTAAATGAACAGTATTCTGGATTGCACAATGCTTAAAGCCTGCAATACTCTTGATTAGTGCTTGCTACGTGTTTTCTTGAAATCCTGCCACTTACTCAATTCAGGGCCACTTTTCATTAAAAGAGAGAGAAGCTTTCACCAAAGCGAGGTGGTCGGTTTCATCTTCTTCGCTTTCATTCTTCAACGAGAGCTATTATTAACATGAACCAGAGTTCAATTTATTGACATAAATGCTAGGTCGTACTTTATCCGGGAGAAATCAAAAACCTAAATTGATTGGTTTTCCTTTTTGTAATATGAAGATGGGAATTTTAAACGAAGATTGAAATCAAAGGTATTTTAGGATAATTAGAATGTGTAGCCAAAATCACAACAAGCATGTTTCTTTTTTCTCGTAGACACCATCAGTTTTTTTTGTTTTTGTTCTTTGGTGGTGGTCCTTGATGGCGACACGAAAAGGTAACAGAGGCTCGGAGACAAGGCAGCTGTGCCACCAGCCATGAAAGTCACAGGCTTACGATTAACATCAGCGGATGATATAGGTATTGAAGGGTGAGAAACGGTGTTTCATCTCTGATTTATATTTATATTAATGGAAGCTTTAGATGGTAATTTTAGGTAATCAAGTTCTATTCCAAATGGTTTCAGCTTAAACATCTATTTATTACTTTTACAAGTAAATGAACAGTATTCTGGATTGTACAAGGCTTAAAGCATGCAGTACTCTTGGTTAGTGCTTGCTATGTGTTTTCTTGAAATCCTGCCACTTACTCATTTCAGGGCCACATTTCATTAAAAGAGAGAGAAGCTTTCACCAGAGCGAGGTGGTCGGTTTCATCTTCTTCGCTTTCATTCTTCAATGAGAGCTTTTATAAACCTGAACCAGAGTTTAATTTATTGACATAAATTCTAGGTCATACTTTATCCAAGAGAATCAAAAACCTAAATTGATTGGTTTTCCTTTTTGTAATATGAATATGGAAATTTTTAACGAAGATTGAAATCAAAGGTATTTTAGAATAATTAGAATGTGTAGCCAAAATCACAACAAGCATGCTTCTCTTTTCTTGTAGACACCATCGGTTTTTTGGTTTCTGTTCTTTGGTGGTGGTTCTTGATGGCGGCAAGAGAAGGTAACAGAGGCTCGGAGACAAGGCAGTTGTGCCACCAGCCACGAAAGTCACAAGCTTACGATTAACATCAGCGGATGATATAGGTATTGAAGGGTGAGAAACGGTGTTTCATCTCTGATTTATATGTATATTAATGGAAGCTTTAGATGGTAATTTTAGGTAATCAAGTTCTATTACCAAATGGTTTCAGCCTAAACATCTATTTATTAATTTTACAAGTAAATGAACAGTATTCTGGATTGTACAAGGCTTAAAGCATGCAGTACTCTTGGATAATGCTTGCTACGTGTTTTCTTGAAATCCGGCCACTTACTCATTTTAGGGCCACATTTCATTAAAAGAGAGAGAAGCTTTCACCAAAGCGAGGTGGTCGGTTTCATCTTCTCCGCTTTCATTCTTTAACAAGAGCTTTTATTAACATGAACCAGAGTTCAATTTATTGACATAAATGCTAGGTCGTACTTTATCCGGGAGAAATCAAAAACCTAAATTGATTGGTTTTCCTTTTTCTAATATGAAGTTGGCAATTTTAAACGAAGATTGAAATCAAAGGTATTTTAGGATAATTAGAATGTGTAGCCAAAATCACAACAAGCATGCTTCTTTTTTCTTGTAGACACCATCGGTTTTTTTGTTTTTGTTCTTTGGTGGTGGTCCTTGATGGTGACACGAGAAGGTAACAGAGGCTCGGAGACAAGGCAGCTGTGCCACCAGCCACGAAAGTCAAAGGCTTACGATTAACATCAGCGGATTATATAGGTATTGAAGGGTGAGAAATGGTGTTTCATCTCTGATTTATATTTATATTAATGGAAGCTTTAGATGGTAATTTTAGGTAATCAAGTTCTATTACCAAATGGTTTCAGCTTAAACATCTATTTATTAATTTTACAAGTAAATGAACAGTATTCTGGATTGCACAATGCTTAAAGCCTGCAATACTCTTGATTAGTGCTTGCTACGTGTTTTCTTGAAATCCTGCCACTTACTCATTTCATGGCCACATTTCATTAAAAGAAAGAGAAGCTTTCACCAAAGCGAGGTGGTCGGTTTCATATTCTTCGCTTTAATTCTTCAATGAGAGCTTTTATAAACCTGAACCATAGTTCAATTTATTGACATAAATTCTAGGTCGTACTTTATCCAAGAGAATCAAAAACTTAAATTGATTGGTTTTCCTTTTTGTAATATGAAGATGGCAACTTTAAACGAAGATTGAAATCAAAGGTATTTTAGGATAATTAGAATGTGTAGCCAAAATCACAACAAGCATGATTCTTTTTTTTTGTAGACACCATCGGTTTTTTGGTTTCTGTTCTTTGGTGGTGGTTCTTGATGGCGACAAGAGAAGGTAACAGAGGCTCGGAGACAAGGCAGCTGTGCCACCAGCCACGAAAGTCACAAGCTTACGATTAACATCAGCGGATGATATAGGTATTGAAGGGTGAGAAACGGTGTTTCATCTCTGATTTATATTTATATTAATGGAAGCTTTAGATGGTAATTTTAGGTAATCAAGTTCTATTACCAAATGGTTTCAGCTTAAACATCTATTTATTAATTTTACAAGTAAATGAACAGTATTCTGGATTGTACAAGGCTTAAAGCATGCAGTACTCTTGGTTAGTGCTTGCTACGTGTTTTCTTGAAATCCTACCACTTACTCAATTCAGGGCCACTTTTCATTAAAAGAGAGAGAAGCTTTCACCAAAGCGAGGTGGTCGGTTTCATCTTCTTCGCTTTCATTCTTCAACGAGAGCTTTTATTAACATGAACCAGAGTTTAATTTATTGACATAAATGCTAGGTCGTACTTTATCCGGGAGAAATCAAAAACCTAAATTGATTGGTTTTCCTTTTTGTAATATGAAGATGGGAATTTTAAACGAAGATTGAAATCAAAGGTATTTTAGGATAATTAGAATGTGTAGCCAAAATCACAACAAGCATGCTTCTTTTTTCTCGTAGACACCATCAGTTTTTTTGTTTTTGTTCTTTGGTGGTGGTCCTTGATGGCGACACGAAAAGGTAACAGAGGCTCGGAGACAAGGCAGCTGTGCCACCAGCCACGAAAGTCACAGGCTTACGATTAACATCAGCGGATGATATAGGTATTGAAGGGTGAGAAACGGTGTTTCATCTCTGGTTTATATTTATATTAATGGAAGCTTTAGATGGTAATTTTAGGTAATCAAGTTCTATTACCAAATGGTTTCATTTTAAACATCTTTCCATATTTTTTAATTTAGTTTTCCCTTTGCTAATCATCTATTAGGTGTAAATTGTTGCAAATTTTTGGCATGATTGCTTAATTGCATGTATCTAATTGTTGTTTTCTTTATGATTCATTGATCAACCCTTATATTTATGGCAGTTGAAAGAAGGTTCATGTGTGGTTTAGAATATTCGATAATGGACGGTAGTAAACGTGAACTGAACTCGATTAGCAATTTGATGGTATGAGGAGGTGGGGTTGTGGCATAATCGCTTCTACTAATTGTAGTGGATGGAGAGATGCAATTGCTAAAAAGCTCACCCATACTCACTTTTGCGGATTGTTGGATGTTATTTGTTGGATGAGTATTAGTAAGGGTTGTGTTTCTTATGCTTACTTTGGTCATTGTGATTCTAAATCCAAGTTCATTAAATTTGTGGCTGACAAAATATCATTTTATCTTTTACTTATGGTATTTGTTGTTACCTTTTATTTTGTAGGCAAACTTTTAGGTCTCCTCTAAAGATCCAAAGAAGAAAGGATGCAAAAGGTTAAGATATCTTGGGATGCCAACCAAGGTTGTATAAGGTTGCTTCTTATAGCATGAAGTACAAAAGTAATGCTAACTTAAAATTATGAGGGAAAGTTGCAACATTTTGACTTTTGGGTTTTTAATTAAATGTTTTTAAGTTCCACTTTTTGTTTTCTATCTATTGTTTTCAACTTTAGATTTGTTTTGTGATGTCTAGAGTCATGTTCGATTGAATCTGGCTTGGCAACTTTAGATTTGTGACATGGTTGTTTGTAGGTAAAACATTTACAACAGACATCAAAGCGAATGCAATATTAACAAAATCACCATCTTAGAACTACTAAAGAAAGACAGAAGTAAGCTCATGGTAAAACAATACTTGACGCAAACATATAGAAATGAACTAAAATCCATTACAAACACGGATTCAAACATTAACCATCAAAGCAGTGGTCACTCACGTTGCAACACGCAAACATTAGGACTACGTAGCGTGCCCGAAATGTGAACAATCAATTCTCAAAACTAACAAGCAATGGTTCTACACAGTTTACGACAACTACGACACTTCGAGCCACATGTAACCTACCATATTTTAAGAGGAAACTTGCAAATGTGTAGGAAACTAAATGGCCTGGAACATGTTGTTTTGTAGATATAGGATTGCAACTACGAGATTGGAACAAGTAATATCACCGCAACGATTTTGACTGCTGCCAAGTGCCAAATTCCCACTCGCATTACGTGCATAGAAATAAAGAGGGAGGTTGTGTATCATACATAGGCACAAATGTAAGGCCCCGTTCCCGGGACGCTTACAGCTGACCAATCATCGCACGTAAAACATATAATTACTTCAGCTTTAATAAAACACATTGCAGCGGAACATTAAAACAAACATTTCATTCATTATAAAAGCTTTTGCAAAATAATACGTCGTTTTCAAATTACAAAGTACATGTTGCATTACATCACAAAAGTATTATAAAAATGGATGCCATCCCAAAAGAGCCGAGTAGCCTCGCAGTGCCATCCTCAGCAACATTACCTGCCAACTAGAAACACATAAAAGTCAGCGTTGCTGAGTGAGTTCTAGTTTTATAATAAAACATACTTTTCTTTCGTTAAAACCGTTCTTTACATTCATGCGATCACACATCATACGTACACATAGATAATATTTATTATCTTCATCATTCGTTCATTAACTTTCATTCGTTCACACTTTCTTACTTTCATTCATACGTTCATCATTACTTCTTTCATTAACCCTTTCCTTCGTTATCACATTATCTTTCTATCACAATCTGGATCAGTGTCATCAGCTACGCCCCAAACAAATGGGGTACCGGGCCGAAGTCATAAATGACTTCCACACTGCACATAGCCTGGCACCAGCACCGGTGTAAGCGACAAAGATCACATCCGTATACTACACCCCAAACATTATGCATAACTAGAGTACTGGGCCGAAGATCATAAATGACTTCCACACTGCATATAGCCTAGCACCAACACCGAGGTGAGTAATCACTACTCCACCCCCAACGATATGCATAACTCGAGTACTGGGCCGAAGTTCATAAATGACTTCCACACTGCACATAGCCTGGCACCAGCGCCGAGGTGAGTAATCACTATACACCATGTACCACAACGTTGGTCAGTCACAAAGACTGGAACCCCTGCGTATATCCTTAAGGGTTAGCTAAACCATACGCAGTTGAGCTTATGGCATTTTAAAGCCGTGCACCTCTGTACATTTTGCTTGCAAGCCTTTCTATACATTCGTTCATTCATTAATGCATGCATTCATTCATCATGTTCCTCTTTTCATTATCTTCCACTTTACGTTACATAATACTTTCATTTCTTTCATTAACATTCGACGTAAAGCCACGGGAAAATAACCACACATATTAAGGAACATAAACATAAACATACAGCATCACCATACAAGCATCATCATACGTACATAACATACATAATAAATACTATATATCACACGCACCATCATGCATAACATCACACATAACATCATCATCATCATGCCCATCATAACATCTATGACCTCAAAAGTCAACTTACAGGAACCTCCGGGAACCTCTCATGTTAAAACCCACATCTGCACTTTCCCTCGAAAGTCATAAAACAAACCATTGTTCTTCCAGACGTAAGAGCCCTACTTGGGCGTATGGACACCCTCCAGTCGCATGGCCTTCCAGGCGACTAAACACTTCGGCGAATGGGTCAGGCGAATGGACCCTATGCGAATGGACCTATGAGCGAATGGACATCTATGCGTATGGACTCTCAGTCGCATAGCTTCTATGCGCATGGCCTTCAGTCGCATGTATTCAGGCACATGGGCTTCATTCATATACCCTTCGTGGGAATGAACCTCAGTCGCATGGCGTCCAGGTGCATGGACCTCAATCGCATAACCTTCGTGCGAATGAACCTCAGTCGCATTACCTTCAATAGCATGCCTTACAGGCACATGAACTTCAGTTGCATGACTTCCATGCGTATGGACCTAAGTCGTATGACAATCGTGCGCATGGACCTCAGTCGTATGCCAATCGGCCGTATGGCCTCCAGTCGCACTCCATTCGGTCGCCTAGCCCTAGCTGATGCAGAATGCAGTTCAGCCGAACGCAAACTGCCATTTTCAGCCTCCAAGCTCTCTTAAACTTGTTTTAAGCCCAAATCAACCATCCTAGACCTTAGAAACACCTACCACAACACCATTCAAGCATACACAAGCCCGAAATCCAACCCCATACGCATCAAACACATACACATACGCGTACAAACGGGTTCAACACCCAACTTTTTCAAAAACGGGTTTTGATGTGTTCCAGCCTCAAAATCGTTTGAAAACATGTAGAAGAAGGGTCCTAAACTCACACAAACGATCCAGACAAGAAGAGCTTCGAATCAACACGCTACACTTTAACTTTCACGCTCGAATCCACCCGAACCAAGCTTTTCTCCTTTTTCTCATTTTTCTCCTTCTCTTTGGCTAAAAAATGGTGAGTGTGGGGTGCCTTCCCCCTTTTATACCCCCACTCATCCTACCTTCTCCCGACTTTGGACTTCATTTATTTTTCTCCTTTCGTCGGATTCAAAGAAAATTTCTGGGTGTTACAACAAAAGACAACAATACTGGAATTGTTTAACTGGTAACAGAGCAGGAGACGGTAAACACACACAACCTCTACCATCATGCCAATTTTGAAAACTCCAAAGCCAATAATCATGGCACCAAAAGCCCAGACCCTTGCAAAAGGGACTTTGATTTTAAAAGAAGGTACGTACGTCTACAACGAATGTATTACCATAATAACCACATAACTTATGAACATAACCGCATAAGCAGGTAATCAAACCAAGACAGGCAAGACCAGAACTAACAACGTCTACAACAACACTCTTTATGTCTTTTGTTTTTGTTGTTTTGAAATGTTTTATCATTTGGACTTAACACAATACGTCCTGTGTTGTAATTATTAAGTAAACGGAAAAGCATCTTGTCACACCCTCAAAATCCACGTGCAGAGTTTTACCGCGAGGCGTGTGAACAAACCAGGATCACAGTCAATAGTTACTCAGAACGACTCTATATGCCACATTTAAAATAAAACCAACCAAAGTTCAAACTTTAAAACCATGCGGAAGCTTTTTGTAAATAAGACAAACCCAAAGTATAAAGTGCATAATATGGCAAAACACGCGCCAACCCAAATGATTAAACACTCAAAAATAAAAACCAACAAAGATGTCTTTAAAATAAAGTCTTAGAATGCATGTTGGACCCGTGTAGTGCTCCTAATGGCAAGCAAAGTTAACGACCTGAGAATAGCATACTAAAATGGCAACACAATGGTTGGTGAGTTCAAGAGTCTGCGTTTATCATAAATATTAACAATTGTATAACATAAGAGGTGCATTAAAATAGATAGCTAGTCTATATTCACATGTATTAACAATAGTGATTTCGCGATCGAAGATGACTGTGTTGCGTTTGTTGCCTCCCGTCACGACTTACCAGGTTGTGACGAATATTTGTGTATAGGACAAAATTGCACCCGCTTGACCTCCAGACTCACGGATGGGGCTCGTCAGACCCAGTAGTACTACCCAAGATTTCCCGCTAGTTACCATTATTAACGATCCGAAAGTGTGAGGATTTTCCATGGTATTAAGCACTATGTTATAACATACACAACTTATAATAATAATAAAATAGCGTTTGAGTACGAGTATGCTACCTCCCCCAGAAGAAGGTTTATAAAATAAGGGGCATGCACTCACCTGATGCGCAACGAACAATGATTAAAGCTAACACGGACGGAAAGACAACCCTTCAAAGGTTACCGAGAACACGCAAGTACATAAGTACGTGTACACAGAAAACTTAACAACCCTAGGTGCTTAATAAACACATTGACCCAAGGTCTTGGAATGCAAGACTCATTTGACCTAGTTGACACATTTGACCCGTTGGTGACATATTAATTGAAATATTGTTTAATCATGCATAGCAACTTAACATACATGAATATCATACATACAATTCACGTGTATGACATCATCAACCCAAGATCTACCAATGTCATCATACTACATTAGATTATCATACAACTCATGTGAATCTCAAACAATCAACATGCTCAACAATGATCAAGTTCAATCCCAAACATGATTGCCTAATCACTCATCATAATCCATCATTATGTATAATAATCAATACCTAAATTCCCTAAATAATCAATCAAGTATCCATACAACTCAATTAACACATTTCACCACATTAGACATCATCAACAAGCATTCTAACATGATCCTGATATCATGAACATACCTAAATCACCATATCCAACATTCCTCAAAAATAAAGTTTCCCTTTTAGGAAAGTAACACCCAAAATCAATCTAACATCAAAATTCATTCATGAATTCGTCAACTTTATACCTAATCAAGTTCATAACTATCATCTAGGCATGACCAACATCATCAATTTATCATAATTTACAAACCTCATATCCAAAAGTTTCTACTTATAGCAAGGTATGAACAACTACTAGATTTCATGATCTTTCTTGCACAATCCATGTAAACTAACATCAAAGCAATACAACTAACATCATACAATCATCAAATCATGATCAAATCACAAAATCATACATTTCATATGAATAAAGTTTCCCTTTTGGGAAAGTCATATCCAAAATCCATATTTTCATCAACTTCAATCTCAAATTTATCAATAAAACCCTTATCTAGTTCATAGCAATTATAACAATCCATCTAACATATGCCAATCATCAAAACATGAATTTCATGAAGAAAAAGTTTCTACTTTAGGCAATGTATGAAATATATGGTCAAACCATAGATTGCTTGCATAATCATCATAACCAAACAATCATACAACATAACTAACAACATATCATCATCACACAATCATCAATTTCAACTTTTCTTGATCAATTTCGAATTAGGGTTCATCAAGAATCAAAAATCATGAAAACCAATCATAAACTAACCTTTAATCGCGTAGAAATCAAGAATGACACTTACTAAAACGTTGGAATACTTGAAACCAAGCCAAAATCGAATGGATTGAGGGTTTTTGATCAAAAAATCGTGTGGATGAGGCGAGGGAGGGCTTTGGCAGAATTTTGGGGGTTATAGGGGCTAGGGTTTGCTTAATTTAGGTTATATTAAGTTTTAGGATAATTACAAAGTAACCCTCATTGTTTACATTTTATAAAAACTAATCTTTTTAATACTTTTTAATGGTTTTAACTACAAAACACAAATATTATTAATCAATAATAATAATCATAAACATTTATAATAAGTCACACAACACACGAAATATATATTACATGTTGTCACGTTATCGCGTAAACTTTATAAAACAAACATTTAAAATTCTATAAAATCATGCATCACATGATCACAACTAATAATCAACATTATTAATTAGATTATTATTGTTTATCATAGTTTAGAGTTATTAGGTCACCAACATTCAGCGACAACTAGTGTGTGCTCACGACACGTGTATGCAAGACTTAACGGAACTAACAGAGTTTGGTAACGGAAAATTACCGGATGTTACATTATCCCCATGTTGAAAGATTTTGTTATGCCAATGCAGTAAATCGAGTGAGTTGTCACATCATCCCCATGTTGAAATTAATTTCGTCCCGGAATTTAATCAGTACCTTCCCCGACTGTTGACTCCGTTTCGAACAGATGAGGATACTTAAGCTTCATCTGATCCTCGCATTCCCAAGTGAAGTCTGGTCCACGTTTTGAGTTCCAACAAACTTTGACTATAGGTATCTTACTTTGTTTAAAAGTCTTAACCTCACAATCCATTACTTCAACCGGTTCCTCAACAAAGTGTAGTTGATCATCTACTTGTATTTCCTCGAGTGGTACAACTAGTGTCTCGTCATATAGACACTTCTTTAGATTCGAGACGTGAAATAAGTTATGAACGCCACTATGTGAATCAGGTAAGTCCAATCGATATGCCACTGGACCTATTCTTTTAAGGATCTCAAATGGTCCAACGTATCTTGGATTAAGCTTGCCTCTTTGACCAAACCGAATCACACCTTTCCACGGTGAGACTTTTAGCAACACTTTGTCACCGATTTGAAATTCCAAAGGTTTCTGTCATTTGTCTGCGTAACTCTTCTGTCTATCTCGCGCTGCTGCCATGTGCTTCTGTATCTGTACTATCTTCTCAGTGGTCTCATGTATCAACTCAGGACCAGTTAACTGACTATCACCAACTTCCACCCAACAAACTGGTGATCTACATTTTCGCCCATATAATGCCTCAAATGGTGCTGCCTTGATGCTAGTATGATAACTATTGTTATACGAAAACTCAACCAACGGTAAATGAACTTCCCAATTATTCCCGAAATCGATCACAAAAGCTCGTAACATATCTTCCAAAGTTTGAATAGTACGTTCACTTTGTCCATCGGTCTACGGATGATAGGTAGTGCTCATATCTAGACGTGTACCCAATGATTTCTGTAATGATTGCCAGAAATGAGACGTAAAACGAGCATCTCGATCAGAAATAATCGAGATCGGCACACCATGTCTTGAAACTACCTCCTTCAAATAAATCCGGGTTAACTTGTCCATCTTGTTAGTCTCCTTGATTGCCAAGAGAGTTGACTTAGTGAGTCGATCCACGATCACCCATATCGTGTCACAACCACTAGGAGTTTTGGGCAACTTAGTAATAAAGTCCATGGAAATTTGTTCCTACTTCCACAAGGGGATCTCAGGTTTTTGCAGTAACCCAAATGGTTTCTGATATTCCACTTTAACCTTAGAACAGGTCAAACACTTACTCACGTATATAGCTACACCAGCCTTCATATTAGGCCACCAATAGTGCGACTTTAGATCATGATACATTTTCTCAGAGCCAGGGTGTATGGAATATTTAGACTTGTGTGCTTCACTCATAACCAAGTCTCTTAGATTTCCATGCAAAGGCACCCATAGTCTATCCATGAAATACCGAATTCCATTGAATTTAACTTCCAACTGTTTATCCATTCCACGTAAAGATTTAGATCCAATGTTCTCACCATTCAAGGCTTCCGCCTATGCTTCCTTGATCTATTCAGGCAAGTGAGTACTAATCATAAGTTGTAAAGCACGCACCCGTCGGGGCTTAGCGGTTTCCTTTCTACTCAAGGCGTCGGTAACTACATTCAAGGGTGGTATTTAATAGCACAATCATAGTCGTTCAACAATTCCACCTAGCGTCGTTGCCTCATGTTAAGCTCTTTCTGCTCAAAGATATGCTGAAGACTCTTGTGATCGGTGTTAATTGTGCACTTGGTACCGTACAAGTAATGTCTCCAGATCTTCAAGGCAAAGACCACTGCTCCTAACTCCTAGTCATGAGTAGTGTAGTTCTTTTCATGCACCTTCAGTTGTCGCAAGGCATAAGCTATTACTTTGTCACGTTACATCAGGACACAACCCAGTCCTTGGATAGAAGCATCACAATAAACTACAAAATCATCACGTCCTTCAAGTAATGCTAGTATCAGTGCGCTACAGAGTTTCTGCTTCAGCAACTGAAAAGCAGCTTCTTGACTCTCACCCCATTTATAGGTCGTTCCTTTATGGGTCAAAGCTGTGAGAGGTTGAGTGATTTTTGAAAATCCCTCAATGAAACGCCGGTAGTACCCTGCCAGTCCAAGAAATTGTCTTATCTCACTAGGCGTCTTGGGTACCGACCAGTTCTTTATAGCCTCAATCTTTGGAGGATCCACATGTATTCCCTTCTCGTTAATAATGTGACCCAAGAATTGCACCTCACGAATCCAGAAATCACACTTAGAAAATTTTGCATACAACTGTTCCTTTTTAAGTAATTCCAGAATTAAACGTAGGTGCTCCTCATGTTCCTCCTTGGTCCTAGAATAAATCAATATGTCATCGATAAACACAATAATAAACTGATCAAGGTAGGGTTTGCACACACGATTCATGAGATCCATGAACACTGTTGGTGCATTAGTCAACCCAAAAGGCATGACCAAGAACTCATGGTGACCATAACGAGTACGGAACGCGGTTTTGGAGATATCCTCCTCTCGAACTCTTAGTTGATGATAACCAGACCTCAAGTCAATCTTCGAATAATAGCTTGATCCCTGAAGCTGATCAAAAAGTCGTCAATACGAGGTAACGGGTATCGGTTCTTGACTGTGACTTTGTTCAACTCCCTGTAGTCGATGCACATTCGAAATGTGCCATCTTTCTTCTTAACAAAGAGAACATGTGCTCCCCACGGCGATGAACTCAGTAAAATAAACCCTTTATCCAACAGTTCCTGAAGTTTTGTAGATAGTTCCTATAGTTCGTTCGGTGCCAACCGGTAAGGTGCTCGGCAATCGGAGCAGCTCCGGGAGTCAAATAAATCTGAAATTCAACTTGACGGTGAGGTGGTAGTCCAGGCAGATCCTCTAGAAACACCTCTGGAAAATCACGAACCACCGGAATATACTCTACTTTCTTTTCCTCTTGTTGCTTGTCGAAGACGAGGGCTAATATGGCTAAGTGACCCTTACGTAGCCACTTCTGAGCCTTCATGAATGAGATGATGCCTATCACAACACCACTCTTCTCGCCCTTAACCGAAAGAGTTTCCCCGTCTATTAGAGGAATACGAATGACCTTCTCACGACAAATCACTTCTGCTTGTTTCTCGGACAGCCAGTCCATGCCTATGACCACATCGAAACTTCCAAGAGTAACAGGCATGAGGTCAATGTCGAAGGCATGACCATCGAGTTCTATCTTGCAATTCTTAAGGATGTGCGTAACAGAGATTTGCTTACCATCAGCCAACTCTACGACATACTTAGATTCCAATACAGAAGGCATATTACTTAAAAGGCAACAGAACTTAGTAGGGATAAATCCTATCGGCTCTAGTGTCAAACAATACAGAAGCAAAACGACCATTAATAGGAAATTTACCAGTAACGGTAGTAGGATCGTTTAGAGCCTCACCTGAACCCATGACAAAGGCTCTCCCTTTGGCTTCACCATTGGTGCCACCATTGTTGTCACCATTACCACCGTTGTTGTTATTGCCACCATTCTCGTTTCCATTCACATTTCTTCTGAGTTGAGGACAGTTTTTCTTGTAATGCCCTTCCATTCCACACTCAAAGCAACCCTTTGGTGTTTCATGGGGCTGCTGAGGCTGCTGAGGTTGTTGAGGCTTCCTCATCATTTCTCCACGACAATCCTTTGCCATGTGTCCAACCTTCCCACAACGCTGGCATCAAAAGCTGTCACACCTGCCAGTGTGGTAGTAGTTGCATCGGTTGCACTTTGGGTTTTTTCCCACGTATCCACTTGGTCCTTGAGATGATGATGATGATTGGTCGAAGTTGCGATTGTTATCAAACCGTCTCTGCTGATGTTGCTATTGAGGTTGGTGTTGCTGAGGTTGGTTACCCGATGACGATCCTTTGCTGGCGTTGTTTTCCCACTTGTGTTTGTTGTCGGGCACGCTTGCCACAGTGCCCCGCTTGGGTAATTTTCCTTGCTCCACAACCTGATCAGTGAGCTTGTGAGCTAGTCGGATAACCTGCTGATAGTAGGGAGATTTGCAGCAGTCACTATACTTTGAATCTCCGGAACTAAACCACGTAAGTAGAGCTCAATTCGTCGGCTCGGCGGGTTAACCATGCCAGGGCAAAGTGTAGCTAGCTCTTAAGACCTAGTAGTGTAAGCCTCGATGTTAGATCCTTCCATCTTCAATTGCCAGAACTCAGCTTCCAGCTTTTGAACTTCATCACAGCGGCAGTATTTCTCCTGAGGCTCTTCCATTGGGGCCTCCTAAGGCTCCTCCATTGGGGCCTCCCGAGTCTCGAATTGGTTTTCCAACTCGTGTATACGAACGATACCCTCATGAAGCTGATCACGGTCACGTTCAAATTAATGGTCAACTCAGCATTCTATCCACGTAAAGCCTGGATCTTTCCTGTTTTGCATCCTTGCATTTACTTGTACACTCTGCTGTCGTGCTCTTGTCATGCATCCCACCTTTTAAATTTATCCTCAACCGCTCACTGTAGTCGATCATGCGAGGCCACCAAAGCAGCAATAGCCCTTAGACGTGTGCAAGGTAGGGGGTATAATATGGTGTCTCTAATCACACTAGTCGTATATGGAACATCCTCCTTTTCCAGCATCCTAATCAGAATTAGTCATGTTCTGCTCTATCATAAGCTCGCCCATGAGGTACACATCAAGTATAAGTACGGGAAGTCTAGAACCATAACTCGTACATAACGAAGGAATAACAGGAACCTCGGGTTTCCTTCCCGGTATGTGTCGAACAGGGGATGAAGACGATAATGATACCTACCGCAGTCTATGTGATGTGTATGCCAATGAGTATACAGTAAGAGAATAAGCAACAAGTAACTAACCAACTGTGTGCAACTATAGACTAGTGTGTATGCAACCTAGTTCCCTATAACCAATGGCACTAATACCAATCTGTCACACCCTCAAAATCCACGTGGGGAGTTTTACCGCGAGGCGTGTGAAAAACCACGATCATAGTCAATAGTTACTCAGAACGAATCTATATGCCACAATTAAAATTAAATTAACCAAAGTTCAAACTTTAAAACCATGCGGAAGCGTTTTGTAAGTAAAACAAACCCAAAGTATAAAAGTGCATAATATGGCAAAACACGCGCCAACCCAAATGATTAAACACTCATAAATAAAAACCAACAAAGATGTCTTTAAAATAGAGTCTTAGAATGCATGTTAGATCCATGTAGTGCTCCTAATGGAAAATGAAGTTAACGACCTGAGAATAGCATACTAAAATGTCAACAAAATGGTTGGTGAGTTCAAGAGTTTGCGTTTATCATAAATATTAAAAATTATATAACATAAGAAGTGCATTGAAATAAATAGCTAGTCTATATTCACATGTATTAACAATAGTGATTTCGCGATCGAAGCTGACTGTGTTGCGTTTGTTGCCTCCCGTCACGACTTACCAGGTCGTGACGAATATTTGTATATAGGACAAAATCGCACCCGCTTGAACTCCAGTCTCACGGGTGGGGCTTGTCAGACCCAGTAGTACTACCCAAGATTTCCCGCTAGTTACCATTATTAACAATCCGAAAGTGTGAGGACTTTCCATGGTATTAAGCACTATGTTAAAACATACACAACTTATAATAATAATAATAATAAAATAGCGTTTGAGTACGAGTATGCTACCTCCCCAGAAGAAGGTTTATAAAATAAGGGGCATGAACTCACCTGACGCGCAACGAACAATGATTAAAGCTAACACGGACGGAAAGACAACCCTTCAAAGGTTACCTAGAACATGCAAGTACATAAGTACGTGTACACAGAAAACTTAACAACCCTAGGTGCTCAATAAACACATTGACCCAAGGTTTTGGAATGCAAGACTCATTTGACCTAGTTGACCCATTTGACCCGTTGGTGACATATTCATTGAAATATTGTTTAATCATGCATATCAACTTAACATACATGAATATCATACATATTATTCACGTGTATGACATCATCAACCCAAGTTATACCAATGTCATCATACTACATTAGATTATCATACAACTCATGTGAATCTCAAACAATCAACATGCTCAACAATGATCAAGTTCAATCCCAAACATGATTGCCTAATCACTCATCATAATCCATCATTATGTATAATAATCAATACCTAAATTCCCTAAATAATCAATCAAGTATCCATACAACTCAATTAACACATTTCACCACATTAGACATCATCAACAAGCATTCTAACATGATCCTGATATCATGAACATACCTAAATCACCATATCCAACGTTCCTCAAAAATAAAGTTTCCCTTTTAGGAAAGTAACACCCAAAATCAATCTAACATCAAAATTCATTCATAAATTCGTCAACTTTATACCTAATCAAGTTCATAACTATCATCTAGGCATGACCAACATCATCAATTCATCATAATTCACAAACCTCATATCCAAAAGTTTCTACTTATAGCAAGGTATGAACAACTACTAGATTTCATGATCTTTCTTGCACAATCCATGTAAACTAACATCAAAGCAATACAACTAACATCATACAATCATCAAATCATGATCAAATCACAAAATCATACATTTCATATGAATAAAGTTTCCCTTTCGGGAAAGTCATATCCAAAATCCATATTTTCATCAACTTCAATCTCAAATTCATCAATAACATCCCTTATCTAGTTCATAGCAATCATAACAATCCATCTAACATATGCCAATCATCAAAACATGAATTTCATGAAGAAAAAGTTTCTACTTTAGGCAATGTATGAACTATATGGTCAAACCATAGATTGCTTGCATAAGCATCATAACCAAACAATCATACAACATAACTAACAACATATCATCATCAAACAATCATCAATTTCAACTTTTCTTGATCAATTTCGAATTAGGGTTCATCAAGAATCAAAAATCATGAAAAACAATCATAAACTAACCTTTAATCGTGTAGAAATCAAGAATGACACTTGCTAAAACGTTGGAATACTTGAAACCAAGCCAAAATCGAATGGATTGAGGGTTTTTGATCAAAAAATTGTGAGGATGAGGTGAGGGAGGGCTTTGGCCTAATTTTGGGGGTTATGGGGGGTAGGGTTTGCTTAATTTAGGTAATATTAAGTTTTAGGATAATTACAAAGTAACCCTCATTGTTTACATTTTATAAAAACTAATCTTTTTAATACTTTTTAAAAGGTATTAACTACAAAATACAAATATTATTAATCAATAATAATAATCATAAGTATTTACAATAAGTCACACAACACACGAAATATATATTACATGTTGTCACGTTATCGCGTAAAATTTATAAAACAAACATTTAAAATTCTATAAAACCATGCATCACATACATAATCAACATTATTAATTAGATTATTATTGTTTATCATAGATTAGAGTTATTTGGTCATCAACGTTCAACGACAACTAGTGTGTGCTCACGACACGTGTATGCAAGACTTAACGGAACTAACGGAAAATTACCAGATGTCACATTATCCCCATGTTGAAATATTTTTCGTCCCGAAAATTGCGTTACATGGTTGTGCTACATCTCTGGTTTACTGTATTGGCATAATGAAATCGAGTGAGTTGTCACACATCTGTACACATCTTAGCCGTCAACTTTTGATGTTACTAACTGCACACCCTCAAAAGATAGCTATGTATAAGAAAATCATTAATTTTATAAGTTAATTATAGTGCCTTCAGAGGGCATTGTGCGGGTAATTGTGCCACACACTTGAATATGAAAACAAGAGTACAAAAATAGTTTGTAATGGCTACCAAAATCTCAATGTATCAAGCAAATTGAATGAAAAAAATGATGTTAGGAAAACAAGATAAACTTTACAAACGTATTAAATTAACTTATTAAGGCAAGTTTTCCATGAAGGAAAAAACCCTTCATGTGCGATGAAGAGAAAATAGAATTAATTACACGTTTGGTCCTTATGTAATGATTGAAAACAATTAAATTCACATGGAAATTCAAGACTTATAATGCAATAGTGTAACATAAAAGACAAACCAATGCAATCAAACGTAATGACTGAATTGACTTGGCCTGTAGACGAAGCCTTATACAATGTATGATTTTGGTTTCAATCACCGTGCTAATAAACAAGTTGGATAGGTTTGTCAAACCAATAGATCTATCATTGTTACCGTGGTTGCATGAATTAATGATTGTGTTCTCATTTAGTTTATCCAACTATGCACACATAATTGCAAGTAATAACATAGCATGTATAGAATTGAATTTTGAATTGAATAAAAATGAATATCAACTGATTGTATATAAGCCACATGATTTCCCCAAATAATAAACATATAAAATGAGCAATGAATACTCATATTGTATAATGATGGTTTTAGGGTTCATAAGAAAGCTTGAATGTTCAAGAGTCAAGGGTGATGTCCTAAAGGATAAAAAAACCAATAACTTGAGGTTGGAAGTCATTAGAAGAAGTTAGGATGTTTAGCAAATGCCAAAAGGAGAAAGATAGATTGAAAAAGGATTATTGCACAAATTTTACATTCTGCGCAGAATGTTTGGTACGTGTTTGAATAGGTTTTAAATATATAAAATGGTTTCATTAAATTATAAATATAACAGCTAACTTGTTTAGAGTCCTGGCAACTTTTGTTTAGGAGGTTTTTATAAAAAGATTCAAAAATAGGTCAAAACAGCAGCACAAGACAGAAGGTGCTGAAATGCGCACTTATTTTGTGAATGCTATTGTTGAGTCGTCTGATTGAGTTTGAAGACCTATAACTTTCGTTAAAAATTTAATTCGATGAACTAAATATTAGAGTGTGAGTTTACTCTATTTTAGTTTTTTATGGGCAAGTTATGGATCCAAAATTTTAGTAGGGCACTTATGTGCACTTTTAAGGTTGTTAAAGCATGAAACGGGTTAGAAAAAATCTTAATATGTTGATATATAGTATATTGGACTCCATTTGAGTTATAAAGAATGTTCCTAGACTTTATCATAGCCATCATTTAAAGAAACAATCTTATGGAATAACCGAATGCGGCGGCATAGCCGTCCATGTGCAAACAAGATTCTTTGCTTACATTTGCTTGTTGTTAGCTTGATTTAGGAATGTTAGTGATTGTTAGAAGGTTAATGAATGTTAGAAGGATAATGATCTAATAATCATGATTAGAATAAATATAGATTTACTAGAAGAAAAAATAAAAGTAAAAACATAAAGTAATGATAACAACAGGTGAAATAAATCATTGATAGGTTTGTTTATCATTCATATTCCTTACATCCATCATACAACAATATAGAGTATGCTTGGATGTTAGGATGATTCTTTAAATTTAAATAAAAGAAATAAAAATAATATATAAATACATAATATAAAAGCAATTTAAGATTACCAAAGCAATATAAGATTAACTTAACATTAAAGTTCTTGAATTTACTTATAAAAGAAAATTTTTGAAATTGATCAAAATCAAAGTGTGAAAGAAAGGTTTGTGACTGAGATTTTTAGAGAATTAATAAATGAAAAGTGAAGACTAAAGCTTGCTTTTATAGTTGAGGTTAGAAAGGGGTTATAAATGGTGTTACTAGTGAGTTACAAGTCTTTCAAAGGGGGTTATGATTGAAATTTGAAATAAATATAAACTTAAATAAAATAAATAAATAATTATTATACTTAAAACTCTAAATATATTACAACCCTAATTTTAATTTAATCAACTTATTTTCTTATAAAATATTTATAGACTTTATAAATCTCAACAAAAATTTTGTAATGTGATTATATATTAATTAAATATTTTAAAATCTTATAAATATTAATAACCTTTTAAAATTTTTAAAATTTATCTTATAAATTATAAAATTAAATTAATTTGATTAAGTGACACATTTATGGTATTTGTAACACAAAAATAAATAAATTGACTAAATAATGAATTTGTATACAAGATTGACTCAAACGGCTTTGGGTTTGGATTTATAGTTTGAAAATGGGTCAAATGTTACAATTGAATAACCACCGGCATGAACCCTAATCGAGGTCCACCACAATCACTCACCACCACCATCAACCCTAATCTAAGGCCAAAACCAAATCGTCACACCATTATCATCATCGTCATATCATCTACATCACCATCATTGCCATAATCATCGCAACTGTTCTTAAACCCGATCTACTTCACCATCATCGCCAACTACTAAAGCTATTCTTGAACACAATCTACATCAGTGAACCCGATCTACATCACCATCATCGCCATAACCATCGAAGTTGTTCGTGAACCCAATTTACATCACCAACGACACAAATATGGTGAAATTAGCGATTGAGGGTTTGGTGGGTCGATGTCAAGAAGTTTAACAATGCTGGTGGTGGATATGGAGAACTTGGCCGTTATGGTGGTGGTGGAAGATTAACAATTTTGGTTGAATTGCAATGGCAAGAGAATGGAGGGGTCTAGGGAGGAGAAACAGAAGAGGGGTTAGGGTTAGGGTAAGGTGGGTGGAAGTGAGGCGCATTATTAATGTCATTTATTTATAATATTAACTAGTAATTGTACTCGCACTTCGTGGCACGGACTTATTATTATTTTCCTTTTTGAGTATCCATTCTATGTGCTTGAAAATTATCAAGGGTCTTACTATTTATCCTAGTTAGATATAGTTTGATCCATCAAAAGTAGGATAATATTAGATATTGTTTGATCCGTCCTAATTTCAATATTAATTACAATAATACTCAAATTCTATGCACCAAAAAGTAAAAATAAATTTGTAACAGAACTCGATATGCAACTCTTTTAACTTCCAGTACACCATAACCAATTCGTGATGGAGATTCCCCGATAGAAAATGATTTTTATTAGCTACACTTACACACACTTTCATCTTCTCTTTAGCTTCTTAATGCAATGGATATTGGTGTCAAATAAGTATCACATTAACCATCATTTACAATATTTCAAAATGAGTCTCTAAGACTCAATCCACTAATTGAGATTCTTGCTTCTTATGTTGTAATCACATAGTTTAATACTTTCTTTATTCTGATAAAGTCTTCTTAATATGCAAAGAAACATTTTATCAACCTCATATCAACAACTAAGTTTATTTTAAAACGTATATAAAACAATATATGACAAAATAAATATTTAATAAACGCAATACCTCTTAATCATCTTCGTATCCGTATCCGTATCCGTATCCACATCTTTAAAACTATCATATTTTTTTCGATCTATCGAATCTCCCTGTGTAAAGTTACTTTATTTCATATCTTTTTACAACTCACATGCGTTCTTTTTGCAGGGTTTTAGTCAATCAGACAACGATTTGTTGAAGATAAGAAATATGAAAATAATAGTTGGGTAATGATTATTTCTATTTTAAACAATTAAGCTCATGCAAACTTTATATTTCTAATTTTGTTGTCAAGTGGTTCCCATATGGCTCATTTGTAAATGTCTTTTTTTGTATTGTTAATTGCTTAGTATAGATTCCAAAATCTTTTTAAAATTCAAGGCTGTAAAGAAAGCACATCTTACCCTTTTCTTTCGGTTAACAATAAATTTATGTCAATTTGGTATGTAATTTAGAATTTCTGTTCTTTTTGTAGCTTCTTCATTGAAAACATTGACATGTTACAAACAAAATAAAAAATTAAGAGCAACATGAAATATCACTTGAAAGCTGTTAATTGTATTAAAGATCATTGAAAACGTTAACATGTTACAAACAATATATCCTCAATTCTCAAAATGAAAGATCACCTGAAAGTTGTTAACTGTATTAAACGCAAAGAAATATCAAACTGATCGAATCAATAGCCACAATTTACATAATTAGAAATCAAATCATGAAGAAGTTAAAAGCCCTATATCTAAAGCGGAATCGATCGACCCCCCCTCCGTGTAGACCAAACCAACCGAGTTAAGAGCGGCTACCCCTGACAAATATGAACAAAGGACATGATGGACATGAGCGACCATTCCGATGCAAGAAAGAAAGTGAAAGGTGAAGCAACTTTTGTTTGCCAACTGGAAGAAGGAAGAAGGAAAGGCATCTTTGGTGTTCTTGAAGGTTGTTGACTAATCGAAATGAAAAGGGCACAACATTAATTTAAGGTTGTAAGAAGGAGAGGGTCATGATTGCTTTGAGTGTTCACCACCATAAATGTTCATACTTCACAACTTGGATTCTAAATCAGGAAAGAAGATCAGCTAGAAGACGGGTGTCATGGTGAGATGGAAATCTAGAGTAAAAAAAGAGGAAGGGCGATGCATTTGAAAATGAAGTTGACGTGTAAAGAGGATAAATATGCCAGCACAAATGTAGTTGTACCCCAAGCACACAATGTTCATTACAAAAACCTAATCATACCAACTGTCTCACTTGACAAGAATTGTACTCCCGAAAGCAATCAAGAAAAACTAGCCACACATCATCTTCAATAAATCTTCAATCTTTCCTTGATAATGATGATCAATGATGTTAAGGAAGATGTTAGGAAGCTTGAAAGCACCTAAAATCTCCTTGAAATCACCTATTTTTGGCTGGGAAAAGTTGTCCTTCGACTTGGGTTTGATGTAGCTTAAATAAGCTTGAAGATCCATAAAATCCGGAAAGAAGTTGGGGACCGGCGTATCATACTCCCACATGGGCGTATCATACGCCCAAGGAGACAAGCTTCATACGCCCAACGTTCTGCTTTTTCTTCCAAATACGCCCACTGATACGCTGCTAATACGCCACCCGACTATTATACGCCCAAATCCGGCGTATCCTACGCCGGTACTCCTAAATTTGTGCCTTTTCTTGTAAATATTGGTATTTACATCTTCAGTCATTATAGTTGTATGGTTTGGTTCTTTTCATCCAAACTAAGCCTCATTTAGCTCCAAACACCTATAATTCAAAACACAAACAACTTGAACTCGTTCCACCATAATCATGATGTAAAATCAAGCATTTATATCAATTAAACACCAAATTATTGACACGTGATCACATCCCCACACTTAACCTTTTGCTTGTCCCTAAGCAAAGCTTTTAATGAGTTTCAAACTTTTATTATCAAATACATTATCCAATCCCTTACTCATTCTTAGTTTGGGTTCAAGGTCATACCCAAATTCGCATACTTTTTAAAACATATTTGTCAATTTTGTTCTTTCAAACAAAATCATGTCAATTTAGATTCACCTAACCGAGCCTAATAGGCCTTCATATTTTGCCCATGCATATAATTATAATTTTCTCACAATACACCGAAAGTATACACAAATCAAAAGGACTTTATGGGTTCCATTAGGCTTAGGTTAAGGGTAGGAATTTAGGGATAAAAATGGCTAAAAAGTGATGAAATCCAAAAATTGGGTAAGGTTGTCTATTATTGATATCAATGCATTTTGCATTGTGAGGCAAACATTGGCCTATCTTTTATGATTTTTAGTTTTGGGGGGCACACTAACATTGGCCCTCTTTTGATTTCTCGCTTTTCGAACGATATGACCTTTTTCAGCCTATATTTTCATATCATTTGAAAACGTCCTTATCGGCTTACCGAAGTACGTCCTTATCGTCCCTATCCAATTTGGATTTCATCAAAAACAAAACTTAGAATAGTAAAAGCCTTCATATTTTTCTTACTTTCATCATTGGGTACTACATTAGTTTCTTTTGGTTTCTAATGGATAATATTGGGTATGATCTAAAAAAAACAAAAAAAATAAGGCTTTTCAATTCCTAAGGTTTGATCCTAATGGCTTTTATTATCTTTGTGCATAAGTTGGTTTCTTGCTTAGAACCTCTTATATAAATTATTCTTTTGAACTTTGGGAATTTAATGTAACCTATGCATGAAAGGTTCACCTTCTAGCTTATTACCCTCGGTAAGATAAATTTAAAGTCTTTTTCTCTTTTGGGACATAAAAACGAATCTAACCATGATCAAAAACCAAAAACCATGCTATAATAGGTAATTAGTTAATGATTTATACTTAAAGATTCAATCTTTACATAGTTTGAAGCTTACTTAGGACTTTTTTTTCTTCAAAAATTTTAAATTTGTTCAAATTTGGTGGCATTTTTCTCTTTTCTCATTTGCTTCCCCCATCCCCACACTTAGGATACATTGTCCCCAATTTATGGTTTTAAAACATTAATAACCATGGTGATAATGAATAAACAAGATAAGGAAGGAGTACATAGACCTGAGCATTGGTGAGAGTCTTCATTAATTGACTTGCACCTCCCCACACTTGAGTGCTTGCGTCTATTGCATGATTTAACTAGCAAAACAAAACAAAGAACACAAAAACTAATAAAAGAAGTAAAAGTCACTTTCGTAGGAATCACGGTTGCATTTAGCGTATGCAACAAGCCTTTAAACCCCTCGGTAGACCCAAGTGGATGAGTTGTAGTCTCGTGAGGGTTTATAGTGAACACACCCACAAAGTTCTCAGGTTGCCTCCCGCAAGCGCTAAGTTTTAGGTCTTCGGCTAGACCTTAGCTGAGATCACTTATGGTGGTCGTATTGAGTGCTTTTCGACAAATTTTTCTTCAAAGAACTGCTTATCCCGGCATGATAGATTTTCTTGTTTGCTCCCGTATTGGTCAAACATCTCTTCTTTAACCCTTGACTTCACTTGATATGGTGGTTTACCCATCTTTACCTTTCGTCTCGGTTTTTCATTCCTTCCTGGATCCACCTTCACATTCTTCTCCTTTTTCACATTCTCAAGCTCAAACCTGTAGGGATCAAAACATTTTTCTTGGTGATATCCTCACTTACATGTGAAGTGTAAGGAGGAGCACAATTGTTAGTAGCATCTATTACATAATAATCATTATTAACCTTATATGTAATTGATTTTGACACCACATTAAAGAACAACTTATGGTTTTCATATGTCATGTCAATGATTCTATAAGGATTCCTATAAGTTTGATGCAGCCAAAACATCCAAAGTCTCTCTGCATGCATGCACTGAAGAACAAAAGTAGAAATGCTTCGGAAGTTTTACACCTTGCACTAGAAATATTCTAAGTGTAAAATCTTCCGAAGCCAAGACCAACATCTTCCGAAGCCAAAAGTGAAGTCTTCCTTAGCTTCAAAGAAAAAGTCTTCCGAAGCCAAATAGTGAAGACAGATTTCTTCCGAAGACTTTTAGAGACATGCTTTTATCTGATATACTTTACATAAAGCTGGACCACCTTTCCGCTGCAACTCTGTTTAGTCACCAACTTACATGAGTTGGTGAAAAGGTCCATGCTTTTGGTAACTATACATTGAGGTCTTGAGTCTGTGCTTTCTACTTTATGTACTTTTATCCTCTTTGTAATATATTAGGATGTGAGCTATGGTATGTCATAATCACTAGTCAAAAGGCAATCTGCTTTTTGACTCTACATTTGATTTGTTGTCTAGTCTTATGTATCCAGTTGGCTTTCAAAGTATGGCCGGCTGTAGGATGTAGTATAAAGTATCTCAAGTACTTGTAACTTTCCATCGTATGCTTTGTAACATTTGTAATAGGACTTGAGAAGAAATATACAACATTCTTGAAAACCAAATACTTGTGTTGTTTTGCTATCTTGTTCTGTCTCATTCTTACTTGTGTTCTTAGCATCTTTCATATAAGTTAACCAGTTCCCTATTTGATCTGTTAACTGTTCTAAGTAACTCTCCTCATTATGTTGTTGTGTTGTAAGTGCATAACCCTTCACCGGTCCTGTATTTTGTATCAGAGCATTCCAGGCTCTTGATATAAGATCTCACCATCTTAAGATCCCTCACACACACAAAATACTTAACAACTCAAATGGCAGCTATTACCAAAGCTGATATGGAAAATGGAACTATGACAAAGTCTCCACTGATCACTCCTGAAGACTTTGATACTTGGTGTCAAAGAATGGAAGACTTCATCAAGTCTCAAGACTCCAGGATGTGGGACTCTGTTATTGAAGAACCTGACATACCAAGCACCACTTTTGCTACTGGTGGTAGTATGATTCTAAAGGCTGTGGCTGATTACTCTAAAGCAGACAGGAAGAGAATAGAGATTGATCAGAAAGTCATGACAACCCTTCTAACTGCTCTTCCAAACTCCATCTACAGAGGCTTCAAGAAGTGCAAAACTACCAAGCAACTATGGGAAACACTGAAGCTGATGTATGAGGGTTCCACTAAAGCAAAGGAGAACAAGAAGGATCTCCTGAAGTAGCAGTTTGAAAACTTCACCTTCAAGGTAGGTGAAACCATGACTCAACAATATTTCAGGTATGTTGAGATTGTGGATACTCTAATGGATGTTGGAGTAACTCTTGAGAACAGGGACATTGTAAGGAAGTTTATGTCCTCTCTTCCTAGACAATGGACACATTATTGTGTTGTTATCAAGAGGACTGAGGACCTTAAGACTTTTACTCTCACAGAGTTGTATGGTATTCTTAGTGGCTACCAGATGGAGATGAACATGCAAAACTCATCTGGTAACTCTAGCAATCAACTGAGTTCAGCCCTCCATGTGGTTGAAAGGGATAGCATTAAACCACAACATCATCTTATATGCTACCCTGGCTACTCACACAAGGGCCCTTTCATCACCTTCCCAGATACTCCAAGAGAAAGCTACACTCAAGGAAGTCCTTTCTAAAAGACAAGTTCTTCTCATGCCTTTCTCTCTGCTGATGAAATCACAGGCAACTTTCTCTTCACCCTTGAAGACCTGGACTGTATCCATCCATATGATTTGGAGTACATGGAGATAGTTCAGCAAATGGCTCTTCTCACTCACAGAGCCAAGAACTTCTACAAGAGGACAGGGAGGAAGTTTTCAAGCAATGCAGCCAGTGGAAAGTTTGGGCTGGGTAAAAGCAAAGTAAAGTGTTACAACTGTAACCAGATGGGACACTTTGTAAGGGAGTGTAAGGCACCAAGGACAAATGGTGGCCAAACACAAACCAGACCAAACTACACTAACATAGCTCCCCAGAATGAGAAGCCAAAGCAGTAAGCTGCTGTTGAAGAAGGAGGCTTTGACTGGAGCTTTCAAGTAGAAGATGTATCTCCAAACCAAGTACTCATGGCAGACCACGATGAAGCCATGGTACTCCTGAATGTATTGCTAAAGTTAATAGATAAAGGTCCTATAATTTAGAAATGAGATCTGATCTTGAGTCCTTAAATATCTTAAAAGCTGATTTTAAGAGAGCTGAAAATGATTATAAACTAAAGATAGAGGACTTAGAGAAAACCATCTCAACTCTTGAACATGAGCGCACAAACTACAGCTTTCAGATCAAAGACCTCATTACTAAGTTAACTGAATGCCAGGCTAAGCTCGTGATCAGCAAAGCCAAGGCAGAAAAATGTGTTCTTGAAGAAGAGACCTTCAAGAACATAATATACTCATCCTTGCATGCAAAAGTTTGTTATCAAAATAAGCAGGGACTGGGATCTTATAAGATAGCTCCTCCACACACAATCTTGTCTGTAAGATCTCCTAGGTGTGGAACTTGTGAAGATGAGCTTCCCCTCATAGACCCTTTGACTGAAGAGGATGAAGAGGAGATGGTGAAGAATGGCTCTGAGAAGAGTGAAGAAGAGCATTTTAAGAAGGGTCACCATCCCTCCGAGGAGAGCAAAGCTGTTGGGATGACCAAGTCCAGGAGGAAGAACTTGATTAGGAAGGCTAAAAGAATATCCAAGAAGGCTCAAGATATCAAGGCCACCTTCAATTCTACACAGAAACAAGTCTTCATCTCTACAGAATTTGAAGTGGTGAAGGCTGAAGACACCAACTTGAACTCCATCAGCAAGAGTTCTGGTTCATGTCCAAATCATCCCGTCATCAAGAAGAAGGCTGATCAGTTGTGCACCACTGCTATACAACCTGAACCATCCAGCTCCAAAGGTAGTTCTATCCCCACAAGAATTGCCACAGCATCTGCAAAGATGAAGATGGAGAAGGAAAGTGATCAAGTTCAGCCTTGTTCACAAAGAAAAACTCCTAGAAGGAAGAAAATGGAATGTGTTATGTGTGGGAGTATCTCTCATCTTGCTAAGGATTTTGTTTACAATCCAAAGAGTACTCTCCACATGACCAAGAAAGAAACTTCTAAGAGTTTGGAGAAGAAGAAGCAAGCTTCAGAAGGAAAATCTTTCCTTCGAAAGCTCCAAAATGAAGAAGAAGACAAGTGGAAACTTGCCTTCGGAAGAAAATTTGGTCTCGGAAGAAAGGAATACTTCCGAAGCACTGAAGCCTGCTGCAGTGAAAGCAAGATCTTCCGAAGGTCCAGTCATCAAAACGTCCGAAGTCAACAAAACTTCCGAAGTATTGAAGGTCAAGTCTAAGCTTGCAAAGGTGGTGTGGAAGTCAAAGAAAGACCAAGTGGCTGAAAGTTTGTCATCAACATCAGCAAATGATCCTTCTAGCATGACTATAGGATCAATTACTGTTGCATTGTTTTCAACTTCTTTTGATGAGCCCAAGACTAATGAGGCTTGGGTTTTCAAATGTAACTAACCATCTCTTTTGTGTAGGAACAGCTCAAGACAAACATAAATTTATGAATCATTGACAGTGGCTGTTCCAGGCACATGGCAGGCAATAGGTCACTACTCCAAAACTTTGAAAGAATTGATGGAGGACCAGTTGCTTTGGAGGAGATACAGGAGGTTACATTACAGGAAGGGGCAAGGTCACAAATGGTAAGCTCAGCATTGAGAAGGTAAACTTTGTCAAGGAGCTTGGGTACAATCTTTTGAGTGTATCCTAATATTATGATAAGAGTCATAACATGCTCTTTACTGAGCATGAGTGCATTGTTCTCAGGATCGTGGTGGTCATTCCTCATGAGCACATCCTGCTCAGAGCCCCAAGGAAAGGGAACATGTATAAGATGGATTTGCAAGAAACATCTCCCTCAGAAGAAGTTTCATGCTTTCTATCTAAAGCAAATAATGACGAGTCTTTCCTCTGGCATAAAAGAATGTGCCATGTAAACTTTAAAAACATGAATAAATTAATTAAGAATGATTTGGTAACTGAATACCAAAGAAAGAGTTTACAAGTTGTAGATACATGTGTACCTAGTTTAGGAGCTCAAATGTAAAATGTCTTTCATTTCTTACATATATGTAATAGAATGGGTACTAAATGAAATACAATGTGTCATTGTGCTTATAATGTTGAATATTTCATTGCTTATTATGTAATAACGCATGGTTGAACTAACTATATAGTTTTGTGGTTGTTTACATAGATCTTAGTCAAGAATGGTTGAGAAATATGTTTAAACTTAGTCATGTGAAGTTCTTATGCGAATGGCCCATGCTAATGGACCATACGCATGAACAACTTCATGCTAATGAACCAGTCGCATGACTGAACCAGGAGACTGGATCAGTCGCACGATTGTGACATGAGATTGACTCAGGCACACGACTGAAGCCTCAGTCGTGCGGATGGAACAATCGTATGACTCAGTCGCACGACTGAACCATACTAATGGTTCAGTCGCACGAACAAGAAATCACCTATAAATACCACTTAATTCATGGAAAAACGAAACAATTCGGATCCCTACGTACTAAATCGTACCCTAGCCGTCCAGAGACCTCAGAGAACCTGTTCCAAGTTCATAGATCGCACTGAATCGTATTGCAATCGTTCTTAACGTTTAGATTCATTCTAAGATCGATTCTACGTGCGTTCTCACTGATTGGATCGCCAATAAAATAGGATTCCGCACTATTTGAGTTGGTATACACGTAAATCAGTTAGTACTCCGTCCGTACACGGTCCTAACAAGTGGTATCAGAGCATTGGCTCTTGATTTACGTGTGATTCAATCGATTTTGATATAACAATCGTGTTTTTCACTCAAAAACACAATCTTTTTGTGTCAAACAGTGTTTTAGACGTCTCCAGGTCAAAAATTTAACGTTTTCCGGCATACGACAATTAGGGTTAGTGAGAAATTCGTGTTTTTGCGTCAAAATACCTTAAACCTTCGAATTATTAAAATTCAGCAGCTTCAGTCACACGATTGACTCAATCGCACGACTGAACCCATCCGCATCCCTCATACGCACGATTGGACTCAGTCGTTCATCCATTCGTACGACTGAACTGCCGATTCGCATTGCTCATCCGCACCTGTCCATTCGCACGATTGAGCCATCCGCATTGGTTCATTCGCACGACTGAGCCATCCGCATTGTTCAATCGCACGAAGTGTTCAATCGCATTCCTTTAGTCGCTCAAGTAAAACGGTTTGTTCTAAAGTTCAAAGTCGATAGTAATGGAGGACCAATATTCAGCTTTCACCGTAGGGAGGGATTCAAGGATCGAGAATCTATTGCTTCTGGAAAATGAAGTGGGGAATCACAATAAACCCCCTAAGCTCATAACGTTAGATGATTACCCACAATGGAAGCAAAGATTTGAGATCTACTTAAATAGAGTAGATCCCAATCTGTGGGAAGCATGCCTGTAGGTGCAGATGGAGTCAAACTTACCTTAGACGACATGACTGATGGCCAAACGGTAAAGTACAATGCTGAGAAGAAAGTATATGCATTGCTAACTCTGTCAATTCCTAAGGACATCTTCCATCAATTTTCTGAGTACAAGCAAGCAAAGAAGCTGTGGGATGAATTGGAAAAACGGTATGACGGGAATGCGTCATTGAAAGCTCTAAAGGCTAAAGCGTTGAAGAAGGAGTTCGACAACTTCTCGTCAATGGGTAAGGAGAGCTTGGATGACGTCATCGATCGGTTCTACCACTTGATGAGTGAGGTGCACACTTATGGAGTTACAACGACTATGGAGGACAAGGTGTCAAACTTTGCAGATGGGTTGCCAGAGAAGTGGATTTCCTTTGTATCCAACCTTAGACAGAATGAGATGCTGGCGAAGTTAGATATCAATAATTTCATTCTGAAGCTGAGAGAGGAAGAGTTGAGGATGAAGTACAGGGTCCAAAAGTCTTCTTATGATCAGAATCCGTCACTGTACAACTCAACTCCACAAGCTAAAACGTCTGGAGCAAAACGACATTTGTGTCGAGTTCAGCTGCTACATGTCAAGCTACTACTTCAGGATCTGACACGTCAGGATCGTCTTGTACCCAATACATAGCACCTGAAGCCAATGCTACAAAACTGAAGACCGAGAATCTCGGGAATGTGACAGTAGAGGTAGCAAAGGAGCATATGGATCTCTTAGCAGCTGTCATTCACTCCTATGACGGACTAGTTGCTGGGAAAATTAGGAACTGCCATCTAGCAGATGAGGACTACGAGCAGGTAGACGAGACAGAGCTGGAAAGAATGGACATCATGTGGGCCTTAGCAAGTGCTGTCCGGAGAGCTAAGAAGTTTGTCAAGAAGACCGGATAGAATTTGATTGCTACTAATGACACAACTTTTGGTTTTGACAAGACCAAAGTTACCTGCTTCAACTGTGGGGAAAGGGGCACTTCAAGCGTGAATGTGTGAAGCCCAAGAAGACAGGAAATGGGAATCCATTCTTATCTTTCAATCGTCAGGATAAACCCACAAGTAGTCCTACTTCGTCAAGCAAAGATCCTAAGGCCTTGACCGCTCAGGATGACGAAGGACAAGATTGGAGCTTTGGGTTTGTGTCTCCTGGAGAATCCAACATTGCAAATGTCGAGGTGTTGGATGACGATACTGAAAGTGAAGACAATATCGCAGTCAAAATAGCCATGTCAGAAACTAAAGAAGCTGCAAAAGTGGTCAAGCCTGTGATTGAAGAAGATGACAAAACTACATGTTTAGAATCTCCAGCAGCTGAAGAGAAAATCTCTGCACTGATGGCGGATTCAACTGAATCTTCTCAGGTAAGTTCTAAAGACCAATTGTTTGATAATCATGCTTGTGTTGAATGTAATAAATTTAGGGAAAGCATTGATTTGAAATTTGCTAGGTTATTAGATCATAACGATAGCTTAGTAAAGGACTTGCAACTATGCACAGAAGCAAATCGCGTTTTAAAACAAAATGAGCATAGTTACAAAGAGAAAATAGAACTGTTAAATAAACAACTTAGGGAAACCGAAGTTGTGGCTTTTAACCAAGCAAATGACATTAAGTTCTATTTAAACTCCCTTGAAGAAACTTAAAAGGAAAAAGCAGTTTTGGAAGTCGAAGTAAATTCATTAAAACAAAAACTGCACAATTGGACTAGTTCTTGTCACATAGTTAAAAACTTAGTGAAAGAACGAAATAACGGGGAGGGATTAGGTTACAAAGTGGTTCCACCACCACATGAGATCTTGTTAAATACTAAATGTCGACCAGTAAATAACAATCCTATTAAGGATCATGTGGTGACCACTCCTCTAGTTAGTGATCCAAATTCCACGTGTCAAACGGTGGAATCTGTCACTAAACTGAAGGAGGACACTTTGAAATCTAAGGGTAAAATGCATATCGTTAATTTGGATGAGCAATTTGAGAAGGTTGAGGTTAAGTCAGGTTCAACAACGTCTAATAATGAACACAAAAAGACCAAACAAGTTAACCAATCATGTGATTCATGTCTAAGTCCAAATAAACAAAAGGGTAAAGACGTTAAAAAGGTTCAAACAATTAAATTTGTTAAAGAAGATAAAACATCTAAACAAGATGTGACAAAACCCAACAAGCCCAAAGTCACCCCGGTCTCACACACTTCCCCACAACAACGTCTTTCCCCACATGTTGAAGGTCGATCGTGCTACAATTGTGGAAAGAGAGGACACATCGCTTCTAACTGTCCTAAGTATTAGGCACCAAGAAAGAAAGTTGAATTTTATGATACAAAACAGATTTCTTCTAAAAGGAGTTCTATTACTCCACCTAAAAGAAATAATGAAACTAAAGTTCAAACCATAAACCTATCATCTGTTTATAACAAACAGGCCTTGCACAAACTGCATGTGGAAAGAAAAATCTAATCAAGTGTCTGATACTGAGAGCAGTAAGAAGCATGATATGCCCTCGCCTTCAAATGGACAGTCTGTTGAATTTATGATGTGTGATGCCTCTGGGTCACCCAAGCCAGTTAAGGCTTGGGTACCTAATCTAAACTAATCATTTCCTTTATATGTGCAGGGTGTTCGCTATAGTGCTAAAACTAACACTTGGATCGTAGATAGCGGAGCATCAAGGCACATGACTGGAAACCGGGCACTCCTGTCAAACGTCAAACAAGTTAAAGGAGGTCATGTTTCTTTTGCGGGAAATAAAGGAGGTTACATCACAGCTCAAGGGGAAGTGGGAAATCAGAAAGTGAAGTTTGATAAAGTAAACTATGTTCAATAACTTCAAAACAACTTACTTTCTGTATCCCAAATATGTGACAAAGGATTTAAGGTAGTATTCGACAACAAGAAGTGCTATGTCCTTAAAAAGGGCTATGTGATCAACGGAGGACCAAGTCTTAATGTCTGCCTCAAGATATAATGACCTTTATGTCTTGGATCTATCAAAGGCCACTACAACAGATCATCAAGTTTAGTGCTTCTTGTCAAAGGCTACTGAGAAGGATTCTATCTCCTGGCATAGGAGAATGGGACACATCAATCCACGGAAGATCAATCACTTGATCTAGAATGATCTAGTGCGAGGAGTAAACGTCAAAAACTTGTAACTCCCGGATTTTTGTGTCGCCTGCAAGAAAGGTAAACAGACGAAGAAGTCTCATAAGGAAAAGAAAGTTCATTCCATTGAACTGCCTCTTGCGCTTCTTCACATGGATCTGTTTGGTCCAGTCAGTACAAGAAGCATCGCAGGCGACTTGTACTGCTATGTAGTTACAGATGACTACTCAAGATTCTCTTGGGTGATGTTTTTGAAATCAAAATCGAAGACATTTGAGTCATTCAAAGAGTTAGTAACTACACTGGAGTCACTCTGCAAGCTGAAGGTCAGACAAGTACGCTCAGACAATGGAACCGAGTTCAACAACCAATGGATGGAGGCTTTCTACAAAGAAAAGGGAATTGTGCACCAGTTCACTTCCGCCTACACTCCTCAGATGAACGGCGTTGCTGAGAGAAAGAATCGCAGCTTGATAGAGACAGCACGGACGATGCTAGCAGACTCGAAACTGCCCATCCAATTCTGGAATGAGGCAGTTGCCAATGCGTGTTACACGTTAAATCGAGTTCTGGTGGTAAAACGTCATGGCAAGACGTGTTACGAGTTACTTCAATGACGTAAACCAAATCTAGAGTATCTCGAACCATTTAGCGCACCTTGCACCCTATTGAAGAAAACTCAGGAAGGCAAGTTTAGCGAGAAGGCTGAAGAGGGAATCTTTCTAGGATACAACATACCGAATAAGAGAGTTTACAACAACTCAAGGGTCAGGTAGAAGTGTGGTGTAACGTTGACGTTCAGAGATACACCACCCCTCCTGCTGGAAAAGGACCCACATTATTTTTTGATTATGATGGATTCTTCAAGTCCTTCAACATCCCTCTCTCCACTTCTGACGATGAGTTAGCAACCAAAATGATGTAGGATGTCTTAAACACACCATCACAAGACTCGACATCATCTGGTTCACAAGGTGAATCGTCTAACCATTCAGGGGGAGCACTCGAGGTAAGTGACTCCTCCTCTGATGATGAAGCCATGGAGAATGACCAGAACAATCAGGAGGAAGAGGTTCCTACTACTGCAAATCCACAAGCATCTGACGTTGATGCCTCTGAGTCTTCGGAACCTCACACTCCTACTGCCTCAGATCCGGAACCAAACGTTCATAATCTTGATTTTGAGGTAGTTGTTCCGACCACTCCTGGATCACGCCTCAATGTCTATCATCCTTTGGACAATGTCATTAAGGATGTGAGATCAGGAGTTCAGACAAGAAATCAACTATATTCAGTTGATTATGCCTCGGTAATGGAAAAGGGATACCTTCACGATGGTGCATATCGGTGTTTTGTGTCTCAGTTTGAGCCAAAATACGTCAGTGAAGCCCTAAATGATGAGGCATGGGTAAGTGCTATGCAAGAAGAACTTCTTCAGTTCAAGAAGTTAGGTGTATGGACACTGGTTGATAGACCTAAAGGTGCTAAGGTCATTGGAACCAAATGGGTCTTGAAATGTAAGAAAGATGACCAAGGTGTCATCATCAGGAACAAGGCTCGACTGGTAGTTCAAGGATTTCGACAAGTCGAGGGAATTGATTACAATGAAGTATTTGCACCTGTGGCAAGAATGGAAGCCATCCGTATCTTCCTAGCCTATGCCTCTTACATGAAGATTAAAGTCTATCAACTGGATGTAAAGAGTGCATTTCTTCATGGTGAAATCCGGGAACAGTGTATGTCAGTCAACCTAAAGGATTTGAGGATCCATATCATCGGGACAGAGTTTACTAACTGGATAAGGCTCTCTACGGGCTTCACCAAGCCCCGAGAGCATGGTATGAAAAACTCTCAACTCACCTTGTGAAACACGGATTTCGCAGAGGTGTATTTGACTGTACACTGTTCATCAAAGAAAAGGATGGTGATCTACTCCTTGTTCAGTTTTATGTTGATGACATAATCTTCGGTTCAAAGAACGAAGACTTATGTAAAGAATTTGAAGCAGTAATGAAGGCAGAATTTGAAATGAGTGCCATGGGAGAAATGAAGTTCTTTCTCGGGTTACAAGTGGATCAAACACCAAAGGGGATATTTCTACATCAGATCAAGTATGTAGCGGATATTCTCAGTCGGTTCGACATGGAGAATGCTTCCGCAGCTGGGACTCCACTTGCTACAAACCATGATGTAGCACCCGACAAGAATGGTGATCTGGTTGATGCCACCATGTACCGAGGAATGATTGGATCCCTCATGTACCTCACTGCCTCAAGACCAGATATCATGTATGCGACGTGTCTTTGTTCACGATATCAGGCAAAACCAAAAGTTAACCATCTTATAGGGGTCAAGAGGATATTTCATTATCTGAAGGGTACACCAACACTTGGGTTGTGGTATCCTCATGACGATGATTTTGAGCTTACCACGTACAGTGACTCGGATTATGGCGGATGCAAAATGAACTACAAATCCACCTCAGTAGGTTGTCAATTCTTTGGCCGAGATTAGTCACATGGCAGTGTAAGAAGCAGACATCAGTTGCATTGTCAACTTGTGAAGCTGAATATGTTGCTGCAGCAAGCTGCTGTTCTCAAATCAGCTGGATTCAACAGCAGATGCGGGACTACGGTTTGAAATTTTCTAACACTCCTATATTTGTTGATAATTCTGCTGCAATAGCCGTTACGAAAAATCCCGTCCAACATCCTAAGACCAAACACATCGGTATTAAATATCACTTTATACGTGATTGCTTTGAAAAGAATCTAATCGATGTTGTTAAAATAAATACGGATTTTCAACGCGCTGACCTCTACACAAAAGCATTTGATAAACCACGTTTTCTGTATTTGTTAGAGGTTAACGGCGTTAAAAAGAAAAGTGATGTCATTCCAGAGGATGAAAAATGCTTAGTCCGACAACGTTTTCTTTTTATTTTCTTTTATATTCTTTTATTTTTCTTATTTTAATTTCATGTCCCGTTAAAATCCAAAAACGCAAAAAATATTTTCGGTTTTAGAATTTTAGGGGGAGAATAGGTTAAATTAGTATTAAGTTAGTTGTTTTAATTTCAGTACTTAAAAAAAACGAGGAAGAAGGACAGTCTAGCTAATAGAAATGAGATCGTATCTGTGATACTGATTCAATGTTTATGGAAAATGATAGTACACAGGAACAAAGAGTTTGGGACTTTAAAAGAACTTAACTAATTAAGATGCAAAATTCGAAGTATAAGTCTGAGTAGTCCAAGCAAATTAAAAGGAAAAATGATAGTAAAACTAGTATGCTAATAAGGTAACATAAAGAAAGTAGACCCAGAGGTTGCATGTTCATTATATCATGTGTCGGTAGATTCAACACAATAGATGAGTAGACCTCATTGGTGACTTAAATTCAAACTAAATTATTCAGGTTCCTATCTTATCCCTGGTTAACACAATCAACGAAGTTCCAATAAGGGGTGACGAGCAAATAAACGCCACAAATGTGGGCGGATGACCATAAAAAGAGCAAATCACGAAAAAAAAATAAAATAAAAATGTGTAAGCGCTATCAAGCTAATAAGAAATGTTGTTGGTGCGTTACGTGCAAAAAGAAAAGAAAAATGCTCTAAGAAGAAGATAGGTTGTGTGTCTCTCTGCTGTGCCGTGGCACTGACCTGAGGATAAGCATAACCTACATAATCTAGAATTCATTGTTGTTTGCCGCCTCTCTGCTGTGTGGTGGCACTGACCTGAGGCTTGGCTTCTCTTTGAAAGCTCTGAGAATAGTTTCTTCTTGTCAAAATACCCGTAGACCGCTCAAAAATCTCCTGAGGGATGTTGATTACCATATAAGCGTGGGATCCACAAATGTTTGTTGAAATAACTAAACCTTAATTCATCACCAATGAGTGTCAAAAATCTGTGTATGGATTTAAGAGGACAAGTATACTGACAATCATCGTGAGCAGCAACTGTCGAAAGTCCAAATCAGTGTGTGCATCTTATAGCTCTAGTAAGATTTCCTAAACTTGCTAATGACTCTCGATGAGAACAAGAATCTAGCATCAAAAGGCTTTGGTAACATGTCCCAAATGATTTGATTACATGTATGATTCCATAATGAATCGTTCCAGTTATGGTCACAATAACTTGAAGCTGCACTATTCTAGAAAGAAATCTGCTAGATATCTATCTTAAAATTTCAACCTCACACAAAATCACAAAAATATGTTTAGTTTTATCTCTTAATTATAGTTGTTTTATTTTGTTTAACTTTTTAGTCAATTTAGTTTTATACGTCGGACTATGCCGTGGAATTGAATCTGGGATTTAATCACTTAAAAAAGGTCACGTCTGAGGTGACCACACGTGTTCTAAATGTAAAATGGGTCACATCTAAGGTGACAAAAGTTTTTGTTTAAAAGGATCATGACTGAGGTGATCAAAGGTTTTCTAAGTTAAAATGATCATGTCTGAGATAATCAAATGCTCAATATGTTTATTCAAAAGTTAACAAGGGCTAAGTGTTGAAATGTCATAAGGTCAAACTCATAAGTATGAACCATTCACACGTCTAGACCATAAGTATGGACCAGTCGTACGATTGAATCATACTTATGAACCAGTTAGCTGAATGGAGCTTGAGTATGGACCATTCACCCGACTGGAGTCTAAGAATGAGCCAGTCGCCTGAATGGGGTTGACCGAATGAGTCAGTCGCCCGACTAAAACCCAGTCGGCCGACTGAATGTGACCGACTGAACCAATCTCACGACTGAGATCAAATCGCACAAATGAAAAGAGTGAATGGATCCAGTCGCCCGATTGAAACCTGATTCAGTATAAATAGGGCTAAAGTCGGTCGCATATGCTCATCACTCCTCATTTGCCCTAAAATCACCCGATAGTGTCGTTACTCTGCCCGATTTTCTACTGACCTTGCTTGACTACAAATTGCTATATTCTGACGATTTCCAGTGTTTATACAGGTATAATGCGGTGCAATCTACTCGAATGGCAATCGATGAGTACCCTAAATGACTGAATTCAACCCAAAAATAGAACCTAGACTTAGATTGACTAATTAACTAATAAAACTAAGCATTTTGTGAAATAGACAGTTATTAGGAGTTATATCGGTCACTTGCGAGACAAATGAGCCAAACCACGATGTCTAACACTAAATTTTGCTCAAAATTGAAATTTGAATTGAACAGACAGTCTGTCTGCGAAGGGACACCGTGATGAACTTCAATCGTACGACTGAGCTGGGTGAATGACTCAGTCGACCGAATGAACGAGGCGTATGAGCTCAGTCACCCGACTGAACCCAGTTGCAGGCTCAGGCGCCTGACTGAACTCAGTCGCAGGCTCAATCGCCCTACTGAACCCAGTCACATGCTAAGTCGCCCGTCTGAAGTCAGTCTCATACCAAATCAACAGACTGAACTCAATCGTATGATCAATTGCACGGTTGAACCAGACTGATCTCAAACAGTTTAAAGTGAAATGGTTTCTGTTATGTGCAGATCTAATATGTATGTGTCTTGTGTTACAGATTCATGGCAAATCGGTGGATCATAAACACCAAGCACAATATTTGTGCTCACTTGGATGCCACCTCTCGGAATGCTGTCGAGTTTGCTGGTATTATAGCATTCCTAAAGAGATCGAGGATCTAAAGAGCAATATCTACACCTTGCACACCCTATAGGTCGATACAGCAGGCCTTCTGGGAAGGTGCTTCCGTTGACCGATCGACTGAGCCCTACAGTATATGTAGCTCCATATTCGGCCAGGAGATTGAGATCACTACAGCTGATCTGAGACGTGTTCTTGATTTGGGTGATGATGCTGCTTACCCCACCAGACTACATCCTCTTATCGTAAGGGGATGCTTTCTTCGGATGAAGTACACTGGGACATCAACGCAGGTGTGCTCAATAATAGCAATCTGTGTCCCCAGTTCAAGTACCTAGCTCACGTTATACTCAAGTGCATTGCTTCGAGAAGGGGGGATTTGATGACTTATCAGACCAAATCCAGAATGCCTACGTGGCATTGGTACTGATCACCCCTTCAGCTTCTCCAACATGATTTTCTCCTACCTGATCGAGAATATAGAGGCAAAAGGCAAAGAGGACTTCTGCATGTACCCGAGATTTCTGCAGATGATCATCGACGAGAAGCTTCCTTCTTTGCCTAAGGAGAGCCACAATGCTGTATCACTTGAGGTGACGGATGACACCACATTGGGCCGCATGAAGGTGTACAGGGGAAAGCAGGTTAAGCCCCCTGTGAGGAGACTGTTCGGGCACCTGGCCCAGGAGGATTATGTGGCGCAGGCAAGGCATAAGTGGCGTCACGAGGAGAGTGACTCAGATGTTGAGCAGATTGCTCTTCCATCTGACGACTCCGATGATGATGACAGTGGCGATGGTGGAGACTCTGGCCTCGCTTCATCTAGGGCCGCCACTGCACATATTACACCTCCACTACCTACTCATTGAGATGCCACCACAGCCAGTTTCCATCAGGATTTCAGACCTGATGAGGAGGAGGAGAGTGATGATGAGCCGTTAACAAGAAGGGTGGGCAGCAGGGTGGTTGCCACCGAACATGGGATAGAAGCGGTTGGAGGACGCCAAGCTGAGTCTGGGGAGACCAGTAAAGATCCTACTTATATCCCAGACCAACTCCGCATCCCAAGGGGGCATCCTCCTCGAGGGTTTCGAGGAAGAAGAGGATGGCTCAGCCCCACGGGATGAAGCCGAAAAGACGGAGGTTAACGCTGATTCCCACCTCCACCACCACTGCCACCATATCTACCACAACCACCACTACCACCATTCCACCCACCACCATTACTACCACAGCCACTCCACCACCATTACTACCACAGCCACTCCACCACCTATCTACACTCCACCACCTATCTACACCACTTCCACCACCACTACAGCTTACCCATCACCACCCACACATATACCACCACCCATATTCACCACTGCCACCACCACCACCACTAGCCACAAAGCCAGTCCCTCTTCCCACACCACATTCACTACTGGATCTACTCTACCCTCCAGTGGAGTTGAGGAACAGCTGTCAGCACTGAATCGTATGGTGCTGAAGCTGTTGGCAGCCGATGACGAGAAGACTGCTCAGCTACAACAGCTAATGGAGCTAACTGCCGCCCAATCACAGCAGATCTCTCAACAGGCTCAGGAGATCGCCCAACTCAAAGAGCATAAAGCCGAATCAGCAAAGAAGATTGAAGTGTTGGAGACATCTAACAGGTCTATCATGCTCAAGCTTAAGGGATCAAAGAAGAGCCTCTGAAGATAAGAGAAGATGATGTAGATGATGGTGAGGATGATGAGGATGATGATGATGATGAAGAGGATGAGACAGAGGGAGGAGAGGATGAGAGTGCAGGAGATGGAGGAGATGATGAAGAAGGAGGGGATGCATCTACATCGGGTGCCACACAAGCAAGAGAGAGGCGGACCAAGAAAAATCAAGATCAGGGTGCCTCAAGATCAGCTCCGACTGTAGAAGAGCATATGATTCAGGACAAAAGTAATGATTAGATGTTTCTGTATTTTGAACTTTTGTGTAGTTGAATCAAGTATTAAAACTTATGTAATGAATGTTTATGTATATATTTGATTATTTAACTGTCTTGATTATCTACTAATGAATGATGTGTTACATGTTTTAAATCAAGCAGATCCACAATATTAGCGAGATGAATACGATGTTGCTCCCCTTCAGCAGATCAAGTCTCAACTCACAATGATACTTGATCTGCAAGGGATTGTCAGGAGGTCTGTGAGTTACAATCCTGAAGAAGGAGAAATAATTCACGATCTTACTAATGAGCAACTGGCTGAAATGTTCCGACTGAATCCGGATGAGATCGTGAAGGATGCTCCTACAGTTGACATGGATAGTGACGACGAGCTTAACGATGTGGATGAGATTGAGATTGAAGACGTCACGGCACAACATTATTCAGAGTATGCTGACAACGAGGGAAATGCAGTCCCCAATCTGGGTGACACTCTTGTCAGTGATATATTTGAAACACTGGATAAGATGGAGCAGGAGTCGGAAAAGAAGGAAGATCAAGCCCAAGCCTCAGACGCCGATGTCAATATCAAAAAGGCTGAATGGGCGACATGTTTTGCAGAGATCAGAGCCCAACGCAGTACTCCAAAGCCTAGTACCTACACCAAGCTCTATAAAGTGAAGAAGCATCTGAAGGTGTCAGGAAAGATTATAGCGTGGGCATATTTTGATGATCTAAATGTTTATGCTATCAAGAGATAGAAGGGAATCGAGTACTTCAGATTCCCACATGATATGAAGACTCTACCCGGTTTTGAGCTTAACCAGCTGGCCAAATTGAAGCTGTTATATGCTGACCCTTGAAAGATGTCAGGCTGGTTTGAAGCAGCTTTGAAAGAGAGAGTACCACACCAGGTGGGTCAACTTCAAACCTCAACAACCAACGAGCTATATCAGAAGATCTGAAGTTGATGCCATTACTCGGAAGCCAAAGATTGTGCTGAAGTGGAGTCCTCCGCGCATAATGTCGAGAATCCCTCTAAGGGAAATGCCTCAGGACTTCACTCCACACTTTAAATGGTGGTACTATGATTGGAGAACAGGTGAGGCGGTCATAGTTTGAACAGAGCTGGAAATATGGAAATAATCAGGGTGTTTGACCCAATGTGGCTCACTAACTTGTCGGTTAATGATGTTTACACCTTATACAAGTGGCCACTGTTCTATGACGCGCAAGACATTGTACAAGCCCTCCAGTTACAAAATGTTATAGGGCTCTGTTTCGTATTTGAGATACATGCTGGAGCTACAAGAGAGGAGAAGTACAAGAAGTTTGAAGAACTGATGAAGAATGTTAGACAATAGAGTAAACTAGGTCCAAGGGGGAGTTTGTAGATACATGTGTTCCTAGTTCAGGAGCTCAAATGTAAACTGTCTTTCATTTCTTACACATATGTAATAGAATGGGTACTGAATGAAATACAATGTGTGATTGTGCTTATAATGTTGAATATTTCATTGCTTATTATGTAATAACGCATGGTTGAACTAACTATATAGGTTTGTGGTTGTTTACATAGATCTTAGTCAAGAATGGTTGAGAAATATGTTTAAACTTAGTCATGTGAAGTTCTTATGCGAATGGACCATGCTAATGGACCATACTCATGAACAACTTCATGCTAATGAACCAGTCGCACGACTGAACTAGGAGACTAGATTAGTCGCACGATTGTGACATGAGATTGACTCAGTCGCACGACTGAAGCCTAAGTCGTGTGGATGGAACAATCGTATGACTCAGTCGCACGACTGAACCATACTAATGGTTCAGTCGCACGAATGAGAAACCCTAACCTATAAATACCACTTAATTCGTGGAAAAACGAAACAATTCGAATCCCTACGTACTAAATCGTACCCTAGCCGTCCAGAGACCTTAGAGAACCTGTTCCAAGTTCATAGATCGCACTGAATCGTATTGCAATCGTTCTTAACGTTTAGATTCATTCTAAGATCGATTCTACGTGCGTTCTCACTGATCGGATCGCCAATCAAATATGATTCCGCACTATTTGAGTTGGTATACACGTAAATCAGTTAGTACTCCGTCCGTACATGGTCCTAACACAAGTGATGACCATTGTGTTGCATGCTTGAAAGGGAAGCAACACAAGGTATCTCACAAGCCAAAGGAAAGAAATTCCATCAATAATCCCCTACACTTATTACATATGGATCTTTTGGCCCCACAATGTAATGAGTCTAGGAAGGACCTCTTATTGTTTGGTGATCACAGATGAGAATCAATGTGAACACAAGGTTAAAATCATAAGATGTGATCAAGGAACTGAATTCAAGAACCAAATCCTTGATATATTTTGTTATGAAAAAGGTATTACAAGACAATATAGTGCTCCCAGGACTCCTCAGCAAAATGATGTTGCTGAGAGGAGAAACAGGTACTAATTAAAGCTGCAAGAACTATGTTGTCTGACTCTAAACTGCCCATCACCTTCTGGACAGAGGCAGTGAACACTGCTTGCTATGTGCAAAACAGAGTTTTAGTAGTTAAGACACATGGTAAGACTCCTTATGACCTTTGGTACAAGAGAAAACCTTTCATTGGTTTTCTCAGGTCATTTGGATGTCCTTGCACCATCTTGAATACCAAAGATCAAATTTCCAAGTTTGCTGAGAAATCAGATGATGGACATTTTATTGGATACTCTTCTCAAGATAAAGATTATAGAGTATACAATCTCAGAACTAGAGTAGTTGAGGAGTCAGCCAATGTGACTTTCAATGAGCACACTCCCAGTATGAAAGGTTCTGGTCCAGATTGGCTATTTGATCTTGACTTAGTTACCAACTGTTTTAACAAATCTTGTGAGCATGTTTCAGGGTCCACAGATATACTACCTACAAGTGATCCTGGACCCAAGATTTGAGCTAAGAAGATCTTCCAGCTACACATCTTCAACTCTAGTGGTAACTAATCCTGCAAATGAAGCTTCTACCAGCACATCAATGACGAATCCTGCTGATACTTCTGGGGTGCCTTCAAATTCTAGCTGAGAGGCACAAAACTCAGATGAAGTAGCTTCAAATGTTGGAGAAAATGGTGGTGGTGAAAGTGATCAGGAATTCCTTGATGCTGATAACCACTCCATTGAAGACAACATCAATGATGTCACACACTCATTGGATCAAGTCAATCTTGATAAGTGTGCTGATGTGGAGGGTGAATCCTCCTTGCCAGATCAGAATTTCTCAAATTTAGATCTGTCTAAGCAACTTGCTGTGATCACTCAGCTAAGGATCCACAAGTCTCATCCTACCACAAACATCATTGGAGATGTTGATTCAGGGGTGAGAACAAGAGGATAAACCCATGATGCAAATATTTGTCTTCACTCTTGTTTCTTGTCCCAGATAAAGCCAAAGAAAATTGATGAAGCTCCAAAGGATGGAAGTTGGGTTGAAGCTATGCAAGAAGAGCTGCTTCAATTCAAAAGGCAAAAGGTTTGGAACCTATGTCCTCTTCCTCAAGGGAAGACTACCATAGGAACCAAATGGGTGTTCAGGAATAAGAAGGATGATAGAGGACTTGTCATCAAGAACAAGGCAAGACTAGTTGTTCAAGGGTATACTCAAGAAGAAGGAATTGACTACACAGATGTTTTTGCTGCTGTAGCAAGACTTGAAGCTGTCAGGATATTCCTAGCTTTTACTGCATCCAAGAACTTCAAGGTCTACCAACTTGATGTCAATTGTGCTTTTCTCTATGGGGTGATTGATGAAGAGGTGTATGTCAGACAACCACCTGGGTGCAACTAAAACCAAAACACTTAGACATTTTTGGTACAACTAGTAAAGGTCTTCCGAAGCTAAGTACAGAACTTCCGAAGGCAAAGGCAGAACTTCCGAAGATCATGTCTGAAGGATCTTCCGAAGGAAGACTCTAGAAAGTCTTCTCTCTTCCGAAGTTCAAGACTTGGAAGAAATCAATACAACAACTTCCGAAGTATGAAGATCTGAAGAAGGCCTCAAGCCTCGGAAGAAGTAGCCTCTTTCGAAGTTTAAGTGGCTTCGGAAGAACAAGGTCTTCGAAGCCAATTAACCTTCGGAAGACAATACTATGAACTAGTGGACATAAGTATGGCCCTTCTGACACTTCGCTGCAATTCTTTGAGATACTGCATGGCGCTTTCCCATGCCCATGTAGTTGACCATACTTTATTCTATTGTTCACCTTTATCAGTTAGTACAGTTACCAACTTTAGTTGGTGACAAAAGGTAAGTCATGGACATGTCATGTATACCTTATCTTAGATAATACTTTATCTAAGATATCTTAACTTTAGCATTGTAGTATCTGCTTTAGTCATAGGTTTCCAAATGGTATCAAAGTATATCTGGCTGTAAGATCTAGTATATATAGTTTCTCATTGTAACTCTTATAATATGCTTGTAAGTCTTGTAATACTTTGAGTTGAGAAGTAATATATACAAGTACCTTGAAAATAATTTCTTTGTGTTCCTTGTTTCTTAGTATATTATTATCAACTCTTAGATGGAATTCTGCATCATCTAAACCAAGTGTGATACAAGTGAGCTTGAGAGAAAAACAAAGTGTTAAGTGACAAAAACCGATCCTGCAATTGGTATCAGAGCTTTTTAGGCTCTTGATTGTGAGATCTTACCATCCAAATCAACCTGTTTTCACTCCTCCTTTCACCACACTCAAAAATGACCCTCAACCAAAAGTCTAAAGTTGAGATGGGGACGATGACTAAAGCACCTATCATCACCCCTGAAAACTTTAGATCATGGAGCAAATGCATGGAAGGCTTCATCAGATTCAAGATAGCAAACTGTGGCAATCTATCGCCAATGGCCCTTACAAACCAAAGGTGGCAGCACCAGGTGGAAATGGCGCCATGATAGAGAAGGCTGTAGAAGACTACTTTGATGAAGACCGCAAGAAGCTTGACATTGATAGCAACGCTATGAATGTTATAATGACTGCTATACCCAACTCCATTATGGTGGGGTTTGAGCATTGCAAGTCAGCCAAAGAACTGTTTGATGCTTTGTCCCAGAAGTACTCAAGCTCAAATGACTCAAAGACAGATTCCTTGAAGCAACAATTTGAGAACTTCACTTATATTGCTGGAGAGACCCTCAGCCAGCAATATTTCAGGTATATGGATCTTATTTCCTCCCTTCAGTCTGTGGGAATTGCCCTTGAATTGAGAGATCTCTCAAGAAAATTCATGAGTGCACTCCCAAATGAGTGGACGTTCTATTGTGTCTCTATTAAGAGGACAAAAAATCTGAACTCCCTCACCATGACTGAACAATATGGCATCCTTGATGGATACCATTTAGAGATGGAGAACAAGAGAGGCCACCAGACAAGCAGACCCTCAAGCCTTCCTGCTAGCAACGCTTTAATGGTTGCTGAAGGCTCAGGACCCCCCAACCTCAGCAGTACCTGACAAACACCCAGCAACCATCCTATTTTTCTGGGCCATACAGCATATTCCCTAAGACTCCAAGGTCTCAACAGGCCCAACAAAGTTCCTTCCAGGATAGCTGTGCCTTTGTCTTAGGAAATTGGCACTCTAGTGACTATCACAGCTGAGGCTCAAGCCAGGAAGTATGCTATTTCTGAGCAAAACTTCCAAGCCATTCTTGCATCATCCTATCACTCATAACTTTGTTATCAAAACAAAGGTTGGTTGGGAACCAATAAAATTGCTCCACCACACTCTTATGAGTCTATTAGAAAACCAAGGTGTGGGACTGAAGAGCTAGTGGTTCCATCAGCTGACCCACCTTCCTATGAGTTAAAGAGTGATGCAACTATGGAGACCATCACAGGGAAGAACCAGGTAATTTTACCCATTCCTACCGGTGATGATCAACCCTTGACCACCCAAGCCAGAAGAAGCCGAGCTAAGGCAGCCAGAAAAACGGCCAAGAAAGTGGCTGAGTCCAAGTTGAAGATAGACCCAAAACAAAAGGGTGTGTTCATCTCAGCTGGATTTCAGGTGGTGGGAAATTATGATCCTGGAAAAGTGTGTAGTACCAGCACACCTATCCAGCAAAAGCATCAGAAGATAAAAGGAAAGACTGCTGATAAAGAAAAGAAGAACAAGAAACAACAGTCCTCAAGTTCCCAGAAGATTAACATTGCCTGCATAATGTGTGGTCTACAAAACCACATGGCCAAAGATTGTTACTACAATCTTGCTAGCACACATTATGCAAATAATGTTAAAAAGGAAGGAGTCAGGGAAGGTTTCACATTTGGACCTTATCATATGGTTCAAGTGATGAAGAAAGGAAAGCTTGTCTCGAAAGCAAAGTTGCTTTCGGAAGAAATTCATTCTTCCGAAGGAAAAATTGCTTCGGAAGACAAGGCTAAGAAAATTCAAAAGAACAAGAAAGTTCCTTTGAGACCTTCCGAGAAAAAGACTGCTTCGGAAGAAAAGGTTGTGAAGGTTTCTTCCGAAAAGAAAGAAGCTTCGAAAGAATGCCAAGTTACAATAGCTTCAACAAGCTCATCTACTATGATCAACCAAGAGATGGAATGGAAGATCAAAGAAGATGTTGCAGCCCAAACCTCTTTTTCAAAGGCATTCATTGAACCCCCATGCATAAATTTTGGTTCAATTATGACATTATCATTGGAAGAACCCAAGACCAACAAGGCTTAGGTCTCCAATCAAAACTAATCTTCTCATCTTATATGCAGGGACATCCATATGACAAGAATAACAATGTATGGATTATGGATAGTGGATTCTCCAGGCACATGACAGGGAACAAATCTTTCCTTCAATAATATCAACATTTTGAAGGAGGTCCTATCCAGTTTGGAGGTGAGACCAGAGGATATATTTCTCACAGAGGGAGTATATCTAATCGTAATTTAAAAGTTGATAAAGTACACTTTGTCAAACAGCTTGAACACAACCTGTTAAGTGTTTCTCAGTTTTGTGATCAAAAGTACCAAATGCTTTTCACAGAACATGAGTGCATTATCCTCAAACCAGGGATAGCAATTCCTTAGGAATTGGTGCTTCTTAGATCTCCCAGGAAAGGGGATATGTACAAGCTTGATATGCCCCACTGGGTGAAGTATCATGCTTTCTTTCCAAAGCTGACGGTGATGAGTCAACACTATAGCATAAACGAATGTGTCATGTCAATTTTAAAACCATGAATAAATTGGTTAAAAATAACTTGGTACATGGTTTGCCTAAAAAGGAATTTTTCTACAAAGATAACTGTGTTGCATACCTGAAATGGAAGCAACATAGAGCATCTCATAAATCCAAAGTTGTTAACTCTATCACCACTCTATTACACTTATTGCACACGGATCTATTTGGTCCCACAATTATAATGACCATTGGAAGGAAATCATACTGCCTTGTGATTGTTGACGATTTTACAAGATTTACATGGGTATTCTTTTTAAGAACTAAAGATGAAACTGTTGAAACTTTAAAATCTTTTATCTTAAAATAGAAAATTAAACTGATCACAAGTTTAAGATAATTAGAAGTGATCAAGGGTTGAGTTTAAGAATCAAGTTCTTGACTTATTCTGTAACTCAAAAGGGATTGCCAAACAATATAGTGCTCCTAGAACTCCTCAACAAAATGGTGTTGATGAGAGGAGGAACATGACACTTATTGAGGCTGCTCAGACCATGTTAGCTGATTCAAAGCTGCCTCTAACATTCCGGGCAGAGGCAGTCAACACTGCATGCTATGTGCAGAACAGGGTTCTTGTAGTTAAGCCACATGGAAAAACCCCTTATGAGCTATGGAACAAGAGACCACCATTCATTGGCTTTCTAAGGTCCTTTGGCAGTAGGTGTACAATACTTAACACAAAGAACAATTTGGCAAAATTTGCTGAAAAGTCGGATGATGCTATCTTTGTTGAATATTCCACCAACTCTATTGCTTATAGAGTTTATAACATAAAAAATCAACAATTTGAGGAATCTTCCAATATTATTGTTAATGAGCACACTCCTTGTGTTAGGGGGAATTGCCCTGATCATATCTTTGATTTAGAATTGTTTTGCAAACTATTCTAAACCTTCTTGTGAGAATGTTCCAGCTGGAACATGTACTCAAAGTGATTCTGATGATGATCAACTATTTGAGTTACACAGACCTAGTCCAAGTTCTCCAAGAGTTGCTGCAAACCTAACTCCCACTATTTCAGATCTGATAGCGTAACTATCTCAAGAGATAATGGAGCTTCAACTAGTGGTCCACCAAGTGAGCCTCAAAACTCATCTGGTGACACGGCACAACACCAAACTAATGGAAGTAGAATTATGAAGGAACATGCAACTGTTAATGCTGCTTCACAGCCAACAAATGATGATGGTGTTTCTTATTCATTCAATCATTCCTCAATGAATGAGTTTGAAACAACAGCTGGTCCAAGTGTTCAACCTCCACAACAAAATATGTCCAATATGGATCTATCTTTGCAATTGGATGTGATTCCCAGGCTTAGGATTCACAACACCTTATCCAGCTGAAAACATAATAGGAGAAGTCTCTAAGGTGTGAGAACAAGAGGAAAAACTCACAATGGGAATGTTTGTTTGTACTCATGTTTTTTATCCAGATGGAACCCAAGAAAGTAAAAGATGCCTTGCAAGATAGTAGCTGGGTTAAGTCAATGCAAGAGTAATTGCTTCAATTCAAAAGACAAAAGGTTTGGAACCTATGTCCACTACCATCCGGTCAAGTACTAATAGGCACCAATTGGGTCTTCAGGAACAAGAGAGATGGTAGAGGCTTGATTATCAAGAATAAGGCATGATTGGTAGTTCAAGGATACACTCAAGAGGAAGGAATTGATTACACTGATGTCTTTGCACCAGTTGCAAGACTTGAGGCAGTGAGGATCTTTCTTGCTTATGCTGCATCCAAGAATTTTACTGTCTACCAACTTGATGTCAAGTGTGCCTTTCTATATGGGGATATAGATAGGGAAGTCTATGTGTGCCAGCCTCCAAGATTTGAAGACCCACAACACCCCAACTATGTGTGCAAACTGGATAAAGCTCTATATGGGCAGCACCAGACACCTAGGCTATGGTATGAGAAATTGTCTAAATTTCTCCAAAAGAATAAAAAAACACTAGAGGTACCATTGACAAGACAACAAGTAGACCTGATATCATGTTTGCAACTTGCATTTATGCAAGATATCAGGTTGCTCCAAAGGTGTCTCACCTAGTTGCTACCAAGAGAATCCTTAGATACATCAAAGGAGCACCTAAACTGGGTCTCTAGTATCCAAGGAACAGTAATTTAAATCTATATGGCTATTCTGATAGTGACTATGGTGGCTGCAATATCAACAAGAATTCAACATTAGGTGGATCTCAATTTCTTGGTGGAAGGATCATCTCATGGCAATGCAAAAAGCAATCCTGCGTTTCAATATCTACTGCTGAAGCTGAATACATTGCTGCTACTAGTTGTTGTGCTTAGCTGCTGTGGATTCAGAACCAGATGATAGACTATGGATTCAACTTCATGAGTACTCCTATCCATATTGACAACAATAGTGCTATCTCCATTACTAAAAATCCAGTGAAGCACTCCAAGACAAAACACATTGATATCAGATATCATTTCATTAGAGATATTCATGAGAAAAATCTGATTAAGCTAATCAAAGTTGATTCAAATGAACAATATGTTGATTTGTTCACCAAAGCCTTTGATGAACAAAGATTTAAATATCTCATTACTACTATTGGGATGATAAACATTGATTAGTCTATCTCATTTGAAAACCTTTTTAAATGTGTGATGTCTTTTATCAAAACAATCTAAGCCTTGTTACAAAAGTTTTTCTCTAAAACTTTACCAAGTATAGATTCTTCCAAAGAGGAATTAACCCTCGGAAGATGTTTTATATATCTTCCGAAGCAAAATTCCTCCAAGGGAAATCTTCTTCTCGGAAGAGTTTTTAGTCCGAAAGAAGCGATTGATAACATATCAGATCTACTTCCGAATCGGAAAGCCCTTTTTACTCTCGAAAGTTAGAAATTTACCTTCGGAAGTTAATTTGGCTTCGGAAGAAGATTACCTTCGGAAATGTTTTATACTCGGAAGAGAGATCTTACTGTGTAATGAAAATCTTTTGAGTCCACTCTTTAAAAAGTAAAGATTTTATTAATGATTTCGGAATATTTAAATGGATTAAACCTTACCGCCATTGTCACATCATACACCAAAACATCTTTTCACTTTATCCAACCCCCAAAACCGCCATTTCACCCACTTAAATAACCCTGACTCATCACTTTAATCTTTTTACCAAATTTACTGCCCAAAGCTTCCTTCGTCTCCAATTTACAAAAGTTCAAACTCATTTCTCTACAACTTTTCCCAAAACGGCGCTAAACCCTCAGCACAATCAAGTCGCATTCTTGGATTCGTCCATGGATGCCGACTTCTCTGAAATCATTTCCTTCCTAACCCAATCCACTTACTTCACAGCCCTAACTTTAAAGCCCACCGTCTATTCAAACCACATGGCTGAATTTTGGGGAAATGCACAGATTATAACCCACAATGGGGTTAGGGTTTTGAGGTCGAGCATTTCTGGTCAACTGTTGATCATATCTGAACAACTCATCAGGGAGCATCTCGATCTCCATGATGAAGGCTCTCCTACGGAGTTCCCCAAGACAGACATTGACGAAACATATACCTTAATGGGATATGGCATTGATGTCAGCAGGTTTACAGTCTACAAGTTCAACTTCTCATACCATTGGAAGTTCCTGCTGCACATAGTCCTTCAATGCTTGTCAAACAAGTCAGATGGATGGGATCAAATCCCACACGAACTAAGATGCCTAGTTCATGGGTTGGTAAGAGGCCTCTGCTTTAACTACTCCAGATTTTTGCTGACCAATTTGATGGGAAACCTTCAAAGGGAAACATTTTACATGTATCCTGGTTCATCCAGCACTTCATCAACTATGAGTTGGACAAGAGCAAGCTTGTCTGTGCAGCTGCTCTACCAGTTCCTCACACGAGGCCAGCCATCTTCAAGATACTGAAGAGGATGTTCACCGACTTCACCGGAAGACACACTCCACTTCTTCCAGGTATGATTGACCGCATAGCTCCTGGTCACATTCGTGTTAACCCCAAATGTGATGAACCCACACCAGCAACAACCCTCACACTACCAAACCTACCTTCTTACCCCATCAAAATCACTTATCAGAGACGCCCCAAACGAACCCTTGTTCAATCTACTCTTATTGAACAAGTTCCTCCTGTTCAACCAAAAAAGATTAGAGTGGAAACATGGGCTCCCACTCAGTCTGAGGTGTCACCATCCTTTACTTTTGATCTCGATATGGGTATTGATTCTCCTTAGTCTCAATCCCATGAGCTCGAAACCCAAGCTGTAAACCCTTAGGGTGAGTCTCTATACTTCCTAGAGCAGCCAAAAAGGGACAGCCCCAACATAGGCTCAATGCCATTAGACATTGACCAAAGTCCCGGGTCATTAGGCATACCTTCTATATCCTTCACTGACCTATTGATAGGAACTAATGAGGAGATTATGTCTCTTCAGGGCAATGAAGTTGATCCATAACACCCTCTCAAGGATCAACAGAGCCTAGAGAGACCTCTTATCTTTAGCGCCCATCAACAAGCCCCAACTGAGGTGAGTCCCAATGATGTGGAGGGGACTCATGTAGATTCAGCTTCTATTACTGAAGGAGCCTCATTGGACCTTCAAGATAGTGGTAACATTACTGAAACTGAATCTACAACAACCATGCCCTTTGATAACTCTGAAAGAGACATCATTAGGCAAGGGAAACCAGGGTGCCAAGAAACTACATCTGGTGGTGAGGATGAACATACTAGGTATGTTACCTCATCTCCTCATGATTCTTCAAAAGAAGATGAGGGTAGTCTGCAACTCACCATTCAAGACCTACTTTCTAAAGTCTTAAACCTTGAATCTAAGGTTAAGACTTTAGAGGATAGGTCTGCCACTCAGCAACTTGACATTTGAAATCTCAAGGCCAAACTAGCTGAGAAACAGATTGAGAGATCTGTTAGGCATGTACCAATTTAAGTCTCATTGACCTCTTCCTCTAGCTCATCAAGCTCTCATGATGATGCTACCAAAAAGAGGGAGAGTGTTCAGGGACAAATGCATGAGGATCCATTGAGTCGAGCTCTTTCTACTTTAACTTCAAGATACCCCACTCAACAAGCTTCACTTTTCCCTGAGCCTCCTCCAATTGTCATTCAAATGGACCAAAGGATGCTCTAAGATCTAAACAGTTCTTTTCTAAGTTCCTGATGGGATCTTCCATTGAATAGCCAAGCCCTGATGTTTCTGTGATGTACTTTGGAGTTGAAGAGCTTCAGAGGTTGAATGCACCTTCTACCGCTGTCCAACAAGTTGGTCAACCTAAGGTCCAAGTCAAACCTGAGATTGATTTCGAAGGGGAAATAAGGAATAATGGCCCAACAACTAAAACAGTTGGGATAGAAAGTGCATTCCCACAGACTTCCGAAGCAGAAGTCAAAGCCTCGGAAGAACCATTTCAAACTTCCAAAGCTGAGATTGAAGCTATGGAAGGGTTACTTTCTCTATCCGATTATCTAGTTGTCACAGATGCAATTCTTGAACTAGCAGCTGAGGTCAATAGGGAGGACTATACCCCTCACTCATCATCCTCACCCAACTCACTCACTCAACTCAGCACTATCACCAGTCTACCATCCACCACCAACTTCACCTCTACATCATCTAGACCAACAACTCTCCAACTACAGAATCCAAGACACCAAGACACCAAAGGGAAGAGGAAGATTACTATGGAAGAACTAATGGAGGAAGAAAGGTTGGAGAAACTGAAAAGAAAAGGTAGACTCCCAACTGGGAAGTTGCTAGCTGCAAGTAGTAAAGCAGCTACAACCAAGCAGGAGGCTATCAACAATAAGAAGAGGGTGGAAATCATTGACAGGCTTGTCAAGCTTAAAGCTTTCAGTGAAGATGTGCTCCTACTACCATTAAAGGAGCTAATTGAGTTAGAAAAGGCAACTCTTCTGCAGATTAAGCAAAGAGAAGAAGCAGCAAGGTTGGCCTTGGAGAAAGAGAGAGAGAGGAGAACAAAAGAGAGGGTGATTTGCAGCTAAGGAGTGAAAGGACAACTTTCCTAAGCTCCAGAGGTTTCTCTCTAGAGGAATTGACTCCTCACAACAACGACACGATCTTGTGGCTTTTCAAGAAAGAGCAAGATCAAATGGAGAAAGAGAGAAAGAAAGCTGCAAAGGAGAAACTAAGGGAGAAGAAGAAGAAGGAGGAAGAAGCAAGACTCACTACTGTCAGGAAGATAGGTGATAAAGCCTAGATGAAGGATTATCTAAGGGCTCATGGCTTCTATGGTAGGCAGGTGGGTCCAAAGTCTGAGCCTACAGCAACATGTCAGTGACATCAAGGCTGACATTCGCTCAGGTAAAAGGAAAGAGATGTACAGAAGGGGACAAGGGATGACCTTCAAACCAACACCTCAACCACAACCTCAACTCCAACCTCAACCTGAACCAGTCCCTTTCCCATTTCCCATCAAAACTAAACCAACCTCTGAGTCTTACACCCCTAAACCTACACCATCATCCTTACCCTCTTCCTCACCACGACCACCTCAACTACCCATCCTCAAACCCAAAACACTTCCTAGAACCCAAACACCACTACCTGCCCAACAACCACCCATACCATCCCCTTAGCCTTCCAAACATCTCTCCTTAGAGGAGTTTAAGGAGATCAAGATGAAGCTCATTAAATGTACAACCTTGAGTGACATCTCTTGTGAGGAGGAGTCAATCAAGCTAACCTATGTTGATGGCTCCTCATGTTCCCTCACTAGAGATCAATTCCTTGATCTTCCTAGAGGAACACTAGACCAAGCCGCTAAACTCTTTGGCCTCAACTCGGATTCACTAAATGAAGAAGAAAAGAAGCTAAGAAGGAGGCTGGTGACTCTGCTGGATTCAAAGAAAGGGGATAAAGTACCAAGTCAGCCCCTTGTGCCAAGAAAGAAGATCATCCAGTGGAGGTTTGAAGACTCTTCTCACAACTTTGTTGTTGAGAGAGAGAATGGAGAGTTAAATAGACTCAATGCTTCATCTCTGCTACACCTAAGCAGATTCAATATTGCTAAGTTAGCAGAGAAGCCATTCTCCAAACCCCTCCAACTCTGAGATAGCTGCTCACATCTGAAATCATCTGAGCAGTCTTCATCTAGCCGAGCTAACTGCTAGGAATAAGATTGAAGAGGAGTTGAAACTGAGAGAGGAGGAGGAAAGAAAAGGATCAACAACCAAAGGCAAAGCCTTTCTCTAAGATACTGCATGGCGCTTTCCCATGCCAATGTAGTTGATATAAGTATGGCCCTTCTGACACTCTATTGCATCTCTCTAAGATACTGCATGTGCTTTCCCATGCCCATATAGTTGACCATACTTTATTCCACTGTTCACCTTCATCAATTAGTAAGGTTAGCAACTTTAGTTGGTGACAAAAGGTAAGACATGGACATGTCATGACTACCTTATCTTAGATAATACTTTATCTAAGATACCTTAACTTTAGCATTGTAATATCTGCTTTAGTCATAGGTTTCCAGATGGTATCAAAATATATGCAGCTGTAGGATCTAATATATATAGTTTCTCATTGTAAATCTTGTAATATGATTTAAGAGTCTTGTAATACTTTGAGTTGAGAAGTAATATATACAAGTACCCTGAAAATTATTTCTTTGTGTTCCTTGTTACTTAGTATATTATTATCAACTCTTAGAAGGGTTTCTGCATCATCTAAACCGAGTGTGATTCAAGTGAGCTTGAGAGAAAAACAAAGTGTTAAGTGACAAAAACCGATCTTGCAAAATCCACCGGGTATAGAACTCTCCTAGCTTGATGATGACATCGTTGACCATTCTTCGTGGTTGTTTCCATGTTGAATCAGCAAGCACCACTGTGCTGTCGGTTTCCTTTAATGTGTAACGCCCGGAATAAAGTCGAAACGAGCCAATTAATAATAATAGGATTAGCTGGGATCATTTGAAGAAAATAAGCGAGGAATGTGGTATGGACCGAATTGACATCGCGGGTTATGTGTTCGCCGAGTTTAAGGTCCCGGGAACGCCCGGTATATATAAGGGGATCAGCTTGAGCCACTCTCATTTGCAACTCAACACCCAACTTCTAGAGAGAGAGTGTAGAGAGAGAAAGTAGAGAGAAAGTGGTGATTCAAGGCTTGGTTGATCAAGAGATTGAAGATCGGTGTTCATGGGCATCCAAACAACAAGAAAAGACCAAGAATCCAGGTAAGAAACATCGTTTAATCGTTCCTTTTGATGTAAACCCGGATTCTAGGGCTTGGGGTTTTTGAAAGTTGCAAAGAATCGCCCAAAACTCACGTTTTTGTGTAAGAAAACATGTAAGAAGCTTAGATATAGCTTATTGGGTGATAAACCAAGGATTTGGGTGTAAAAGATTGAAGTTTTGGGTCAAAAATGGGTTGGTTCGTAATTTCAGCCCATTCTGCGAAATTCGGTGTTCATCCAGCGATATTATGTAGTAATCCAGCGAAACTACGGATCTTCCTGCGAAACTACAGTTTCGCAGGTAGTTTCACAGACATGGTTTTCCAACAAAAGTTGGGCGAAACTGGCAGCGAAGATGCCAGCAAAACTGCCGACAAAACTGCTGGTGAAACTAGCAGCGAAACTGCTGGCGAAACTAGCAGCGAAACTGCTATTGCAGTGAATTTAGCAGCAAAATTAGGCAGAAATTAACTCCTTTGAGTGTTAATTTATCTGCAGGCTGTGTAATGTGACCCTTGCATTGAAAGCTTAATTGAGAAGCTACTCACTGAGTCCAGGTGAGTTCTAGATCCCCTATTTTAAAGGTTTTGAACATGTTTGGGGCTGGAAATGCATAATAAATATATGTTTCTAAATGACCAAGATCTTAAGAGGTTTTAACAAGAAGATCGATTTTTCTATAAAGAAATGTGCTATATGATGCATGATCGCGAACAAAAGTAATGAACGATTGTAAAAGGATATATAAAGTATTTTATTTATAAAACTAGAACTCACTTAGCAACGCTGACTTTTTATGTATATTTATGTATATTCCAGCTGGCAGGTAATAATTGCTGAGGATGGCACGTGCGTAACTACTCGACAAGTTTTTATAATTGCATCCATTTTATGTAGTGATGATGTTTTTGTGATATAATGTAAACAAATAATAATTTTGTAATGGTTGACAATATTGTATTATTTTGCAAAAGCAATTATTTATATATGAAATGGTTTTAAGTGTTTCCGCTGCGATGTATTTAGCAAATTTAAAGGTATGTTTTATCTTTATGTGCGATGATTGTCCAACTATGAGCGTCCCAGGAACGGGGCCTTACAAGTTGGTATCAGAGCTAAAACTTAAGTGAAATGGGTAAATATTTTCAAACGAAATCTAAACTTATACTGAGAATGGGACAAAGGGGAGGGATGCCAGTCCGAGTAGCTACGTGCCATCAGGTATTTTTTTTAATGTTAACCGGTATTATATGGGCATGTTATTTGATCTGTTTGCCCTTAGTAGATTTAGATACTGATGTAATCAGGATAGGAAATGCTTGGGGTATGAAGAGTAAAGTAAGTGGCTAATCACAACTGGCCACTGTAATTAGGGACTTACTATACTTGACATAAACTGAGCTATTACCTTGAATGACTGTGTTGGTGTTTGAATCTAATGGCTGTAGGTAGATCTTCTAAGGCTTTGCGATGCGGAGGCCATGGCGGACGTGGTGCTAGACCACAGGTCACAAGAGGAAGGCCCAGGGCTGAAGAGGTGGCTCATGAAGAGCCTGAGACCCCTCATCCGGAGGGTGGAGATGAAAGTGCCAACCTAAGGGCCTTAGTGAATGAAGCTGTGGTAGAGGAAGTTCACCAGGTCATGGAGACGATCCTGCCGTCAGTGGTGACCGAGGTGATCAAAGCTGTTATGGAAAGAGAGAGGAAGGAAATGAGGAGGCCCACGAGGGAAAGAGAGCAACCCGAGACTGAGAAGGTGGTCTCCGATAATAAGGAGGAGGAGGAGCCTGTGCAAGAAATTGCACGAGGCTGTAACTACAGGGCATTTCAAAGATGCAAGCCCCCTACTTTTGATGGCAATGGCACTGCCGCCACTGCTCACCGGTGGGTGACGGAGATGGAAGCTGTTCTTGATATCAGTGAGTGCCGAGAGGATCAGAAGGTGAAGTTTGCCACCCATTCATTTGTAGACTCGGCTCTGTGTTGGTGCGACAATATCGTCCAAGCCGAGTGTAGTAGGGCGATTGGAAGGATGAGGTGGGCAGAGCTGAAGAAGTTGGTGATTAAGGAGTTCTGTCCTCATAGGGAGCTCGACAAGGTGGAAAGGAAGTTCCTGCAGCTGGAGGCGGGAACCATGATGCATCAGCAATACATCACAAAATTCAATGAGATGGCACGGTTGGTGCCGAATCAGGTGACGCCTGTGTCACGGAAGATCAAGAGATACATCCAGGGCTTGTCGGCGGATATTCGCAGGCACATGATCGCCGCCCGACCAGGTACGTTCAGGTCGGTGGTTGATCTGGCAGGAAGGTTGTGTATAAGAGCGAGAAGTGGTGGTGGCTGAGGTGGGGAAGAAAGGTGGCGGTGATAAGAACTGGAATGGGAAACGGTTTGGACGTGGCGGGCTGCTCCAAACAATAAGGTTGAGAGGGTGGATGACCGGCGTGTGGTTACACCCGGCGCGGGGTCGAAGAAGTGTGGTAAGTGCGGGAAGGAGCACACAGGAGAGTGTAGATGGGGATCCAATATTTGTTTCAGGTGTGGGAGGACAGGACATGTGGCGAAGAATTACGGGGTGAGGAGGTGTTATAACTGTGGCGAGGAGGGCCACATGAGCAGGGACTTTAAGAAGCCGAGGGCTGAGAGTTCCAGAGCGAAAAAGATGGCCGGGATGGAAGGGCGGAAGGCGAGCGACCGAGCCTTATGATGACTCGGGAGGAGGCTAGGACGGATCCCAATGTTGTGTCAGGTACGTTTCTAGTAAACCAAACTCTTGCCTCCGTGATATTTGATTGTGGTGCTAGTAGGAGTTTTATTTCTGCTGCCTTTTGTGCTAAGTTGCCCATTAGGAGTAGAATTATTGATGAGCCCTTCGATGTAGAAACTGCCATAGGTAAGTCTACCAGGATTACTGATATGATAGAAGGCTGTGACATAGAACTAGAAGGTCATAAGTTTCCTGTTAGACCGTTCGTGATGACCTTAGGCGGGTTCGATATAGTCCTGGGAATGGATTGGTTGGCGGACTACGAGGCGAACATTATGTGTCGCAAGAAGATGATCCAATTGACAACGCCTGACGAGAGTTTAGTGACAATCTACGGTGACTGAGTCACTACATTCCGAAGGTGATTTCGATGACGGTGGCGGGAAAGTGCATGAGACGTGGATGCACTGCCTACTTGGCCTACGTGAAGGATGTGGATACGTCAACACTACAATTGTCCGATGTACCGGTCGTGTGTGACTTCCCAGACGTGTTTCAAGATGATTTACCAGGTGTGCCACCAGACCGCGAAATCGAATTTCAGATTGACTTGTTGCCCGGTGCCCAACCGGTAGCTAAGGCACCGTATTGGTTGGCTCCGATCGAGATGAAGGAACTGGTGGAGCAATTGCAAGAGTTGCTTTATAAGGGGTTCATTAGACCGAGTATCTCTCCTTGGGTTGCTCCGGTCTTATTCGTGAAGAAGGATAGAAGTATGAGGATGTGCATTGACTATCATGAATTGAACAAGTTGACGATGAAGAATCGGTATCCATTTCCGAGAATTGATGACTTGTTTGATCAACTCCAAGGTGCAAGTTGGTTCTCAAGGATAGATCTCCGATCTGGATACCATCAGTTGAAGATGAAGGAGCAAGATATTCCTAAAACAGCTTTTTGTACGCGTTATGGACACTACGAGTTTCTCGTTATGTCTTTTGGTTTAACTAACGTGCCAGCTGCTTTTATGGACTTGATGAATCAAGTGTGCCGGCCTATGTTGGTTAAATCAGTGATTGTGTTTATTGCTGATATCCTGATTTACTCGAGGAGCAAAAAGAAGCATGCCGGTCACATTCGAGAAGTGTTGGAGACGCTTAGAAGGGAGAAGTTATATGCTAAATTCTCCAAGTGCGCGTTCTGGTTGCGCGAAGTTCAGTTCTTGGGTCACGTGGTGAATCCCGAGGAGATCATGGTAGACCCGGCAAAGGTGGAGGCAGTGATGCAATGGAAGTCTCCAAAGACGCCATCCGAAATTCATAGTTTCTTAGGGTTGGCGGGCTATTATAGAAGATTCATCCAAGACTTCTCTAAGAAAGCTTCCCCATTGACTAAGTTGACCTGTAAGGATGTGAAATTTGTATGGGGTCAAGATCAAGAGAAGGCTTTTGAGGAGCTAAAGGCAAGGCTGACTCAAGCTCATGTCTTATCATTACCCGAAGGAAGCGAAGACTTGGTGGTCTATTCAGATGCTTCTTACTCAGGGTTGGGTTGCGTGTTGATGCAGAGAGGAAGGGTTATAGCCTACACATCCCAACAACTAAAGGTTCATGAAGTTAATTACCCTACTCATGACTTGGAGTTAGCGGCTGTGGTCTTTGCATTGAAGATTTTGAGGCACTACCTATACGGAACGAAGTGCACCATCTTCACCAACCACAAAAGCTTGAAGTACTTCTTCGAGCAGAAAGATTTGAATATGAGGCAGAGGCGATGGTTGGAGCTCATAAAGGATTATGATTGCAAGATCCATTACCATCCGGGAAAGGCCAACGTAGTGGTAGATGCCCTTAGTCGAAAGGAGAGACCCGAGCCGATTCGGGTGAAGGCTTATCAATTGATCATGACCTCTGATGTGATGATGCAGGTTAAGGAGTTTCAAGACGAAGCCTTGAAGGAAGATCATCTTAACTCCGAAAGGATGAGAGGTCTAGTCGCAGAGTTGGGTGAAAACACATTCGATGTTAGAACACGATTTGGGCGGATGTGGATTTCTTGTTATGAGGATCTACGTGGAAAGATCATGGATGAGGCTCATAAGAATCGATACTCCATTCATCCTGGTGCCACAAAAATGTATTAAGACATGAAGAAAGATTATTGGTGGTCCGCTACGAAGCGTGACGTAGTGGAGTACGTGAGTAAGTGCCTTACTTGCTTGCAAGTGAAGGCGGAGCATCAGAAGCCATACAGGAAGATCCAACCTTTGGATATACCCGAGTGGAAGTGGGAGCATATCACCACGGACTTTATCACGAAGTTACCGCGTACCGTGAAAGGGTATGATGCCATATGGGTGATAGTTGATCGTTTGACGAAGAGTGCTCACTTCCTACCGATCCGTGAGACATATTCCTCTGAGAGACTCGGAGATCTATTCATCAAGGAGATTGTAAGTCGCCATGGTGTACCCGTGTCTATCGTGTTGGATCGTGACACCCGGTTTACATCCAAGTTTTTGAAGAGATTTCACGATGATATGGGGACGAGGTTACATATCAGCACGACTTATCATCCCCAAACAGATGGTCAGTCAGAAAGGACCATTCAGACACTAGTAGATATGCGTCGGGCATGCGTCATCGATTTTGGAGGAAGTTGGGATGACCACTTACCATTAGCCGAGTTCTCATATAACAATAGCAACCATGTCAGCATTGGCATGCCCCCTTATGAGATGCTATACGATAGGAGATGTAGAACACCCACTTGTTAGGGTAATACTGGCCATAAAGAGTTAGGAAGCGTCAAAGTGGTCGAGGCTACGACTGAGAAGTTGGAAAGGATCAAAGCCTTTATGAAGGCAGCTAAGGATAGGCAAAAGTGGTATGCCGACAAACGGCGTAGACCGATTTAGTTCCAGGTGGGCGACAAGGTTATGTTGAAAGTCTCACCTTGGAAAGGTATCATTCGGTTTAGGAAGCAGGGCAAGTTGAGCCCAAGATTGTAACACCCGGAAATTTCCTTTGAAGCCGATGAAAGAAGAAAAAGATATAAAGTCCGAAGTCGAGGGACCAAACCTGCCAATGAGAGAAACTTCGATGCACGGGAGTATAAAAGGGGGGAGACACCCCCTATTCTTCCCATTTTTAAGCCAAGAGAGGAGAGGAGAAGAGAAGGAGAAAAAGAGGAGAAAAGTTGGTTCGGGTGGATTCGAGCGTGGAAATCGACGTGGAACGAGTCAAATCGAAGCTCTACTCGTCGGGATCGTTAAGGTGAGTTCTAGGACCCCTCTTTTACTCGTTTTCAACTGATTTTGGGGCTGGAACACATCTGAAAACCTAGTTCCGAGTTTGGGGTAAAAACCCGTTTTTGATGAGTGTATGTATGTGTATGATGCGTTTGAGGCTTGATTTCTTGCTTGGTTATGCTTGAATGAGGTTTTAGTATGTTTCCCTAAGGTTAAGGATGGTTGATTTGAGCTTAAAAGAGGTTTGGAAGAGGTTGGAGGCCGAAAACCCGCGGCTGCAGTCGGGATGAACTGCATTCTGCATCAGCTAGGGCTAGGCGACCGCCAGGAGGGCGATTGGAGGCCATTCGGCCGATTGGAGGCCATTCGGCCGATTGGAGTGCGACTGAGGTCCATGCGCACGATTGCCATGCGATTGAGGTCCATACGCATGATGGTTATGCGACTGAAGTTCATGTGCCTGTGAGGCATGCGATTGAAGGAGCGTGCGACTGAGGTTCATTCGCATGAAGGTTATGCGACTGAAGTCCATGCGCCTGGAAGCCATGCGATTGAGGTTCATTCGCATGAGGAGTATGCGACTGAAGCCCATGCGACTGAAGCCCATGCGCCTGAAGTCATGCGACTGAAGGCCATACGCATGAAAGTCATGCGACTGAGAGTCCATTCGCCCATAGTCCATTCACATAGGGTCCATTCGCCTGATGCCCATTCGCCTAAGTGTTCAGCTGCCCAGAAGGCCATGCGACTAGGGGGTGTCCATACGCCCAAGTAGGTTGCATACGCCCGAAAGAACAATGGTTTATCTTATGACCTTCGAGGGAAAGTGCAGTTATGGGTTTTGACTCGGGAGGTTCCCATAGGCTTCTGTAAGTTGGCTTTCGAGGTCATAGACGCTATGTCGGGCATGTAGACGATGATGACATGTATGACGTTATGTATGATGTTAGGCATGGCAGTGCGTGTGATGTGTAGCATGTATGATGTGCGTGATGTGATGTATGATTGATGCGTATGTATGATGATGCTGTATGTTATGTGTATGTTTATGTTCCTTATTATGTATGTTTATCTTTCCATGGCTTTGCGTTGAACGTTTATGAATGAAATTAAAGTATTATGTAATGTAAAGTGAAAGATAATGAAAAGAGGAACGTAATGAATGAATGCATGCATTAATGAATGAATGAATAAACGAATGAAAGGCTTGCAAGCATACGTATGAGGTGAGCGACTCTGTGTCGCAACAAACTCGAAAGAGATCCTTGTAGCGTACTCCGGTACTGTGTCAGTCTTCGGACATGAGTCGGGGGTTTGTGTACAGGCCCCGGCACAGTATCAGTCTTCGTACATGAGTCGGGGGTATTGCACGAGACGTGATCCGGATGAATGAGAAAAGGATCGCGTACTCCGGTACTGTGTCAGTCTTCGGACATGAGTCGGGGGTTTGTGTACATGCCCCAGCACAGTATCAGTCTTTGGACATGAGTCGGGAGTATTGCGTGTGACGGAATTGAGATGACGAGAAACGAATCACGTACTCCGGTGCTGTGTCAGTCTTCGGACATGAGTCGGGGGTTTGTGTACAGGCCCCGGCGCAATATCAGTCTTCGGACATGAGTCAGGAGTATGGCGTGAGTTAATGAATGAGAAAGGTAATGATGAAAAGAACGAAAGTATGATATGAACATTAACAAAATTTCCTAATAATGTACGAAATGGGATCCTTGTCATTCGACCTCAGTAATCGTGGTTGAGTGCCATGAAGAGGGTAAAGCCTGAAAGGATCTAGAAAGAAGTGAAAGATAATGATGTATGATAAATGATGAAAGTAACGAACGTAATGATGAAGATAATAATGAAATAATCTGTATGTTCGTATGATGTGTGATCGCATGTATGTAACGAATGTTTTTATAAAGAAGGTAAAGAACGGTTTTACGGAAGTAAAGTAAGTTTTATTATAAAACTAGAACTCACTCAGCAACGCTGACTTTGATGTGTTTCCAGTTGGCAGGTATGTTGCTGAGGATGGCATGGAGCGGCTACTCAGCGTATTTTGGATGGCATCCACTATGTTTAATGTTTTTGTAATAAATGTAAAATGATATTGTCAAAGGATCAATTGTACTATTGTGCAAAAGTATTTTGATGGAATGAAATTGTGTTTTAAGTGTTTCCGCTGCAACGTTTTTATGTAAGATGACGAAAATTATGTTTTGAGTGCGATGAATGACCAACTGTAGGCGTCCAGGAAACGAGGCCTTACAAGTTGGTATTAGAGCCAAAGTTTTAAGTGAATTGGGTAAATATTTTCAAAAACCTAATCTTAAACTGAAAATGGGACAGAAAGGGAATGGGATGCCAATCTGAGTAGCTGTGTGCCATTAGGTATTTTTGTAAAGTTAACCGGTATTACGTGCGCATGTTATATGGTTTATGTGTTGCTGGTAGATTTAGATACTGATGTAGTCAGGACAGGTAATGCTCGGAGTATGAAGAGTAAAGTAAGTGGCTAATCACAACTAGCCACTGTAATTAGGGACTTACTATACTTGACATAAACTGGGGTGTTCCTTGAATGACCGTGTTAGTGTTTGAATCTCTCAGTGTGTTTAGAGAATGGCTGGTGGAAGATCTTCGAAAGCTTCTCGTGGTGGAGGTGGTGGTGGACGTGGTGCTGAACCACGGGTCACAAGAGGAAGGTCTAAGGCTGAAAGAGTAGTTCATGAAGAACCCGAGACCCGTCATCCTGAGGGTGGTGATGAGAATTCTAATCAGAGGGCCTCGATGAGATAGGCGGTCGTGGAGGAAGTGCATCAGGTCTTGCAGACGATCCTACCGTCTTTGGTGACCAAAGTGATAAAGACTGTTAGAGATGAGGAGAGGAAAGAAAGGGGTAGACCTTTGGGCGAAAGGAGACGGCCCGAGACTGAAACGGTTCTCTCCGATGACGAAGAGGAAGAAGAAGAGGAAGAGCCTGCGCCGGAGGAGGCACGAGGCTGTAACTATGGGGAGTTTTAACGATGCAGGCCCCCTACTTTTGATGGTAATGGCACTGCTGTTGCTGCTCACCGATGGGTGAGAGAAATGGAAGCCGTTTTAAATATCAGCGAGTGCCGGGAAGATCAGGAAGTAAAATTTGCTACCCACTCTTTCGTGGACTCAGCTTTGGGCTGGTGGGACAACATAGTCCAAGTTGAGGGAAGCAGGGCTATCGGAAGGATGAGATGGTCAGAGTTGAAGAGGCTGGTGATTGAGGAGTTCTGTGCTCACCGAGAGATGGATAAAGTTGAAAGAGAGTTCCTGATGCTGGAAGCGAGAACAATGACGCATCTGCAATACACTACCAAGTTTAATGATATGGCGCGGCTGGTGCCGGATCAGGTGACACCTCTTTCGTGAAAGATCAAGAGGTATATTCAGGGCTTGCCGACGGACATCCGCAGGCACATAATCGCTGCCCAACCGAGCACGTTTAGGTCGGCAGTTGACCTGGCGGGAAGATTGTACGACGAGTGGGCGATGGCGACGACAGACGAATGGGAGGAGCGAGCCTATGTTAAGAAGGGGAAAGGACGGCGAGACAATGAAGATGGATTTGTGTATGAAGGTACGACGTCGAGGGACGATGATCGGAAGAGAACAGAAAGGAAATGAGAAGCATGCAGAAAGTGTGGTAGAGACCATGAGGGGGAATGCAAGTGGGGACTGAACGTCTGTTTCCAGTGTGGGAAGGAAGGCCATAGGGCGAGGGATTACCGCACGGCTAAGTTCTACGACTGTGGCGAGACTGGACACCTGAGCAGGGATTGTAAGAAGCAGAAGGCAGGAGGCTCCGGTGCGAGGAAAGGGAACAGAGGGTGAAGGTTAGAGCTTTTGCCATGACCGAGAGGAGGCTAGAGCGGACTTCGACTCGACGTCAGGTACGATTCTGGTAATTTAAAATTTGTGCATCTATGATTTGAATGCAATGCTAGTAGTAGTCTCGTTCCTACTGCTTTCTGTTGTATGTAGCATGTTAGGAGAAGGAACATCGATGAACCCTTCGATGTAGAGATTGCTATTAATGAATCCGCTAGGTTACCTAGATGCCCTAGAGGATTGCGGGATAGAATTGAGAAAGCGTTTGTTCTTGCTAGACCGTTCAGGACAGACTTGGTGGATAGGCGTACCTCATAAGGTGAAGGGGTTAGCGATCCATGAGGCGTGGACGTATTGCCTATTTGGCCGATGTATGGTGCGTGGATATACCAATATCTCAGCCGTCAGATGTATCGAGACACGAGTAAGGATTATTGGTGGCCAGGTATAAAGCGTGATATGATGGAGTAAGTGAGTAAATGCTTTACTTGTCTACAAGTGAAGGCCGAGCACCAAATGATGTATGGGGAATATTGGCGTGATTGAGGCTACAACTGAGAAGCCCGAAAGGATCAAAGCCCTGGGGGAAGTAGTCAGAGATAAACCAGAAGTCGTGTGTTGATAAACGACGTAAAGCGATTGAATCCCAGGTGAGAAACTGGAAAAGAGATGAGACAGAATTGACAGAAATGGTTCAAGGAACAACAGGTTTCGGGGACGAAACCTATTTAAGGGGGGTGGACTTGTAACACCCGGAAATTTCCTTTGAAGCCGACGAAAGAAGAAAAAGATATAAAGTCCGAAGTCGAGGGACCAAACCCGCCAACAAGAGAAACTTTGATGCACGGGAGTATAAAAGGGGGGAGACACCCCCTATTCTTCCCATTTTTCAGCCAAGAGAGGAGAGGAGAAGAGAAGGAGAAAAAGAGAAGAAAAGTTGGTTCAGGTGGATTCGAGCGTGGAAATCGACGTGGAGCGAGTCAAATCGAAGCTCTACTCGTCGGGATCATTAAGGTGAGTTCTATGACCCCTCTTTTACTTGTTTTCAACTGATTTTAGGGCTGGAACACATCTGAAAACCTAGTTTCGAGTTTGGGGTAAAAACCCATTTTTGATGAGTGTATGTATGTGTATGATGCGTTTGAGGCTTGATTTCTTGCTTGGTTAAGCTTGAATGAGGTTGTAGTATGTTTCCCTAAGGTTTAGGATGGTTGATTTGAGCTTAAAAGAGGTTTGGAAGAGGTTGGAGGCCGAAAACCCGCGGCTGCAGTCGGGATGAACTGCATTCTGCATCAGCTAGGGCTAGGCGACCGACTGGAGGGCGATTGGAGGCCATTCGGCCGATTTGAGTGCGACTGAGGTCCATGCGCACGATTGCCATGCGACTGAGGTCCATACGCATGATGGTTATGCGACTGAAGTTCATGTGCCTGTGAGGCATGCGATTGAAAGAGCGTGCGACTGAGGTTCATTCGCATGAAGGTTATGCAACTGAAGTCCATGCGCCTGGAAGCCATGCGACTGAGGTTCATTCGCATGAAGAGTATGCGACTTGAGCCCATGCACCTGAAGTCATGCGACTGAAGGCCATACGCATGAAAGTCATGCGACTGAGAGTCCATTCGCATAGATGTCCATTCGCCCATAGTCTATTCGCATAGGGTCCATTCGCCTGATGCCCATTCGCCTAAGTGTTCAGTCGCCCAGAAGGCCATGCGACTGGAGGGTGTCCATATGCCCAAGTAGGGTGCATACGCCCGAAAGAACAATGGTTTATCTTATGACCTTCGAAAAGTGCAGTTATGGGTTTTGACTCAGGAGGTTCCCATAGGCTTCTGTAAGTTGGCTTTCGAGGTCATAGACGCTATGTCGGGCATGTAGTCGATGATGACATCTATGACGTTATGTATGATGTTAGGCATGGCGGTGCGTGTGATGGGGTAGCATGTATGATGTGCGTGATGTGATGTATGATTGATGCGTATGTATGATGATGCTGTATGTTATGTTTATGTTTATGTTCCTTATTATGTATGTTTATCTTTCCATGCCTTTGCGTTGAACGTTTATGAATGAAATGAAAGTATTATGTAACATAAAGTGAAAGATAATGAAAAGAGAAACGTAATGAATGAATGCATGCATTAATGAATGAATGAATGAACGAATGAAAGGCTTGCAAGCATACATATGAGGTGAGCGACTCTATGTCGCAACAGACTCGAAAGAGATCCTTGTTGCGTACTCCGGTACTGTGTCAGTCTTCGGACATGAGTCGGGGGTTTGTGTACAGGCCCCGACACAGTATCAGTCTTCGGACATGAGTCGGGGGTATTGCACGAGACAGGATATGGATGGATGAGAAAAGGATCGCGTACTCCGGTACTGTGTCAGTCTTTGGACATGAGTCGGGGGTTTGTGTACAGGCCCCAGCACAGTATTAGTCTTTGGACATGAGTCGGGAGTATTGCGTGTGACGGAATTGAGATGACGAGAAACGAATCACGTACTCCGGTGCTGTGTCAGTCTTCGGACATGAGTCGGGGTTTGTGTACAGGCCCCGGCACAGTATCAGTCGTCGGACATGAGTCGGGAGTATGGCGTGAGTTAATGAATGAGAAAGGTAATGATGAAAAGAACGAAAGTATGATATGAAAGTTAACGAAATATCCTAACAATGTACGAAATGGGATCCTTGTCATTCGACCTCAGTAATCGTGGCTGAGTGCCATGAAGAGGGTAAAGCCTGACAGGATCTAGAAAGAAATGAAAGATAATGATGTATGACAAATGATGAAAGTAATGAATGTAATGATGAAGATAATAATGATATTATCTGTATGTACGTATGATGTGTGATCGCATGTATGTAACGAATGTTTTTATAAAGAAGGTAAAAAACGGTTTTACGGAAGTAAAATAAGTTTTATTATAAAACTAGAACTCACTCAGCAACGCTGACTTTCATGTGTTACCAGTTGGCTGGTATGTTGCTGAGGATGGCATGGGGCGGCTACTCAGCGTATTTTGGATGGCATCCACTATGTTTAATGTTTTTGTAATAAATGTAAAATGATATTGTCAAAGGATCGATCGTACTATTGTGCAAAAGTATTTTGATGGAATCAAATTGTGTTTTAAGTGTTTCCGCTGCAACGTTTTTATGTAAGATGACGAAAATTATGTTTTGAGTGCGATGAATGACCAACTGTAGGCGTCCCGGAAACGGGGCCTTACAGAGATACATAGGGCCTTTTCGAATCATTGCTTGAGTAGGAGAGGTGGCCTATAGGTTGGAGTTTCCCAATGAGTTAAGTGGAATTCATCCGACATTCCATGTATCTCACTTAAGAAAGTGCTTAGCTGAGGAGGATATAGTGGTGCCAATGGAGGATATCGAAGTGGATGAACGGCTCAATTATGTGGAGCAACCAGTGGCGATCATCGATCGCAAAGAGAAAAGGCTAAGGAATAAGGTGGTTCCCTTGGTGCGTGTATAGTGGAAGCACATGAAGGGATCGGTGTCCACTTGGGAAGTTGAGGAGGAGATGAGGCAACATTACCCTTAACTATTCAGCGACTAACAGGTTTCGCGGAAGAAACCTAAATAAGGGGGGTGGATTTGTAACACCCGGAATAAAGTCGAAACGAGCCAATAAATAATAATGGGCTTAGCCAGGATTATTTGAAGAAAATAAGTGAGGAATCGGGTATGGACCGAGTAGACCTCGCAGGTTATGTGTTTGCGAGTTTAAGGTCCCAGGAACGCCCGATATATATAAGCGGATCAGCTTGAGCCACTCTCATTTGCAACTCAACACCCAACTTCTAGAGAGAGAGTGTAGAGAGAGAAAGTGGAGAGAAAGTGGTGATTCAAGGCTCGGTTGATCAAGAGATTGAAGATCGGTGTTCGTGGGCATCCAAACAACAAGAAAAGACTAAGAATCCAGGTAAGAAACATCGTTTAATCGATCCTTTTGATGTAAACCTAGATTCTAGGGCTTGGGGTTTTTGAAAGTGGCAAAGAATCGCCCAAAATTCACATTCTTGTGTAAGAAAACATGTAAGAAGATTAGATATAGCTTATTGGGTGATTAATCAAGGATTTGGGTGTAAAAGATTGAAGTTTTGGGTAAAAAATGGGTTGGTTCATAATTTCAGCCCGTTCTGCGAAACTAGGTGTTCATCCAACGAAATTATGTAGTCATCCTACGAAACTATGGATCTTCCTACGAAACTATAGTTTCGCATGTAGTTTCGCAGACATGGTTTTCCAACGAAAGTTGGGCGAAATTGGTAGCGAAGATGCCAGCGAAACTGCTGGTGAAACTAGTAGCGAAACTGCTGGCGAAACTAGCATCAAACTGCTGATCTTGCAGCGAATTTAGCAGCGAAATTAGGCAAAACTTAAGTCCTTTGAGTGTTAACTTATCTGCAGGCTGTGTAGTGTGACCCTTGCTTAGAAAGCTTGATTGAGAAGCTACTCACTGAGTCCAGCTGAGTTCTAGATCCCATATTTTAAAGGTTTTAAACTTGTTTGGGGCTGGAAATGCATACTAAATATACGTTTCTAAATGACCAAGATTTTAAGAGGTTATAACAAGAAGATCGATTTTTCTATAAGGAAATATGCTATATAAGAGTGTTAAGATAAAAAATTTTCGTGTTGACCTGGCAGCCCGTGTCACACCCCAACCTTGACGGCGGAAACGTCGAGATGTGAGGGTTATGATCGTTCACAGCCAGATAATGCTATTAATAAACCCAAATATATTAATTATAAGTTCTAATTGTAACATTACAAACATAAGTCTCAAACAAGGAAATCAAAATTCATAAAGAGTAACATTTCAAGTTCATCCATTTATTTGTCTAGGTCCATTCCTAGGTGTGAATAGGCTTCAAAAGTGGCAATCAAACTTGCGCGTTTCCTGAAACATGTTAAAAAAATAAAAGGTCAACATAGGGTTGGTGAGAATTTCATACTTTTCAATACATAAGTATATAAAATATGGCAATTCATGTTATGAAATTAGTGAACAAAGTAACTAGGGATGTAAGACAGATGCACAATCAAACCTTGACAGTTTACAAGTTTCCACGTTTACAAGTTTATACGATTAGCTAAGTGTACTTGGTTTAACCAAGCAGGCTTGTCAAGCCCATAGATCTATGACGTCGCCAAGCTAGCAATAGTTAATGATTGTACATATAATCGCCAATACATGGTAATTACAAAGATCAACTAACCACAACATCTAAGTGAATTGCCAAGAGTTTACAAGAATCAAACGAATTTACAAGTGCAATGATTATAAGGTAACATGTTTCACCCCAAAGTGTGAAAATATGAAAAAGGGATATAGAAATACTCACATGTGAAATAAATATATAGTTGATGATTAATAAGAAATAATAATCGTCGTTCCAACGTAATCTTTCACAAGGCACCTAAATGTATATATATATATTTACAAGGTTAAAGTTATTTGTAATGAGCTTAACGCTTCAACGAGGACTAGGGCTTTAAGTGGATTTTGGTATTTAGGGGTTTTATTAATTATGTGAAAAAAATGAACTATACAAGTTAAACATTTTAGTATAAAAAAATGTAGGAAAACCATTTGTAATAAAATTTAGTTACAAGGTACAGTGTCATTTGTAACTTTTAAAAATAACCCTCATTTTAAATAATATATGCTTAGATATTATTTGAACAAATAAGGATTTAGTGAGTTAAAACAATATTTAAAGTCCATTTTATAAGGAAAACCTAAATATATTATTTGAATAAATAACGACTTAGTAAGTTAAAACAATATTCTAAGTCTATTTTATAAGAAAAATAACCTAAATATATTATTTGAACAAATAATGATTTAGTAAGTTAAAACAATATTTAATGTCTATTTTATAAGAAAAATTGCCTAAATATATTATTTGTCTAAACATATATAATAAAAGTATTAAAATTATTTATGAAATAAATTTGCAAGAAAATAATATAATGTCAAAAAAAAATAATAGATTTACAAACTGATTTTTTTTATATTAAAAAAAAAAACTAGATTCAAATTGAAGGCTTAAAAGCCTTAAAAACAAAACATGGGGTCCCCCGGATTCGAACAGGGGACATGTTGTTTACAATCCTTCCATGTTACCGCTGAACAAAGGCCGCAGCCGCGTTCTATTTTGGTCTGAAATATTCTTAAAATAAACTAATAAAATGCCCCCAAAACCCATGAACCCTAGATTCGATTCGAGCCAAAATTGACAGCCAAATTATTGTTAACGCTAAAGATAAGGGGCTTTTATTCCCCATGTTTAAATGAACATGTTGGTGTGTTTGATTACCCAAATAATAATGGTATGATGGTGAACACGTCGTAGGGCAGTCCGCGACCAACTCGTGTCCAATTGGTGTGCAGATGTTTATGATAATCAAATTAAACTCGAGGTAGCTTCGGTTGTTGTTCTAGACTCAAAGCCCCTTGTTAATTTCAACTCTTAATGTGCAGAGGATAGTTTTCAAGTAAGTTGCAGGTCGTGATATTCAGAGAGAGTTGAATGTGTAATTTGTGTGTGTTTCATGTGCAATCGAGAGTTGTGAACGATTAGGTGTAGTTAGATGTTTGTTTAGGTCCATTTAATTGGATTATTACTGAGGTTTAATGCGTAAACGGCTATGGATTTAAGGTGCTACGGTTATACTTTCAATTGGGTGGTATTCGAAGTTAAATCCTCGATTATTAGATACATTAACGTTCGAATCACGCACATGAAACGGTTTGAATCGGTTTTGGTTCATTAATCGACGTTTTTAATGGGTTCTGTGGACGCCGGATTGTTGGCCGACGGTGGCCGAAGTAAGTCACCGGTTATACGGGGTTAAAGGAGGGTGGGTTGTTTGGGTTTTTAAATAATTTACAAAATTGACCCCTGTAGTTTGTTTTGTTATCATTTTATGCTGAAACTTCAATTTAATGTTTCTAATTTGACACGAAGACCCCCTCAATCTAATTAAACTTTTAGTTTTACTTATTCTTACAACCTATTAATTGTTTAACTTTTATAAATTGTTAACTTTTATTATTATTTTTAACATAACAAACAAATGTTGTAATTACTTGTATAATTACAATTATTAGTCATATTATTAGGATTATTATTAATATTATTGTTGTTATTATTATTATTATTATTATTATTATTATTATTATTATTATTATTATTATTATTATTATTATTGTTATTATTATAATCTATTAGTAATGTTATTATGTTCAATTTAATAGTTTAAGTTATTAACTTTTAAATAGAAGAACTAATAATGTAAACAAAGAATCAAACATAAATAATCCACAAGTTCCATAAATGACAACAATAGTCCTTACAAGAATAAGCAAAGTTAACTCTTAGTTAACAAAAATTCAAGATGTTGCAGTCTTCCCAACTTAAAGGAATTTCGTCCCGAAATTAAGAATAAACTAAGCGAACAAATGCGGGTATCTATCCTTCATATGGTCCTCACGCTCCCAAGTGAACTCAGCTCCACACTTATTCTCCCAACGAACCTTGACAATTGGAGTAGTTGTGGTTCTAGTTTCTTCATAAAGAGATCCATAATTTCAACAGGTTTCTCAACAAAGTGCAATGACTCATTGATCTGGATGTCTTCCAGGGGAACATGCAGACTCTTGTCGGCCAAACACTTTCTCAAGCTTGAGACATGGAACACAAGATGAACTCCACTAAGGTCGGAATGTAGTTCTAGTCTATAAGCCACTTTCCCAATCCTTTTTAGGATTTTGAAAGGTCCTACAAATCTTGGAGACAGTTTACCCTTCTTTCCAAAGCGAACAACACCTTTCCACGGTGAAACCTTAAGAAGAACCATGTCGCCAACTTGGAACTCCAATGGCTTACGACGCTTATCGGCATAATTCTTTTGTCGACTTCTTGCCACTTCAAGGTTCTTGCGGATTATGGAGACTTTATCGGTCGTTTCTTGTATAAGTTCAGGACCAGTGATGAAGTTTTCACCAATGTCGGTCCAACAGATCGGCGAACGACATTTACGACCATAAAGTGTTTCGAATGGTGCCATCTTGATACTCGAGTGATAACTATTGTTATACGAAAATTCCGCGAGCGGTAAATGCGTATCCTAGTCACCACCAAAATCAAGGACACAAAGGCGTAGCAAATCCTCGAGGGTTTGAATTGTTCGTTCGGTCTGACCATCAGTTTGAGGATGGTAGGCCGTACTTAAATCCAATTGAGTACCCAAGAGTTCTTGCATAGACGACCAAAAATGCGAAGTGAAACGAGCGTCTCGGTCGGATATGATGTGCAAGGGCATGCCATGACGACTCACAATTTCGTCAATGTAGATGTGAGCCAGTCTTAAAACTTTGTATATGTCTTGTATTGGTATGAAATGTGCCGTCTTGGTCAAACGGTCAACAATCACCCATATACTATCATGACCACGAGGAGTACGAGGCAACTTGGTTATGAAATCCATGGATATATGTTCGTATTTCCACATAGGGATTTCGGGTTGTTCAAGTAAACCATTTGGTCGTTGGTGCTCGGCTTTGACTCTTGCACATGTGAGACACTTGGAAACATAAGACGCGATATCTTTCTTCATTCCAGGCCACCAATATTGACCACGCAGGTCCATGTACATCTTATCGAAGCCAGGATGAATGGAATATCGAGTTTGATGAGCTTCGTTCATAATTAAGTGTCGAAGGTTATCGCGATTCGGGATCCAAAGTCGATTCAAGAAGTACCACATGCCGTTCGGTTTTGTCTCCAGTTGTGACCGAACGTTAAAAACCAATTCTTCATCTTTCCCTTCGTCGGTTAACGCTGCTTGTTGAGCCTCGCGAATGCATAACTTGAGATCACTATCAATCCTTATGTTTTGAAGCATGATAGTAGCCTCGTTGACATCCACATGAATCTCGGTATCAAATATCCCTAACATATCAAACCATTGCCTTCGATCTCGGATTTCTTGAAGCAAGACAGTCTTGTTGTGGACCTTGCGACTCAGCGCGTCGGCTACAACATTCGCCTTCCAGGGTGGTAGCGAATGTCACAGTCGTAGTCGCTAATCAACTCAATCCAACGTCTTTGTCTCATGTTGAGATCCTTTCGGTTGAACACGTGTTGGAGACTCTTATGATCGGTGTAGACTATGCATTGCGTCCCATAAAGATAGTGTCACCAGATCTTCAAAGCAAAAACCACAACACCAAGTTCAAGATTGTGAGTTGTGTAGTTCACTTCATGAACCTTCAATTGCCTCGACGCGTATGCTATGACTTTGCATCGTTGCATGAGAACACAACCAAGACCTTGATTAGAGGCATCACAGTATACGGTAAAGTCGTCGTTTCCATCGGGGAGAGTGATAATAGGAGCGTTACACAGCTTGCGTTTCAGTGTCTCGAAAGTCTCCTCTTGTTCAGGTCCCCATTCAAAAAGTTGATTCTTTTGGGTTAGCATCGTTAATGGTTTAGCAATCTTTGGAAAGTTTGTTATGAACCTACGGTAATATCCCGCTAAGCCTAGAAAAGAACGAACCTCGGTTGGGGTTGTGGGAACACACCAATTTTTCATGTCTTCTATTTTAGCGGGATCAACATGAATTACTTGGCTATTCACCACATGCCCTAAAAATTGAACTTCTTCTACCCAGAACTCACACTTGGAGAACTTGGCGTATAGTTGCTCCTTCTTTAAAAGTTCGAGAACTTGTCGCAAGTGCATCTCGTGATCAATTTTCGTCTTGGAATATATAAGAATGTCATCAATGACCACGATCACAAACTTATCCAAATACGATTTACATACTCGATTCATGAGATCCATGAACACGACAGGTGCATTGGTCAAGCCAAAAGGCATAACCATTAACTCGTAATGTCCATATCGTGTACGAAAAGCAGTCTTTGGAATGTCGTCATCGTGGACACATAATTGATGATACCCAGAACGTAGATCAATCTTCTAGAATTGGGTTGCTCCTTGAAGTTGATCAAAGAGATCATCGATTCGAGGAAGATGGTATCGGTTTTTGATGGTGAGCTTGTTGAGTTCTCGGTAGTCGATACACATTCGGAAAGAACCATCTTTCTTCTTCACGAACAACACAGGTGCACCCCTTGGTGAAGAACTAGGACGAATGAATCCCTTATCGGTCAACTCTTGCAGTTGATTAGCCAGTTCTTGCATTTCAGACGTTGCAAGACGATAAGGTGATTTAGCCACAGGGTTCGCACCAGGGATCAAGTAAATCTTGAATTCAACCTCTCACACGGGAGGTATCCCCTTAAGATCCTTGGGAAACACTTCGGGAAAATCTCCCACGACAGGAATATCTTTCAGCTCCTTACCCTTGGCTTTCGTGTTAACTACCTAAGCCATGAAAGCTACGTAGTTCTTACTTAAGCACTTTCGGGCCTTGAAGAAGGACATAAGTTTGAGTCCTTGGGATGAATTCTCCCCAAAGACTTTCAAGGTATTACAATGGTAAGGGAATTCGAATGCACTTCTCAAAGCATAGAATTTCCGCGTGTTGCTTGGATAACCAATCCATGCCGATAATAACATCAAAGCTTCCCGGTTGCATAGGAATAAGGTCGATGTAGAACTCATGTTCGTAAAGACTCAAGGTATAATCACGTATTACGACATCAACGATGATCGATTTTCCATTGGCGACTTCAACTGTAAAGGATCTTTCTAGATTAACACGCGGCTTAGAAAGCATAGGCTCGAACTCCAAAGACACGGGAATAAGGATAACAAAGGATAGTAATTTAAACCAGAATGAGCTAAGAATTGTAAGGTACATAGAATGGTTCCATTTGGTAACGTATTACCATTTGGAAACGTTGGCACGTCAAGGTGAATTGATCCATTTTCCTTAGAAACTTGTGTATGTCGACCATAGTTTATCACTCATCCCAGAAATCCCAAGGTAAGCATAACTAGTCCCGTAGGATTTATGTGAAATGCTTACCTTAGCCCGAAGGCCTTTTGCCAGGAAATCCAGAATATGGCTGTCTATGTGTCGTAAAATATTCCTTAGGTTTATGAAATCAAAACCTTGATGAGATTTGTATAGATTAGACATAAAGTCTAAAGATTTAAGCCATAAAGAATAAGTATACGATCCCACGTGTCGTCAAGAATAAGATTAAGAGACTTCATGTTCAGGGTGAATCAAAGAGTCAAAGATAAGTTTAGGGGAGACATGTAACAATGTTTAAGCAATCCTATGCTAAGGCATCAAATTGCACTTAAGAAGGCATAGCATTATGTAGCATGCAAAAAAATGTTTTTTTACAAGGATGGCAATATGATTCTATAAGGTTCATGCATACACTATAGTCTAGGTCACCATTTCTAATAACCTAAATCCCTATAGTTATAGGCTCTGATACCAATCTCTCACACCCCAACCTTGACGGCAGAAACGTCGAGATGTGAGGGTTAAGATCGTTCACAGCCACATAACGCTATTAATAAACCCAAATATATTAATTATAAGTTCCAAATGTAACATTACAAACATAAGTCTCAAACAAGGAAATCAACATGCATAAAGAGTAACATTTCAAGTTCATCCATTTATTTGTCTAGGTCCATTCCTAGGTGTGAATAGGCTTCAAAAGTAGCAATCAAACATGCACATTTCCTGAAACATGTTAAAAATAAAAGGTCAACGTAGAGTTGGTAAGATTTCCATAGTTTTCAATACATCAGTATATAAAAGATGACAATTCATGTTATGAAATTAGTGAACAAAGTAACTAGGGATGTAAGACAGATGCACAATCAAACCTTGACAGTTTACAAGTTTCCATGTTTACAAGTTTATACGATTAGCTAAGTGTACTTGGTTTAACCAAGTAGGCTTGTCAAGCCCATAGATCTATGACGTCGCCAGGCTAGCAATGATTGTACATATAATCGTCAATACATGGTAATTACAAAGATCAACTAACCACTACATATAAGTGAATTGCCAAGAGTTTACAAGAATCAAACGAATTTACAAGTGCAAAGATACTAAGGTAACATGTTTAACCCCAAAGTGTGAAAATATGAAAAAGGGATATAGAAATACTCACATGTGAAATAAATATATAGTTAATGATTAATAAGAAACAATAATCGTCGTTCCAACGTAATCCATCACAAGGCACCTAAATGTATATATATATTTACAAGGTTAAAGTTTATTTGTAATGAGCTTAACGATTCAACAAGGACTAGGGCTTTAAGTGGATTTTGGTATTTAGGGGTTTTATTAATTATGTGAAAAAAATGAAGTATACAAGTTGAAAATTTTAGTATAAAAATGTAAGGCCCTGTTCCAGGGACGCTTACAGCTGGTCCATCATCGCACGTAAAGCATATATTTTCATTAACTTAAAGAAACATTGCAGCGAAAACATTAGAACAAACATTCAATTTCATTATAAAAGCTTTTGCATAATAATACATCGTTATCGAATTACAAAATATTTGTTGCATTACATCACAAAAGCATTATAAAATGGATGCCAGCCAAAATAAGCTGAGTAGCTGCCCCGTGCCATACTCAGCAACCACTACCTGCCAACTGGAAACACATAAAAGTCAGCGTTGCTGAGTGAGTTCTAGTTTTATAATAAATCCTACTTTATCTTTCATTTAAAACCGTTCTTTACAATCGTACGTGATCATGCACTATACATACACATAGAAATATCATTATTATCTTCATTATCCGTTCGTTCAATCCGTACATTCGTTATTAAATCATTACTTTCATTCGAACCAATGCCATGTGCTTCACCCCACCATCATGCATAAAGCGCGTACTGGGCCTGAGGTCTTTCATAGACCTCGAACATTGTGCACGAAGCTGACTCCAGTACCTAGGGTAAGCGACAAGGGTCCCATACATATGGTCAATCACAAGGATTGAACCCCAGTATGCATCCTTCCAGGGTGATTAACCCGCACCAGTTGAGCTAACACCCTTCATTGGGTGTGAACCTCCATACATTTGCTTAATCACGCGGATCAAGCACTAGTGTGCATCCTTCCGGGGTAGCTAACCCGCACACGGTTGAGCTAACACCCTTCATTGGGTGTGAACCTCCATACATTTGCTTGCAAGCCTTTCTTACTTTCATTCATTCATTAATGCATGCATTCTTTCATTACGTTCCTCTTTTCATTATCTTCCATTTTACGTTACATAATACTTTTCGTTTCATTCATTAACATTCAGCGTAAAGCCACGGGAAAATAATCATTCATAAGGAACATGAATATAAACATACAACATCACCATACAAGGCACCATCATACATACATAACATACCACATACATACCATCATGCATAAGCATCAATCATACATCATACACACCCATAATATCGTCTACGACCTCAAAAGTCAACTTACATAAACCCCCGAGAATCCCCTCCCAAGTCAAAGCCTACATCTACCCTTTCCCAAAAATCAGAAAGCATTCTAGTCCTTTCGGGCGTCTGAGCCCTATTTGGGCGTATGGGCACTACACAGTCGCATGGCCATCCAGGCGCATGAGAACACTTAGGCGTATGGACACTATGGGGCGAATGAACACTTAGGCGTATGGACACTATGGGGTGAATGAACACTTAGGCGTATGGACACTATGGGGCAAATGAACACTCAGCCGCATAGCCTTCAGTCGCATAACTTCCATGCGTATGACCCTTAGTCGCATGACTGTCAGGCGCATGACCTTCAGTCGTATGGCATTCAGGCGCATGGCCTTTAGTCGCACGCCATTCAGGCGCATGGCCTTCAGTTGCATGCCTTTCGGCCGTATGGCCTCCAGTCGCATGCCATTCGGTCTCATGGCTTCCAGTCGCATGAGCCCATGGTGGGTGCAGAATGCCGTCTCTTCGAACCTGAACTGCAGATTCGGCCCCTAAACCCTCTCTAACCTGTTCTAAGCTTAAACCAACCATTCTAAGCCTTAGAAACACGACCATAACATCATTCAAGCATCACAAGCCCAAACACAAGTCCCACCCGTTCGCACACACACACAAACACACACACGACGGGTTTAACTCCTAACACAACCAAAAACAGTTTATGTATGCATTCCAGCCCCTAAATCGGTCAAAAACATGTAAAAGAGGGGTCCTAGAACTCACCTTAACAGCCTCCTCGGGTAGAGCTTCCCACAAACACGCTTGACTTCGACTTTTGCACTAGATTTTCAAGAAACCGAAGCTTTCTGCCCTTTTTTCCCGTTTTCTCCTTTCTCTGGCCGATTGAACAAGTGAGGTGAGGGGGGAGTGGGCAGCCATACCCCCCGTTTACACCCACTCTTCCAAAAAGTTTGTCCTTTTGGCACATTTTATCCCAATGCCTTTTCTCTTTTTTATTTTTTTTCTTTCGTTCTTTGGCTTTTAAAAATAATAATAATAGACGGGTGTTACAAGTCCACCCCCCTTATATAGGTTTCGTCCCCGAGACCTGTTATTCCTCGAACAAATGTGGGTAATTCTGTCTCATCTTTTCTTCAATCTCCCACATAGACTCAGATCCCTTCCTGTGCTTCCACTGTACACGCACAAGAGGAACCACTTTATTCCTCAACCTCTTCTTTTTACGATCAATGATCGCCATTGGTTGCTCTACATAATTGAGCTGTTCATCTACCTCGATATCTTCCAGTGGTACAACCATATCCTCATCTGCTAAACATTTCCTCAGATGAGATACATGGAATGTCGGATGAATTCCACTTAACTCCTACTCGAGCAATGATTCAGAAGGGCCCTATGTACCTTGGGCTCAACTTGCCCCGCTTTCTGAACCGAATGATACCTTTCCAAGGTGAGACTTTCAACATAACTCTATCACTCACCTAGAACTCAATCGGTCTATGTCGTTTATCAGCATACGACTTCTGTCTATCTTTGGCTGCCTTTATAAAGGCTTTGATCCTTTCTAGCTTCTCAGTCGTAGCCTCTACCACCTCGACGCTCCCTAACTCTTTATGGCCGATATCACCCCAACAAACGGGTGTCCTGCATCTCCTACCGTATAGCATCTCATAAGGAGGCATACCAATACTGGCATGATAACTGTTGTTATATGAGAACTCGGCTAACGGTAAGTGGTCATCCCAACTTCCTCCAAAATCAATGACGCATGCCCAAAGCATATCTTCCAACGTCTGAATCGTTCTTTTCGACTGACCATCCGTCTGAGGATGATAAGCCGTGCTAACATGTAACCTCGTCCCCATTGCGTCGTGGAATTTCTTCCAAAATTTAGACGTAAACCGGGTGTCACGATCAGACACAATAGACACCGGCACACCATTACGAGTTACAATCTCCTTGATGTACAGGTAATCTTTCAGAAGAATACGTCTCACGGATCGATAGAAAGTGAGCACTTTTCGTTAAACGATCAACTATCACCCATATGGCATCATACCCTTTCATGGTACGCGGTAGCTTTGTAATAAAATCCATAATGATGTGCTCCCACTTCCACTCCGGTATATCCAATGGTTGGATCTTCCCATACGGCTTTTGGTGCTCGGCCTTCACTTGTAATCAAGTAAGGCATTTACCCACATACTCCACCACATCACGCTTCATACCCAGCCACCAATAATCTTTCTTCATGTCTTGATACATCTTTGTAGCACCGAGATGGATAGAGTATCGAGTCTTATGAGCTTCATCCATAATATTCACGCGTAAATCCCCAAAACGAGGAATCCACATCCGCCCGAATCGGGTTCTAACACCGAGTGTGTTTTCACCTAATTCCGCAACAAGACCTCTCATCCTTTCAGAGTTGAGATGATCTTCTTTCAACGCTTCATCTTGAAACTCCTTGACTTGCTTCATCACATCAGAGGTCATGATCAACTGGTAAGCTTTTACCCAAATTGGCTCGGGGAAGGGCATCCGCCACCACATTGGCTTTGCCCGGATGGTAATGGATCTCGCAATCATAGTCCTTTATGAGCTCCAACCATCTCATTTGCCTCATGTTCAAATCTTTCTGCTCAAAGAAGTACTTCAAGCTCTTGTGGTCAGTGAATATGGTGCACTTCCTCCCATACAGGTAGTGCCTCCAAATCTTTAACGCAAAGACCACGGCTGCTAGCTCCAAGTCATGCGTAGGATAATTGACATCATGAACCTTCAACTGTCGGGATGCATAGGCTATAACCCTTCCTCTCTGCATTAACACACATCAGAACCCCGAGTAGGAAGCATCGGAATAAACCACCAGATCTTCACTTCCATCGGGTAACGACAAAACAAGAGCTTGAGTCAATCTCGCCTTTAACTCCTCAAATGCCTTCTCTTGAGCTTGACCCCATACAAACTTTACATCCTTACGAGTCAACTTGGTTAATGGAGAAGAGATCTTAGAGAAGTCTTGAATAAACCTTCGGTAATAGCTCGCCAAACCCAAGAAACTACGAATCTTGAATGGCGTCTTTGGAGACTTCCATTGCATCACCGCCTCCACCTTTGCCGGATCCACCATAATCCCCTCGGGATTCACCACGTGACCCAAGAACTGAATCTCTGTAACACCCGACAATTTCCTTTAAAGCCGATGAAAAAAGAAGAAAGAAATAAAGTCCGAAGCCGAGGGACCAAACCCGCCAACGAGAGAAACTTCGATGCACGGGAGTATAAAAGGGGGAAAACACCCCCATTCTTCCCATTTTCAGCCAAGAGAGGAGGGGAGAAGAGAAGGAGAAAAAGAGGAGAAAAGTTGGTTCGGGTGGATTCGAGCGTGGAAATCGACGTGGAGCGAGTCAAATCGAAGCTCTACTCGACGGGATTGTTAAGATGAGTTCTACGACCCCTCTTTTACACGTTTCCAACTGATTTTGGGGCTGGAACACATCTGAAAACCTATTTTCGAGTTTTTGGGTGAAGACCCGTTTTTATGCATGTATGTATGTGTATGATGCGTTTGAGGCTTGATTTCTTGCTTGGTTATGCTTGAATAAGGTCGTGGTATGTTTCCCTAAGGTTTAGAATGGTTAATTTGAGCTTAAAGAGGTTTGGAAGGGGTTGGAGGCCGAAACCCGCGGCTGCAGTTGAGTGAACTGCATTCTGCACCAGCTAGGGCTAGGCGACCGACTGGAGGGCGATTGGAGGCCATTCGGCCGATTGGAGTGCGACTGAGGTCCATGCGCACGCTTGCCATGCGACTGAGGTCCATACGTGCGATGGTCATGCGACTGAAGTTCATGTGCTGGGGAGTCATGCGATTGAAAGATGGTGCGACTGAGGTTCATTCGCACGAAGGTTATGCGACTGAAGTCCATGAGCCTGGAGGCCATGCGACTGAGGTTCATTCGCACGAAGGGTATGTGACTGAAGCCTATACGCCTGAAGTCATGCGACTGAAGGCCATACGCATGAAAGCTATGCGACTGAGAGTCCATACGCATAGATGTCCAATCGCCCATAATCCATTCGCATAGATGCCCATTCGCCTAAGTGTTCAGAGATGATAGTCGAGATGAAATTCCTCGATGATGTGATGGGCATGGACGGTATAAGGTGACGCATGATGATGAGCGAATGATGATGATGATGATGATGTTGATGATATTGATATGTATGACGTTATGTGTGATGTTAGGCACGACGGTGCGTGTGATGCATAGTAGGTGTGATGTGTGTGATGTGATGTATGATTGATGCGTACGTATGATGATGCTGTATGTTTATGTTTATGTTATGTTCCTTATTATGTATGTTTATCTTTCTATGGCTTTGCGTTGAACATTAATGAATGAAATGAAAGTATTATGTAACGTAAAGTGAAAGATAAGGAAAAGTGGAACGTAATGAATAAACGCATGCATTAATGAATGAATGAAGGAACGAATGAAAGGCTTGCAAGCATATGTATGAGGTGAGCGACTCTGTGTCGCAACAGACTCGAAAGAGGTCCTTGTTGCGTACTCCGGTACTGTGCCAGTCTTCGGACATGAGTCGGGGGTTTGTGAGCGGGCCCCGGCACAGTATCAGTCTTCGGACATGAGTCGGGAGTATTGCATATGATGAAAGTGACGGATGATGAGATCCGTGTCGCGTATCCCGGTACTGTGTCAGTCCTCGGACATGAGTCGGGGGTTTGTTTATCAGGCCTCGGCATAGTATCAGTCTTCGGACATGAGTCGAGGATATTGCATGAGACGAGATAATGAGGTGAGTGACTTTGTGTTGCAACAGACTCGGATAGAGTTCAATCCCTGTGATTGACTCATATGGGATCTTTGTCGCGTATCCCGGTGTTGTGTCAGTCTTCGGACATGAGTCGGGGGCTTGTGAGCAGGTCCCGGCACAACATCAGCTTTCGAGCATGAGTCGGGGATACTGCATGAGACAAGATTCGAGTACTAAAGAGTAATGAGCAAAGTAATGAAGGAAAGAACGAATGTATGAAATGAACGTTAATGAAATATCCTAATAATGTACGAAATGGGATCCTTATCATTCGACCTCAGTAATCGTGGTTGTGTGCCATGAAGAGGGTAAAGCCTGACAGGATCTAGAAAGAAGTGAAAGATAATGGTGTATGATAAATGATGAATGTAACGAACGTAATGACGAAGATAATAATGATATTATCTGTATGTACGTATGATGTGTGAACGCATGTATGTAACGAATGTTTTTATAAAGAAAGTAAAGAACGGTTTTACGAAAGAAAAGTAAGTTTTAATATAAAGCTAGAACTCACTCAGCAACGCTGACTTTGATGTGTTTCCAGTTGGCAGGTATGTTGCTGAGGATGGCACGGGGCGGCTACTCAGCGTATTTTGGATGACATCTTTATGTTTAATGCTTTTGTAATAAATGTAACATGATATTGTTAAAGGAACGATTGTACTTTTGTGCAAAAGTATTTTGATGGAATGAAATTGTGTTTTTAATGTTTCCGCTGCAACTATTTATGAAAGGAAAAATGTAATTATATGTTTTGAGTGCGATGAATGACCAACAGTGAGCGTCCTGGGAACGGGGCCTTACAATCTCACGCAACCAGAACGCGCACTTGGAGAATTTAGCATACAACTTCTCCCTTCTCAACGTTTCCAACGCCTCTCGAATATGACCGGCATGCTCATTCTCGCTCCTCGAATAGATCAGGATATCATCAATAAACACAATCACTGATTTATCCAACATTGGCCGACAGACTCGATTCATCAAGTCCATAAAAGTAGCCGGTGCATTGGTCAAACCAAAAGACATAACGAGAAACTCGTAATGTCCATAACGCGTGCGAAAAGCTGTCTTAGGGATATCCTGCTCTTTCACCTTCAGCTGATGGTAGCCCGATCGAAGATCTATCCTTTAGAACCAACTGGCACCTTGAAGCTGATCAAACAAATCATCAATTCTCGGTAACGGGTAGCGATTTTTCACTGTCAGCTTATTCAGCTCACGGTAGTTGATACACATCCTCATGATACCGTCTTTCTTCTTCACGAACAAGACCGGAGCACCCCAAGGAGAGATACTCGGTCTAATGAACCTCTTATCAAGCAGCTCTTGTAATTGCTCCATCAACTCCTTCATCTTAGTCGGAGCCAACCGATACGGTGCCTTAGCAACAGGTTGGGCATCTGGTATAAAATCAATCTGAAACTCGATCTCTCGGTCAGGTGGCACACCTGGTAAGTCTTCGGGAAATACATCTGGAAAGTCACACACAACCTGTACATTGGATAGTTATGGTGTTGTATCCACATCCTTTACATAAGCCAAGTAAACACTACATCCACGCATCATGCACTTTCCCGCCACCGCCATTGAAATCACTTTCGGAATCGTAGTAACCCGATCACCATAAACCGTCACCGAACTCCCGTCAGGCGCTGTCAAACAAATCATCTTCTTGCGACACACAATGTTCGCCTCGTAGTCCGCTAACCAATCCATCCCAAGAAATACATCGAAACCACCTAAGGTCATCATGAATGGTCTAACAAGAACTTATGACCTTCTAATTCCACGTCACAGCCTTCTATCATCTCTGAAATCCTAGTAGACTTACCTATGGCAGTTTCTACATTAAAGGGTGTGTCTACACTCCTACTATTAATAGGCAGTTTAGCACAGAAAGCAGCAGAAATAAAACTTTTACTTGCACCAGAATCAAATAACACCAAGGCTAAAGTTTGGTTTACTAGAATCATACCTGACACAACATCAGGGTCTGTCCTAGCCTCATGCGTCATCTTAAACGCTCTAGCGCTAGCCCTCTGTCCTTCCGTCCCAACCATATTCTTCTTCGCACCGGAACTCTCAGCCCTCGGCTTCTTGCAGTCCCTGCTCATGTAACCCTCCCTACCACAATTGAAACATCTCCCTGCCTTGCGATCCCTCGCCATATGACCAGGTTTCCCACACTTGAAGCACACGTTCGATCCCCACCTACACTCGCCGGTGTGCTCCTTCCCACACTTGCCACATCTCTTCGACCCTGCACCGGATGTGACCACACGTCGGTCATCCACCCGTGCACCTTTGTTGCTTGGAGTGGCCCCGCCACGTCCTACCCGCTTTCCATTCCAGTTCCGATCACCACCACCTTTCTTGCTGCCTTCAGCCACCTCCACAGTCCTTTCATCATACAACCTTCCCGCCAAGTCAACTGCCGACCTAAACGTGCTCGGTCGGGCAGCGATCATGTGCCTACGGACATCCCCCGACAAACCCTGGATATACCTCTTGATCTTTCGTGACAAGGGTGTCACTTGATGTGGCACCAGCCGTGCCATCTCATTGAATTTGGTGGTGTATTGTTGATGTGTCATTGTTCCCGCCTCCAGCTGCAGAAATTCCCTTTCCACCTTATCCATTTCCCTGTGAGGACAGAACTCCTCAATTACCAGCTTCTTCAACTCAGACCACTTCATTCTCCCTATTGCCCGACTACCCTCGGCTTGGACAATATTGTCCCACCAACACAGAGCCGAGTCCACAAACGAGTGGGCAGGAAACTTCACCTTCTGGTCCTCTCGGCACTCGCTGATATCTAGTACAGCCTCCATTTCCCTCACCCACCAGTGAGCAGCAGCAGCAGTGCCATTAGCATCAAAAGTAGGGGGCTTGCATCTTTGAAATGCCCCATAATTACAGCCTCGTGCCGCCTCCGGCGTAGGATCTTCTTCTTCTTCTTCATTATCGGAGAGAACCGTTTCAGTCTCTGGTCGCTCCCGTCCTCCCGAGGACCTATTCCTCTCCCTTATTTCCCCTTCCCTTACAACCTTAATCACTTCAGTCACCACATACGGTAAGATCGTTTGCATGACCTGATGAACTTCTTCCACAACATCCTCCTTTACTGAGGCTCTCAAATTAGCACTCTCATCACCGCCCTCCGGATGAGGGATCTCGGGTTCTTCATGAACCACCTTTTCGACTCTAGGTCTTCCTCTTTTGGGCCGCGGTTCAGCACCACGTGCCCCACGACCTCCACCCCACGAAGCTTTAGATGATCTACCACCGGCCATCATCTAACACACTGAAAGATTCAAACATCAACACGGTCATTCAAGGGAATAGCTCAGTTTATGTAAAGTATAGTAAGTCCCTAATTACAGTGGCTAGTTGTGATTAGCCACTTACTTTACTCTTCATACCCGGAGCATTACCTATCCTGACTACATCAGTATCTAAATCTACAAGCAGCACATAAACCACATAACATGCACACGTAATACCGATTAACATTAAGAAAATACCTGATGGCACGCAGCTACTCAGACTGGCATCCCTTCTCTTTACGTCCCATTTTCAATTTAAGTTTAGGTTTCTTTTGAAAATTTACCCATTTCACTTAAACTTTGGCTTTGATACCAACTTGTAAGGCCCTGTTCCCGGGAAGCTCACAGCTGGTCCATCATCGCATGTAAAGCATATATTTTCATTAACTTAAAGAAACATTGCAGCGGAAACATTAAAACAAACATTCCATTTAATTATAAAAGCTTTTGCAGAATAATACATCATTATCGAATTACAAAATATTTGTTGCATTACATCACAAAAGCATTATAAAAATGGATGCCATCCAAAATGAGCCGAGTAGTTGCCCCGTGCAATCCTCAGCAACCACTACCTGCCAACTGGAAACACATAAAAGTCAGCGTTGCTGAGTGAGTTCTAGTTTTAAAATAAATCCTACTTTATCTTTCGTTTAATACCGTTCTTTACAATCGTACGTGATCATGCACTATACATACACATAGAAATATCATTATTATCTTCATTATCCGTTCGTTAAATCCTTACATTCGTCATTAAATCATTAATTTCATTCGAACCAATTCCATGTGCTTCACCCCACCATCATCCATAAAGCGAGTACTGGGCCTGAGGTCTTTCATAGACCCCGAACATTATGCACGAAGCTGACTCCAGTACCTAGAGTAAGTGACAAGGGTCCCATACATATGGTCAATCACAAGGATTGAACCCCAGTGTGCATCGTTCCGGGCTAATTAACCCGCACACAGTTGAGCTAACACGCTTCATTGGGTGTGAACCTCCATACATTTGCTTAATCAGGCGGAAGCCCCAGTGTACATCCTTTCGGGTTAGCTAACCCGCACACGGTTGAGCTAACACCCTTCATTGGGTGTGAACCTACATACATTTTCTTGCAAGCCTTTCTTACTTTCATTCATTCATTAATGCATGCATTCTTTCATTACGTTTCTCTTTTCATTATCTTCCACTTTACATTACATAAAATTTTTCGTTTCATTCATTAACATTCAACGTAAAGCCACGGGAAAATAATCATTCATAACAAGGAACATGAAAAACATACAACATCACCATACAAGGCACCATCATACATACATAACATACCACATACATACCATCATGCATAAGCACCAATCATACATCATACATGCCCATCATATCGTCTATGACCTCAAAAGTCAAATTACATAAACCCCAGGGAATCCCCTCCCAAGTTAAAGCCTACATCTACCCTTTCCCAAAAATCAGAAAGCATTCTAGTCCTTTCGGGCGCATGAGCCCTATTTGGGCGTATGGGCACTACACAGTCGCATGGCCATCCAGGCGCATGAGAACACTTAGGCGTATAGACACTATGGGCGAATGAACACTTAGGCGTATGGACACTATGGGGCGAATGAACACTTAGGCGTATGGACACTATGGGGCGAATGAACACTCAGTCGCATAGCCTTCAGTCGCCATGCGTATGACCCTTAGTCGCATGACTTTCAGGCGCATGACCTTCAGTCGTATGGCATTCAGGCGCATGGCCTTTAGTCGCACGCCATTCAGGCGCATGGCCTTCAGTCGCATGCCTTTCGACCGTATGGCCTCCGGTCGCATGCCATTCAGTCTCATGGCTTCCAGTCGCATGAGCCCTAGCTGGGTGCAGAATGCAGCCTCTTCGAATCTGAACTGCAGATTTCGGCCCCTAAACCCTCTCTAACCTTTTCTAAGCTTAAACCAACCATTCTAAGCCTTAGAAACACGACCATAACATCATTCAAGTATCACAAGCCCAAACACGAGTCCCACCCGTTCGCACACACACACAAACACACACACGACGGGTTCAATACCCAACACAACCAAAAATAGTTTATGTATGCATTCCGGCCCCGAAATCGGTCAAAAACGTGTAAAAGAGGGTTCCTAGAACTCACCTTAACAGCCTCCTCGGGTAGAGCTTCCCACAAACCCGCTTGACTTCGATTTTTGCACTTGATTTTCAAGAAACCGAAGCTTTCTACCCTTTTTTCCCATTTTCTCCTTTCTCTGGCCGATTGAACAAGTGAGGTGAGGGGGGAGTGGGCGGCCATGCCCCCCCCTTTACACCCACTCTTCCAAAAATTTTATCCTTTTGGCACATTTTACCCCTCAACTTGGGTAAAATGCCTTTTCTCCCTTTTTATTTCTTTTTCTTTCTTTCTTTGGCTTTTAAAAATAATAATAATAGCCGGGTGTTACAAAAAAAATGTAGGAAAACCATTTGTAATAAAGTTTAGTTACAAGGTACAGTGTCATTTGTAACTTTTAAATATAACCTCATTTTAAATAATCTATGTTTAGATATTATTTGAACAAATAATGATTTAGTGAGTTAAAACAATATTTAAAGTCCATTAGGAAAACCTAAATATATTATTTGAATAAATAACGACTTAGTAAGTCAAAACAATATTCTAAGTCTATTTTATAAGAAAAATAACCTAAATATTATTTGAACAAATAACGATTTAGTAAGTTAAAACAATATTTAAAGTCTATCTTAGAAGAAAATTTTCCTAAATATATTATTTGTCTAAAAATATTTAATAAAAGTATTAAAATTGTTTATGAAACAAATTTTCAGGAAAATAATATAATGTCAAAAAAATAATAGATTTACAAACTGATTTTTTTTATATTTAAAAAAAAAACTAGATTCAAATTGAAGGCTTAAAAGCCTTAAAAACAAAACATGGGGTCCCCCAGATTCGAACCGGGGACCTCTTGTTTAGAGTCCTTCCATGTTACCGCAGAACCAAGGCCGCAGCCACGTTCTATTTTGGTCTGAAATATTCTTAAACTAAACTAATAAAATGCCCCCAAAACCCATGAACCCTAGATTCGATTCGAGCCAAAATTGACAGCCAAATCGTTGTTGTTAACGCTAAAGATCATGGGGCTTTTTGTAAGGCCCCGTTCCCGGGACGCCTACAGTTGGTCATTCATCGCACATAAAACATATAATTATATTTGTCTCATGAAAATATTGCAGCGGAAACATTCAAAAATGACATCTCATTTCATCATAAACACTTTTGCCAAATAATACATCATTATCCGATTACAAAATACATGTTTGCATTATATCACAAAAGCATTATAAATGGATGCCATCCCAAAAGAGCCGAGTAGCCTTGCAGTGCCATCCTCAGCAATCATTACCTGCCAACTGGAAAACATATAAAAAGTCAGCGTTGCTGAGTGAGTTCTACTTTTATAATAAAACATACTTTTCTTTCATATAAAACCGTTCGTTACTTTTGCATGATCACACATCATACGTACACATAGATAATATCTTTATTATCTCCTTCATTCATCCATTCATTCGTTCAATATAACTTTACTTGCGCATCGGATATCATCCGTACCAATACCATATGCTACACCCCGAACAATTTAGCTACTGGGCCGAAGTCAATAATTGAACAGCTGAGCGTATGCCGCAGTACTAGAGGTAAGCGGTAGAGGTTCTACATAAATGGTCGATCACAAAGAAGGACCCGTTATCCGATACATGCAAGACTTTTCATTTCTTTCCACTTTACGTTACATAATACTTCATTCATTCATTATCATAACACGTAAAGCCACAGGAAAGATAAACATACATCATATTAAGGAACATATCATATACGGACATCATCATCATACAGGGCAACATCATACATACATAACATGCATAAACATGCAACATCATTGTCACCATGCCCAACGTACTTCCTAAGGTCATACAATCCTCTTACATGCTCTTACGGGAACCTTCACATCAAAACTTACATCTGCACTTTCCCCCGAAAGTCAGAAGTTGAACTACACTTTCCTTCGGGTGCAACAGCTCTATTCATGCGTATGGACACCCTTCAGTCGCATGGCCTCCATGCGACTGAACATCATGGGATTGGACTCATGCGGATGAACATCTATGCGAATGGACATCCAGTCGTGCGTATGGACCTCATGCGGATGGAACTAATGCGAATGAGCACCTATGCGACAAACCTCATGCGAATTGACTCATGCGACTAAACACCTATGCGACTGGACCCTCAGTCGTATGACTCCCCACTGGACTCCCAATCGTGCGAATGAACACTTAGTCGTACGATTGAACCCTCAATCGTGCGAATGAATCCCAATCGTGCGAATGAACCTCAATCGCCTCTCATTCGGCCGTATGGCCTTCATTCGGTCGCATAGCCCTAGCTGATGCAGGATGGAGTTCATCCCGAACCCAATCTACCATTTTCGGCCTCCAAGCTCATCCAAACCCATTCTAAGCCTAAATCAACCATCCTAGACCTTAGGAATGTATACCACAACACCATACAAGCACACACAAGCCCGGAAACATGCTCTAAAAACCATCACACGCAACACACCCAAATGGGTCAAACACGTACACATACAAAATCGGGTTTTGATGCTTTCCAGCCCCAAAATCGGTTGAAAAAAAGTAAAAGTGGGGTCCTAGAACTCACACAAACGAGCACAACGACAAGGGCTTCGATTTGGCTTGCTACACGACGATTTTGGACACTCGAACCACCCGAACCGACCCTTTCTTCCTCTTTTCTTCCTTTCTCTCTTCTCCTCTCTTTGATAGCTGAAAATGTGAGTGTGGGGGAGAGGGTAAGGGCTGCCCTCTCCCTTATATACTCCCACTCTCCCAACTTTCTTTCGTTGGCGAGTTTGGTCCCTCGACTTTGGACTTTGTTTCTTTTTCTTCCTTCGCCGACTTCGAAATAGTAAATAACCGGGTGTTACAAGTCCACCCCCCTTAAATGGGTTTCGTCCCCGAAACCTGTTATTCTTCGAACAAACGTGGATAATGCTGTCTCATTTCCTCCTCAGTCTCCCACGTTGACTCGGATCCCTTCCTGTGCTTCCACTGTACACGCACAAGAGGAACCACTTTATTTCTCAGCCTTTTCTCTTTCCGATCGATGATTGCCACGGGTTGCTCCACATAATTGAGTCGTTCGTCTACTTCGATATCCTCCAGTGGAACAATCATATCTTCGTCAGCTAAGCACTTCCTTAGATGAGATACATGGAATGTCAGGTGAATTCCACTTAACTCATCCGGTAACTCCAGTCTATAGGCCACCTCTCCTACTCGAGCGATGACTCGGAAAGGGCCTATATACCTTTGGCTCAACTTACCCCGCTTTCTAAAGCGGATGATACCCTTCCAAGGTGAGACCTTCAACATAACCCGGTCACCCACGTGGAATTCAATCGGCCTGCGTCGTTTATCAGCATACGACTTCTGTCTGTCTTTGGCTGCCTTCATGAAGGCTTTAATCTTCTCAAGATTCTCAGTCGTAGCCTCGATTACCTCGACGCTCCCCAATTCCTTCAGACCAATATCACCCCAGCAAACGGGTGTTCTGCATCTCCTACTGTATAGCATCTCATATGGAGGCATACCAATGCTGGCATGATAGCTGTTGTTGTATGAGAATTCGGCTAGCGGTAGGTGGTCATCCCAACTTCCACCAAAATCAATCACACATGCCCGAAGCATGTCTTCCAGTGTCTAAATGGTCATTTCTGACGGACCATCAGTCTGGGGATGATAAGCCGTGCTAATATGTAACCTCGTCCCCATAGCGTCGTGGAATTTCTTCCAAAATTTAGATGTAAACCGAGTGTCGCGATCTGACACAATGGACACCGACACACCATGACGAGTTACAATTTCCTTGATGAACAGATCAGCCAACCTCTCAGATGAATATGTCTCGCGGATCGGTAGAAAGTGAGCACTCTTCGTCAAACGGTCAACTATCACCCATATGGCATCGTACCCTTTCGGGGTACGCGGCAGCTTCGTAATGAAATCCATGGTGATGTGCTCCCACTTCCATTCCGGTATATCCAAAGGTTGAATCTTTCCATACGGCTTCTGATGCTCGGCCTTCACCTGCAAGCAAGTAAGGCACTTACTCACATACTCCACCACGTCACGCTTCATACCCGGCCACCAATAATCCTTCTTCATATCTTGGTACATTTTCGTGGCACCTGGGTGAATGGAGTATCGAGTCTTGTGAGCTTCATCCATGATCTTCACCCGTAGATCCCCAAAACGAGGAATCCACACACGATCGAATCGGGTTCTAACACCGAGTGTGTTTTCACCCAATTCCGCGACCAGACCTCTCATTCTTTCAGAGTTAAGATGATCTTCTTTCAGTGCCTCGTCTTGAAACTCTTTGACTTACTTCATTACATCAGAGGTCATGATCAGTTGATATGCTTTCACCCAAATCGGCTCGGGCCTTTCTTTCCGGCTAAGGGCATCAGCCACCACATTGGCCTTGCCCGGATGGTAGTGGATCTCACAATCATAATCCTTTATAAGTTCCAACCACCGTCTCTACCTCATGTTCAAATCCTTCTGCTCGAAGAAGTACTTCAGACTCTTGTGGTCAGTGAAAATGGTGCACTTCGTCCCGTAAAGATAGTGCCTCCAAATCTTTAACGCAAAGACCACGACTGCTAACTCCAAGTCATGAGTAGGATAATTGACCTCATGAACCTTCAACTGTTGGGACGCATAGGCTATCACCTTCCCTCTCTGTATTAATACACACCCCAACCCCGAGTAGGAAGCATCGAAATAAACCACCAGATCTTCACTTCCATCGGGTAATGACAGAACAGGAGCTTGAGTCAATCTCGCCTTCAATTCTTCAAACGCCTTCTCTTGAGCCTGACCCCATACAAACTTTACATCTTTCCGAGTCAACTTAGTCAGTGGAGAAGCAATCTTAGAGAAGTCTTGGATAAATCTCCTGTAGTAGCCCGCCAAACCCAAGAAGCTACGAATCTCGGATGGCGTCTTCGGCGACTTCCATTGCATAACCGCTCCACTTTCGCCGGGTTCGGGATTCACCACGTGACCCAAGAATTGAACTTCGCGCAACCAGAATGCGCACTTGGAGAACTTGGCGTACAACTTCTCCCTTCTTAACGTCTCTAGAACTTCCCGAATGTGACCGGCATGCTCTGCTTCGCTCCTCGAGTAAATCAGGATATCATCAATAAACACGATCACTGATTTATCTAACATCGGCCGACACACACGATTCATCAAATCCATAAAAGCAGCTGGCGCGTTGGTCAAACCAAAGGACATGACAAGAAACTCGTAGTGACCATAGCGCGTACGAAAAGTTGTTTTAGGGATATCCTGTTCTTTCACTTTCAGCTGATGGTAACCAGATCGAAGATCTATCCTCGAAAAGTAACTGGCACCCTGAAGCTGATCGAACAAATCATCTATGCTCGGTAAGGGGTATCGGTTCTTAATCGTCAACTTGTTCAGCTCACGATAGTTAATACACATCCTCATACTACCGTCTATCTTCTTCACAAACAATACCGGAGCACCCCAAGGAGAGATACTCGGTCTAATGAACCCCTTGTCAAGCAGCTCTTGCAACTGCTCCATCAACTCTTTCATCTCGGTCGGAGCAAACCGATACGGTGCTTTGGTGACAGGTTGGGCACCCGGTACCAGATCAATCTGAAACTCGATCTCTTTGTCAGGTAGCACTCCTGATAAGTCTTCTGGGAACACGTCTGGAAAGTCACACACAACCGGTACATCAGCTAGTTGTGGTGTTGGCGTCTCTACATCCTTTACATAGGCCAAGTAGGCACTACATCCACGCCTCATACACTTTCCTGCCACAACCATAGAGATCACTTTCGAAATCGTAGTAACCCGATCACCATGAACCGCCACTGAACTACCGTCAGGCGCTGTCAAACGAATCATCTTCTTGTGACACACAATGTTCGCCTTGAAGTCCGCCAACCAATCCATTCCAAGAACCAAATCAAAACCACTTAAGGTCATCACAAACGGTCTAATAGGAAACTTATGACCCTCTAGCTCCACATCACAGTTCTCTATCATCTCAGAAATCTTGGTAGACTTACCTATGGTAGTTTCTACATTAAAGGGCGCATCAACACGTCTACTACTAACAGGCAGCTTAGCACAGAAAGCAGCAGAAATAAAACTTTTACTGGCACCCGAATCAAATAACACAGAAGCTAAAGTTTGGTTCACCAGAAACGTACCGGACACGACATCAGGGTCCGTTCTAGCTTCCTCTATGTCATGGTGAATGCCCTGGCGCTCGCCCTCGGTCCATCACCTCCCGTCCTCTTCGCCCCAGAACCCTCAGCCCTCGGCTTCTTACAATCCCTGCTCATATGACCAGTTTCCCCACAGTTAAAACATTTGCCCGCCAGGCAATCCTTTGCCATATGCCCTGTCTTCCCACACTTGAAGCACACATTCGAACCCAGCCTACATTGTCCCGCATGCTCCTTTCCACACTTGCCACACTTCCTCGATCCCGCTCCCGGTGTGGCCACGCGGCGGTCATCCACCCATGCCTTTTTGTTCCCCGTCGAGGCATCACCCCGACCAAACCTTCTCCCATTCCAGTTCTGATCACCACCACCCTTATTATTTGCTTCAGTCACCACCACTTCCCGCTCATCATATAGCCTTCCGGCCAAATCGACCGCCGACCTAAAAGTACTTGGCCGGGCGGCGATCATATGCCTGCGAACATCCACCGGTAAGCCCTGAATGTACCTCTTGATCTTCCGAGACAGAGGCGTCACCTGATCCGGCACCAACCGTGCCATTTCATTGAATTTGGTGGTGTACTGCTGGTGTGTCATGGTTCCCGCCTCCAGCTGCAGAAACTCCCTCTCTATCTTATCCATCTCCCTGTGAGGACAGAACTCCTCAATCACCATCTTTTTCCAGTTCGGGCCATCTCATCCTCCCGACTGCCCGGTTACCCTCAGCTTGGACAATGTTGGCCCACCAGCATAGTGCCGAGTCCATAAATGAATGAGTGGCAAACTTCACCTTCTGATCTTCCCGGCACTCGCTGATGTCGAGAACAGCCTCCATCTCTCTCACCCATCGGTGAGCAGCGGCAGCATTGCCATTACCGTCGAAAGTAGGGGGCTTGCATCTCATAAACACCCCATAGTTACAGCCTCGTGCCACCTCTCGCACAGGATCATCTTCCTCTTCCTCGTCTTCATTATCAGAGAAAATCGTTTCGGGCTCCGGTTGCTCTCGTTCCCCCGAAGACCTGTTTCTCTCCTCTCTTTCTCCTTCTTTCACCGCCTTAATGACTTCGGTCACCACAGACGGTAAGATTGTTAGCATGACCTGGTGTACTTCTTGAACAGCAGCCTCCTTTACCGAGGCCCTCAGGTTTGCACTCTCATCCCCAGCTTCCGGATGAGGGGTCTCTGGTTCTTCAAGAACCACCTTTTCTACCCTTGGCCTTCCTTTTTTGGGTCGCAACTCAACATCAGGCCCGCCACGGCCTCCATCCCTAGAAGCTTTAGAAGATCTACCTCCAGCCATTCTCTAACTCACACCGAAATATTCAAACACCAACACGGTCATTCAAGGAACAACTCAGTTTATGTCAAGTATAGTAAGTCCCTACTTACAGTGGCCAGTTGTGATTAGCCACTTACTTTACTCTTCATACCCCAAGCATTACCTGACCTGACTACATCAGTATTTAAATCTACATACAACACATAACCACATACCATGCACACATAAAACCGGTTAACTTTAAGACAATACCTGATGGCACGCAGCTACTCAGTTTGGCATCCCATTCCCTTTTCGTCCCATTTTCAGTTTAAGTTAAGGATTATTTTGAAAATTTTACCCATTTCACTTAAACTTTGGCTCTGATACCAACTTGTAAGGGCTCGTTTCGGGACGCCTACAGTTGGTCGTTCATCGCACATAAAACATATAATTACATATGCCTCATGTAAATATTGCAGCGGAAATATTAAAAAATGACATCTCATTTCATCATAAACACTTTTGCCAAATAATACATCATTATTCGATTACAAAATACATGTTTGCATTATATCACAAAAGAATTATAAATGGATGCCATCCCAAAAGAGCCGAGTAGCCTTGCTGTGCCATCCTCAGCAATCATTACCTGCCAACTCGAAAACATATAAAAAGTCAGCGTTGCTGAGTGAGTTCTAGTTTTAAAATAAAACATACTTTTCTTTCATATAAAACTGTTCGTTACTTTTGCGTGATCACACATCATACGTACACATAGATAATATCTTTATTATCTCCTTCATTCATCCATTCATTCGTTCAATATAACTTTACTTGCGCATCGGATATCATCCGTACCAATACCATATGCTACACCCCGAACAATTTAGCTACTAGGCCGAAGTCAATAATTGAACAGCTGAGCGTATGCCGCAGTACTAGAGGTAAGGGTAGAGGTTCTACATAAATGGTCTATCACAAAGAAGGACCCGTTATCCGATACATGCAAGACTTTTCATTTCTTTCCACTTTACGTTACATAATACTTCATTTCATTCATTATCATAACACGTAAAGCCACAGGAAAGATAAACATACATCATAATAAGAAACATATCATACACGGACATCATCATCATACAGGGCAACATCATACATACATAACATGCATAAACATGCAACATCATCATCACCATGCCCAACGTACTTCCTAAGGTCATACAATCCTCTTACATGCTCTTACGGAAACCTTCACATCAAAACTTACATCTGCACTTTCCCCCGAATGTCAGAAGTCGAACTACACTTTCCTTCGGGTGCAACAGCTCTATTCATGCGTATGGACACCCTTTAGTCGCATGGCTTCCATGCGACTGAACATCATGCGATTGGACTCATGCGGATGAACATCTATGCGAATGGACATCCAGTCGTGCGTATGGACCTCATGCGGATGGAACTAATGCGAATGAGCACCTATGCGACTAACCTCATGCGAATGGACTCATGCGACTAAACACCTATGCGACTGGACCCTCAGTCGTATGACTCCCCATGCGACTGGACTCCCAATCGTGCGAATGAACACTTAGTCGTACGATTGAACCCTCAATCGTGCAAATGAATCCCAATCGTGCGAAGGAACCTCAATCGCCTCTCATTCGCTCGTATGGCCTTCATTCGGTCGCATAGCCCTAGCTGTGCAAAATGGAGTTCATCCCGAACCCAATCTGCCATTTTCGGCCTCCAAGCTGATCCAAACCCATTCTAAGCCTAAATCAACCATCCTAGACCTTAGGAATGTATACCACAACACCATACAAGCACACACAAGCCCGGAAACATGCTCTAAACACATCACACGCAACACACCCATATGGGTCAAACACATACACGTACAAAATCGGGTTTTGATGCTTTCCAGCCCCAAAATCGGTTGAAAACAAGTAAAAGTGGGGTCCTAGAACTCACACAAACGAGCACAACGACAAGGGCTTCAATTTGGCTTGCTACACGACGATTTTGGCCACTCGAACCACCCGAACCGACCCTTTCTTCCTCTTTTCTTCCTTTCTCTCTTCTCATCTCTTTGATAGCTGAAAATGTGAGTGTGGGGGAGAGGGTAAGGGCTTCCCTCTCCCTTATATACTCCCACTCGCCCGACTTTCTTTCGTTGGCGAGTTTGGTCCCTCGACTTGGACTTTGTTTCTTTTTCTTCCTTTGCCGGCTTTGAAATAGTAAATAACCGGGTGTTACACTTTTATTCCTAATGTTTAAACGAACATATTGGTGTGTTTGATTACCCGAATAATAATGGTATGATGGTGAACATGTCGTAGGGTAGTCCGCGACCAAATCGTGTCCAATTGGTGTGCAGATGTTTATGATTATCAAATTAAACTCGAGGGAAGCTTCGAATGTTGTTCTAGACTCAAAGCCCCTTGTTAATTTCATCTCTTGATGTGCAGAGAATAGTATTCAAGTAAGTTGCAGGTCGCGATGTTTAGAGAGAGTTGAATGTGTAATTTGTGTGTGTTTCATGTGCAATCGAGAGTTGTAAACGATTAGGTGTAGTTAGATGGTCGTTTAGGTCCATTTAATTGGATTATTACTGAGGTTTAATGCCCAAACGGCTATGGATTTAAGGTGCTACGGTTATACTTTCGATTGGGTGGTATCCGAAGTTAAATCCTCGATTCTTAGATACATTAACGTTCGAATCACGCACATGAAACGGTTTGAATCAGTTTTGGTTCATTAATCGACGTTTTTAATGGGTTGTGCGGCCGCCAGATTGTTGGCCGACGGTGGCCGGAGTAAGTCACCGGTTATACGGGGTTAGGGGTGGGGGGGGGTTGTTTGGGTTTTTAAATAATTTGCACAATTGACCCATGTAGTTTGTTTTGTTATCATTTTATGCTAGAAACTTCAATTTAAAGTTTCTAATTTGACACAAAGACCCCCTCAAGCTAATTAAACTTTTAGTTTTACTTATTCTTAGAACCTATTAATTGTTTAACTTTTATAAATAGTTAACTTTTATTATTATTTTTAACATAACAGCAAATGTTGTAATTACTTGTATAATTACAATTATTAGTCTTATTATTAGGATTATTATTAATATTATTGTTAATATTATTATTATTATTATTATAATCTATTAGTAATGTTATTATGTTCAATTTAATAGTTTAAGTTATTAACTTTTAAATAGAAGAACTAATTAATGTAAACAAAGAATCAAACATAAATAATCCACAAGTTCCATAAATGACAACAATAGTCCTTACAATAATAAGCAAAGTTAACTATTAGTTAAAAAAAATTCAAGATGTTACAGCCCGGCCCTAGCCAGGGGCGTTGCCCCTTGGACCCCACTAGGGGCTGTTGCCCCTAGGACCCTGCTGTCAGGGGCTGCCGCCCCCGAACCCCCGCTGTCCCGCGGAGGGTCGGTTATGTTTTATGAAGAATTGTACTGGTTGTGTATATGTATGGTAGTGAATGGTGTGTGATGATTATATGATGTTGCATGATGATGTGTGATTATGATATGTATGTTCATGTTATGCCTTCTTTATGTTCATTATTACGTATCATTCCGTGGCTTTACGTGGGATGGTTATGAAATGAATGTAAAGTATTATGTAATGAAAGCAGAAACTAATGATAATGAAAGAGGAATCTAAAGGATGAATGAATGCATGCATTAACGAAAGGATGAATGTAAAGTCTTGCAAACAAATGAAAGGAGGTGCACAACTGTAAAATGTTGTTAGCTCAACTGTGTGTGGTTTAGCTAACCCGTAAGTATACACACAGGGGTCTAGTATTTGTGACTGACCAAACGTATGGGATCCCTGTCGCTTGCCCCGGTACTGGTGCCAGGCTATGTGCGTAATGAATGAGGGTCTATTTATAGACTTCGGCCCAGTGCCCGCTTCGTGCCTACGTTTGGGGTTATGACATTGGTCCGGATTAGAAGTAAAGGTTAATGAATGAACGAATGATAATGAGTAACAAGCGATGAAATATGATAATGAAAGATAATATTAAGATTATCTATGTGTACGTATGATGCATGATCGCGAACGAAAGTAATGAACAGTTGTAAAAGGATATAAAGTATTTTATTTATAAAACTAGAACTCACCAGCAACACTGACTTTTTATGTATATTCTAGTTGGCAGGTAATAATTGCTAAGGATGGCACGGGCGCAACTACTTGGCAAGTTTTTGGAATGGCATCCATTTTATGTAACGATGATGTTTTTGTGATGTGATGCAAACAAATGATAATTTTGTAATGGTTGACAATGTTGTATTATTTTGCAAAAGTAATTATTTATATATGAAATGGTTTTAAGTATTTCCACTGCGATATGAAATGGTTTTAAGTATTTCCACTGCGATATATTTAGCAAATTTAAAGGTATGTTTTTTGTTTATGTGCGATGATTGTCCAACTGTGAGCGTCCCGGGAACGGGGACTTACATAAAAAAACAAAGTCATATTGGTCATACAAGCTCCCAGGAAGGATACTCACCTCGGCTCCATAATCTAAAAGTGTCTGCTTGATTTTAAATTTCCCAACTTGAATGGGAATAATTGGTGCTCCCGGGTCACTTTCTTCTTCTTTATCACCTTCCTTATTATTAACTACAACTATTTGAGGAGTAGAGGTTAAATCATAATCAATACATGTAGATTTAGGAATGATGCTAACCGAGTTTATGTGCATGTTCTTTGAACTTGAGGTGTGATGTTGAGGGTTCTTGGTTGTGTCACTTGGAAGCTTCCCCTGTTCCTGTCTGAAAATTTGTTCAGCTAATTGTCCTAGTTGCTTGGCAATGGCCTCAATGGTCTTTTCTTGCACCTCTTTTAGTTGCTTAAACACTTTCATCTCTTTTGCAAGGTCTTGAATTGTCGCAAGGATTGCATTGTCATTACCATTACTTGTAGTAGTCTTTTGTTGATGTTGTTGATTCCTTTGTTATTATTGACCTCCTTGTTGGTAATTCCCTTAATTGTAGTTATTCCTTTGGTAGCCGCCTTGATTGTAGCTTTGTTGTTGGCCTTGATATTGGTTGCTTCCTTGATTTGGTACCTGAAAAGAGGGATTCAATTGGTTAGTATTGTTACCATACCTAAGATTTCAGTGGTTTCTAAGACCGGGATGATAGGTGTTCTAACTCATGTCATATGTCTTCCTTTCTTCTTGGCCTTGTAATTTATGTACTTCTTCACTCTTCCCCAAATTCAAATAACATGTAGCCGAGGTGTGACCTATGTCATTACACGTGTCACATACGTTGTATTCATTAGATATGCGTGCCATACCAATCTTTCCAACCTTGAGGCTATCAATTTCTTGTTCCAAAGCTATGATTCTATCTATGACCACATGATCATTCACCATCTTCACACTTGACCCCCTCGACATTCGGCTTGATTGTGCATGCTTCTTGGAGATGACACTCATCCTTTTAAGAATATCCCAATCATCGTCTTCATGGTTCAAGGTGAATGTTCCTGCACTTGTGGAGTTTACATCTCTTGCATCCTCCGATGAAAATCCATCATAGAAAGCTGAAATCAACTGCCACTTAGCTATGCCATGATGTGGGCAAGTTCTCAACATCTCCTTGAACCGATGAAAAGCTTCATGGAATTGTTCACCTGATTGTTGTGTAAATCCTCGAATGGCTGGCCTTGCATCACTTGTCCTTTGAGATGTATAGTATTCATCCAAGAATTGTTACTGCATTTAAACCCAAGTGTAGATACTTGCCGATGGTAGAGATAGGAACCATTGTTTGGCCTTGTCTTTAAGGGTGAATTGGAATAAGACCAATTTTAACTACATCCACTGAAAAGCCTTGGCCACTAATGGTGCTATATGATGCCTCAAATTCGGATATATGCAAGTAGGGTTCTTCAGTTACCATACCATGGAAGTGCGGTAGAATTCCCAAACATTATAGTCGGACTTCAAAAGCTCGCCCCCTTTGTGTTGTTAAAACTATGGGAGATGAATTGATAGTAATGATGGGACAAAAGTGACTATCCACACCATGTGCTGGTACATGATGTTGTGCTCCTAGATTGGTAGGTATGCCATTAAATGGTTGACCTCCTGTAAGGCCCCATTCCCGGGAAGCCTCACAGTTGGTTAATCATAGCATAAAATCATTTTAATAGCAAAACTTTGCAGCGGAATAAAATAAAGATTCACTTAAAACTTGTAGTTCATATTGTAATCATACATTTATCTTTCAAATAGAATAAAAACATAGTACTTTGTCTTGAATTACAATAGAAAGATTTCATAAACAGGGATGCCATCCATTGCCATCCAAGTAGCTCCCAACCTGGTGCCATCCTCAGCATTAGCATTTACCTGCCAACTATTATGCATAAAAGTCAGCTTTGCTGAGTGAGTTTTAGTTTTAGATAATATAAGAAAATATAAACTTTATCCTTCTTATAATGACCACACATACATCATAATACATAACATTTTGCGTCTTAATAAGCATGTTCATTATCTTTCCTTCTTTCATTATCTTTCACTTCATTAACGAGATTGCATAAAGCAAGAGCTCTCTGTTGATCGACAACGAATGTCGACCCTTGTCGGTACACATGAAAACGGTAGCTAACCCCCGACAGTTGATCTACACTGCAAGGCACATAGCCTGCTCATGAACACGAATCCATCATCATCATACATCAAACTCACATAAGTGAAGTCCATCATAGTGCTTGCAAGACTTTTCATCATCATCATACGGGCCTGGGGTAACATTCGTTAAGTTCCACTTCTCATTAATATTATCTTCCACTTTAATATATAATACTTAACTTATTAAGTACACAACATACCAAGTACAAGTCATCATAAAACATATCTGACCCTTCGCGAGACAGCGGGGGTTCGGGGGCGGCAGCCTCTAACAGCGGGGTCCTAGGGGCAGCAGCCCCTAGTGGGGTCCAAGAGGAAACGCCCCTGGCTTGGGATCTAGAACTCACTTGGATATAGCACATTTATATAGCACATTTTGTTATAGAAAAATCGATCTTCCTGTTAAAACCTCTTAAATTCTTGTCATTTAAAAACATATATTTAGTATGCATAATAGCCCAAAACTAAGCTTTATAAGCTAGGATCAAAATACACTGCCTGCAGATAAGTTAACACTCAAATGGGTTAATTTCTGCCAAGATTCGCTGCCAATTTCGCTGGCAGTTTCGTTGACAGTTTCGCTGCCAGTTTCGCATGGTAGTTTCGCTACCAGCTTCGCATGGCAGTTTCTCCCAACTTTCGTTGGAATTCCATGGCTGCAAAATTACCTGCGAAACTATAGTTTCACAGAAAACTCATAGTTTCGTAGCTTGAGCACACAATTTCGCTGTATGCACAGACAGTTTCGCAGAACGCATAAAATTATGAACCAGCCCGTTATAACCCAAAATCGCAACTTTTTACGTCCAAACCCTTAGTTTATCATCCATGAGGCTATATCTAAGCTTTTTATATGATTTCATATGTAAAAATGTGACCTTTATATGATTCTTTGCAATTTTTCAAAACCCAAAACCCTAGAATTCGGGTTTGATCTACAGAAGGGTTTAGAGGTTGATTCTTACCTAGATTTCTTGCTCCTTTCTTATGGTTTGATGCTCTAACCCCAGATCTTCAATCCCTTATCCAAAGAAGCTCCAAATCTAGAGTTTTCTTCACTCTCTCTCTACTTTCTCTCTCTAGAATTTGGTGGCTTGGGTTGAGAAATGGAGAAGATGATGGCCGGTTAGGTGGCTTAAGGGCTGATTATGGGCCTTTAAGCCCTTAGGCTAATTTAGCCCATGACCCATTTCCTTCCTTTATTTTTTATTAAAAACCCATTAATTAAGCCCATTATCATTGATGACTCGTTTTGACTTTTCGGGGTGTTACACCTCCCATGTTGTGAACACCAGGTGGTTGGGCATAACTATCTCGATCATGGTTCGGCTGGCGGTTCCGATGACCTGGTTGATTTCCATAGTTTTCAAAGTCATATTAGTTTGACCCATCCATGTAGACTTGATCTTCAATCCAATCTTCCACATAGTTGGTGTGATGACTTCCTTCAGCTGAAAACCGATCCTCATTGCTATGATGACTACCTTTCCCATTATGATATAAACTTGAATTATGTATCCAAACATTGGGCATTGGTTGGAAATTCATGGGAGGAGGTTGGTTTTACACCCCTTGATTCACAGGGATCGGCCCTTGAGGTTGAGGTTTCATAGGTTGTGGTTGATGTGGAGGATCATTAGGTGGAGGAATCACGGGTAGTGGGATATCTCCCATAGGTTGATTAGGTTGTGATCCTCCTTGATTTTCCGGATTATTTATCATTCTTGAATTGCTACTTTCAGGTGTCCTTGAAAGTCTATTGAAAATCCATTGAGCTGTTGCTGATGATGTACCTTCTTCGGATCTTATTTGACCACGAAGTTGAGAAATCCTTGAAGTTGATGATTTGTGAAACAAACGATTCCCTCTTAAAGTCTTCTCAATTTCTGGATCAAAGTGCAATGGTTTGGTCCTTCCTGAAAATCTTGTATGCATTAACGTAATGGTTACCTGCAAACAAGAAAACACACAAATACCTTGCGTAAGACTGAACAAGAAAACATGTAAAAAGAAAAAACAGAAAAATAAAATCTTTTTGGGTTTTTTATAAATTTTTAAGAAAAGCAAATAAAATCAATTAAACACTAAGGAATTCCCCGGCAACAGCGTCATTTTGATCTGGATGTCGAGACTTGATAAAAAACAAGTTAATTTATCGGTCTTAGCTACCTTAGGGTAAGTAAGGTCGGCTCCTCAGGGAATATGTGAAAAGAGTATAATTCACGCGACTCGATTAACTAAAAGACACAAACTTTAGAATTAAAAATTGAAACTTTGAATGGATTAATGAGCAAAAGTGCATAAAGCAAGAAACTTTAGAACTAATTAACTTATATAATGAAAGACAATTACTTTCGGGTTTTAAATTCCGCAAGATCCACAATTGATACTTTTAAATTAGGGTTTCTAAGAACGTAACTTCAAGATGTTAACTTTTGATTAAAATGATAACAAAGGAAGAAGCTTTTACGATTCGTTCGTTCATAATGTTACCAATCTACCTATATCACTTTGTCTACTTTTCTTAATGAGCTCACGATGCAAGGAAACCGAAAACTGATAATCAAGCAAACAACTTTATTTATAAGCAAATTGTTTAAATCAATCAAAACATAAAATTTCAATCAATCACTTAATGTTCATTACAAAAACCTAATCATACCAATTGTCTCACTTGACAAGAATTATACTCCCGAAAGTAATCAAGAAAACCTAGCCACACATCATCTTCAATAAATCTTTAATCTTTCCTTGATAATGATGATCAATGATGTTAGGGAAGATGTTAGGAAGCTTGAAAGCACCTAAAGTTGTCATTCGACTTGGGTTTGATGTAGCTTAAATAAGCTTGAAGATCCACAAAATCCGAAAAGAAGTTGGGGACCGGCGTATCATATGCCCACATGGGCGTATAAGAAGCCCAAGAGAGGCTTCATATGCACAACTTTCTGCTTTTTCTTCCAAATACGCCCACTGATACACCGCTAATACGCCGCCCGACGTATCCAAATAAACTGGCGTATCATACGCCGGTACTCCTAATATTGTGACTTTTTTTTGTAAATATTGATATTTACATCTTCAGTCATTGTAGTTGTGTGTTTTGGTTCTTTTCATCTAAAATAAGCATCCTTTAGCTCCAAACACCTATAATTCAAAACATAAACAACTTGAACTCGTTCCACGAAAATCATGATTTAAAATCAAGCATTTATATCAATTAAACACCAAATTATTGACACGTGATCATTCATAGATACATATATCATTCCTTGCAATTCATTCATCATTGTGTTATTTATCTTTTCTTTCGTTCTTTCTTGTCTTTCCACTTTCCTTGATCTACGTCACTACCATCCTAGGACCTAGCCTAGATAAGTAGTAACAATGGATCCTATTACCATTCGATATATATATAAATGTAAGACCCTATTCACACGGCATAAAACAACGTATGTCAACGCCCCTAACGACATCAGCCATGCACATAAATTTGTGTACCGTCAGTTGAGACTGTGCGTTGCAGCCCCATTCCTTTCCATTGTCATAATTGCAAGAGTTTTGATTCACATTCGAGCCCTGCAAAATCAATATTTCAGATTCATTAAGCTTGGATCTTAGGATCATCATGTTCAAGACCTAGAAAGTCAATATTATTATGGGTGTATGTGTGTGAATCAAGGAACGAAAAGATAGATGATGATAACTAATATGATTTCATTGATAACATGATGAGATTACAATGAGATTCACAAGAAAAGAAATGAAGATCAAACCCACCCAAAGGAGGATTTTTTCTTAGGTGGTGATTCACACCATAAGAACACACACTCTAATTGCACTACTGTGTTCTATTTATATTATTCTAATAATTATTACATCAGTCCCTAACTTTGATTTTTCCTTATGTCTTGATTTGAGTTTGTCGTGTTGACTTTGTTTTGTATTGTTTTTCTCATATTTATCAACTTGGTCTCTAAACTTGTATGACGAGATCTTTAGTTGGCAATAAATGTGATTTAGAAAGCTTCAATTTATGTGTTTTTATGGTGTGAATCACCATCCGAGATATCCTCCTTTGGGTAGGTTTGATCTTCATCTTTGTATGAATTTTATTTTAATTTGATCATCAACGTCAATGTATTCATCTTATTATCATCATCTATTTCTAGTGTCCTTTGATTCACACACATACACCTATTTTTTCTTGGGAATGCAAGCTATAGAAATTAACAATATTAAAGCTTCAATCTTCTAGTTCAAGGATGATTGCAATCATCGATGGAGAGGGTTTGAGAAGGACAGGTGCTTCATAAGCATTAGTATTTCAAGAGGATAAGTCATTCAATTGGAGTGTGAAACTGAACAAGCAAAGGTGAAGCTAAATAATGCACTCATGGCTGAAGATGTGAATCTAATTATCCTAGCTCAAGTATACAAACGTTCGTTTACAGATGAATGCAATGTAAAGGTTTTGAGATATTAAAAGACAAACCAAATCACTTTAGATGAGAATGAAAAAATATATTTACCGATAACGAAGTAAAGAAAAAGGAGTGCGATTACAAGCTTAAGCTTGAATCAGTTATGGTAGAGTTACAAATACTTATATAATTTGTGTTAGAAAGAATCCATCTAATCGACGAATTACCTGAAAAGTTAACTCAAGAATGATTTGATATTTCAAAACCATAAATCATGATTCACATATTTCCAAACCTTAAAACCAAACCGAACCAAATCGTTGGTAGTGTGGTATGTTTTAATTTCAAACATTAATGGTTCAACTTCATTTTTTAATGATTAAAACTCGTTACTATCGATTTGGCTCACAACTTGACCTAAAAACCATCAAAACTTGATCGTGAACACACCTGTAAACAAGACCAACAACTCTCAAAGTTGAAATAGAACTTGAAACCTTAATACACAATGAAGAGTTGAATGAATGACTATATTTTAGCCTATCCAACAAAGATCTCGCCTATGATGCAACAGACCACATGCATTATAGTTTTGACGATTAATAAATAATAACTACTGATGTATAATATAAAAATAAAATGTATAGTACATAAACTTGTGTTACTTTAGTGAAACTATTTTTATGTAAACTATTAAAAATAAATACAAAATAAATTTTATGTTTGTTTATTATATTAATATATTAAAAAATACGCTCTACCTGGTTCCTCCACTGCAGGACCGTTTAAGGGCTGGTCACTTACAACACAACAACACAATGAGGAGAGATCTTTAAGACACTTAACAGATCAAATAGTGGACTAGTAACTTATATGTATGATACTAAGAACACAAGTAAAATATGAGACCAAACAAGATGCAAACAACACAAGTGTATGGTTTTCAAGAATGCGGTATATTGCTTTTAAGTTCTTTTACAAGTGTTACAAGCATAAAGAAAGTTATAAGAACATGAGATACTTTATACTACATCCTACAGACGACCATACTTAGAAGGCCAGCAGGAAACATAAGACTAGACAACAAAATCAAATGTAGAGTCAAAAGGCAGATTGCCTTTTGACTAGTGACTATGACATGCCATAGCTCACATCCTAATATATTACAAAAAGGATAAAAGTACATAAAGTAGAAAGCACAGACTCAAAACCTCAATGCACAGTTATCTAAAGCATGGACTTTTTCACCAACTCATGTAAGTTGGTGACTGAACAGGCGGAAAGGTGGTCCAGATTTATGGAAAAGTACATCAGATAAAGCATGTATTCAAAAGTCGTCGGAATAAATTTGTCTTCACTTCTTGGCTTCGGAAGACTTTGTCTTTGAAGCTTCGAAAGACTTCACTTTTGGCTTCGGAAGATGTTGGTCTTGGCTTCGAAAGATTTTACAGTTAGAATATTTGCTAGTGCATGGTGTAAAACTTCCGAAGCATTTCTACTCTGCACTTCAGTGTATGCATGCAGGAAAGACTTTGGATGTTTTGGGTGCATCAGCCTTATATGAAACCTTACATCCACCCTACCAGAACTCTATCTGACCCTACCCGGACTTTATACGACCCTACCCGCTTACACGTGTATCGTTTTATAAGTACTAATTCCACCTTGTACCCTATTTACCCATATAGGGTTCACCGATTCTAACAAAAAAACCAAAAATGTGCACCTCTAATCATGGGTGCTAAATAAAGGGCGATACTACGGTGGTCATAACTTTAGTATGTGAATTTCATTTATGGAAATCACCAACCATTTTGTTGATTCCTTGACATAAAGTCTTTATTGCTATTGTTTTCCATGGGGTTAGCAGAGTGGATGATGATTTTGTGTTGTTTCCTTATAAAGAGAGCAACGAAGGTTTGATAGCAAGAAGTATATGGCAGTTGCTCTGAGAAAATATGGTTTTAGGAGAGCGGTGCTGATAACATCTAGAAAACAAGAAAAAAATAAAAGAAAAACTTATTAACTCCATCCATATATACATATATATACATATATATACATAAATATATATATATATATATATATACATATATATATATATATATATATATATATATATATACATATATATACATATATATACATAATATATATATATATATATATATATATATATATACATATATATATATATATATATATATATATATATATATATATATATATATATATATATATATATATATATATATATATATATATATATATATATATATATATATATATATAATGTAGGAAAAGTTTAGAATACAAAGTGGTGTTTTCATGAGAAGTGTGCAAAATAGGGGTGGATTGTTTATGCAGGAAGTATTTACTTGGGAATGATAAATATCACATAATAGAGTGAAATTATCACGCAAGAAGCATGAATAATTATGCAACAACTTTGTATGTTTCGCACAGAAAACCCGCTTTGTACCGTAACTTTGTATATATATAGCAATGTTTAGAATAGAAAGTGTTGTTTTGTGAGAAGTGTAGAAAGTAATCTCAAATATTGAACAAAGAAATAACAGTTCAAACTAGAGATGAGAATATTCATGCAAGGAAGTAGTGTGATGGGTAGATTTGGAAATAGCCTACAATTGTTGACTTGTTTTCAAATTCTCTTAATTTTTTTTAACGCAAATAACTTTATTATACAACATTATTTTATTAAAATTACACCATATAGTTCGGAATAACAAAGTCAATTGTAATGGATTTTCCAAAATAAAAACGCCCTTAACGTGAAGTGTAACACCCGAAAAATTTTAAAAGAAGAGAAAAAGTAAAGAAAAAGAAAGAAAAGAAAAATAACCCAAGTTGAGGGGTTAAAGTTATACATGAACAAAGTTTTATATTATTTTGTATGAAAGTGGGTGTGGCCGCCCACACCCATGTTCCATCAAATTTCCATCGGATTGTAGAGAGAGAAAGAAGCTGAATTCTCTCGGTTCTAGAGAGAGGAGGAAGAAGAAGATCGATTTTTGGTAAGTTTTCTTGTGTTTTGTTTGGTTTCAATTGAATTTTCATCCTTCGGATCGAGTCTTATGTGGTTGTGTGTGCTTGGTTGTGTGTTTTGGTGTGTTTAGGTGTTTGAACTCCTTAAGCTCTCGGGTTTGGAGAAGTTTTGCCCTGAGGTTGCAAGAAGTGAGTTCTAGATCCCCGTTTTTTATGTTTTTAAACTTGTTGGGGCTGAAAATGCATGTAAATAACTTTTTATACGTTCGGTTTATGAACTAAAGTTTAATATTATGTTTATGCGTGTGTATGTATGTTTTGGTATGTTATGGTTATGTCTTCATGTCTAGGAGCCTGATTTAGGTGCTTTGAATGTTGGAAATGGGTTAGATCATGTTAGAAGGTGAATTTGGGGACTGAAAATTGTACAAGTAGAAAATAAATTGTCCATGCGCCCAAATAGTTCCCATGCGCCTAAATATGCCCAAACGCCTAAGTGTGTTGTCATGCGCCTAACTGTCCAGGTACTGGAGTCAGCTTCGTGCATAATGTTAGGGGTCTATTTAGAGACTTCGCCCCAGTACCAGCTTCGTGCACAATGTTCGAGGTATAGCACATGGCATTGGTTCAGATGAAAGTGAAAGATAATGATGAATGAACGAAGCGTACGATGCGAATGATGATAAAAGATAATAATAATTATTATCTATGTGTATGTATGATGTGTGATCACGAATGAAAGTAAAGGAAGGTTTTAGACGAAAGTAAATATTTTAAATATAAAACTAGAACTCACTTAGCAATGCTTACTTTTATGCATTTACAGTTGGCATGTAATTGTTGCTGGGGATGGCACAGGGGTGAAGCTACTTGGCAAATAAAGTCTGGCATCCATTTTATGCAAAAAATGATATTTTTGTGATGTAATGCAACTAAACATTATTTTGTAATTTTAGCAACGATGTATTATTTGGCAAAGTAAAGTTTAATGCATGAGATGGTTTTTGTTAAATTATTCCGCTGTAATGCTTTTAGTAAATGTTAATGTGTTTTTAAATGTTATGTGCGATGAATGTCCAACTATAAGCGTTCCGGGAATGGGTCCTTCAAAGTTCGTATCAGAGCCAATGTTTAAGAGAAATGAGTAAATTATTTTAGAAACCTAAACTAAGAATGGGACCAAATGGAAGGATGCCAGCCCAAGAAGCTATGTGCCATCAGGTATTTTTTTAATGTTAACCGGTATTATGTGCACGTGCTATTTGATTTTTGTGCTTTTAGAAGATTTGGATACTGATGTAGTCAGGATAGAAAATGCTTAGGGTATGAAGAGTAAAGTAAGTGGCTAATCACAACTGGCCACTGTAATTAGAGACTTACTATACTTGACATAAACTGAGCTATTACCTTGAATGATCGTGTTGGTGTTTGAATCCTATAGTGTGTAGAGGATGGCGGGAGGTAGATCTTCAAAGGCTTCTCGTGGTGAAGGTTGTGGTGGACGTGGTGCTGGACCACGGGTCACTAGAAGCAGAGCTAAGATGGGTAAGACGGCTCATGAAGAGCCCGAACCCCATCATCTGGAAGGAGGCGACGAGAGTGCTAATATGAGGGCCTTAGTGAAGGAGGCTGTTGTTGAAGAGATTCACCAGGTCATGCAGACGATCCTGCCGTCTATGGTGATTGAAATGATTAGAGCCATGAGGGATGATGAGAAGAAGGAAAAGAAGAAGACCTCTGAGAGAGGAGAAAGGGAGCAACCGGAGACTGAGATGGTTGTCTTGAGTGATGAAGAGGAGGAAGAAGCTATGCAAGAAAGAACACGAGGCTGTAACTATGGAGCCTTTCAAAGGTGTAAGCCCCCAACCTTTGATGGCAATGGCAACGCTACTGCTGCCCACAGATGGGTAAGAGAAATGGAGGCTGTGTTGGATATCAGTGAATGTAGAGAGGATCAGAAGGTGAAGTTTACTACTCACTCATTCATGGACTCGGCCTTATGTTAGTGGGACAACATTGTCCAGACCGAGGGTAGCAGGGCAATTGGGAAGATGAAGTGGGGTGAGTTGAAGAGGTTGGTGATTGAGGAGTTCTGTCCTTACAGGGAACTTGACAATATTGAAAGGGAGTTCCTACAGCTAGAGGCAGGAACCATGACACATTAGTAGTACACTACTAAGTTCAACGAGATGGCAAGGCTGGTGCCAGATCAGGTGACACCGGTGTCAAGAAAGATCAAGAGGTATATTCAAGGTTTGTCGGCAGATATTCGCAGGCACATGATCGCCGCTCGGCCAAGTACTTTTAGGTCGGTGCTTGATCTGGCCCAGAGATTGTACGATGAGAAGGAGGTGGCAGTGGTAGAGGTGAGCAAGAAAGCTGGTGGTGACAGGAACTGGAATGGTAAGCGGTTTGGACGTGGTGGTGTTAATCCAAGTAACAAGAGTGAAAGGGTGGTGACCGACGTGTAGCTACATCCGGTGTGGGGACGAGGAGGTGTGGTAAATGCGGAAAGGAGTATACGGGAGAATGTAGGCAGGGATTGAACATCTGCTTCAAATGTGGGAAGCCCGGTCACATGGCCAGAGAGTGTAGGGCTGTAAGATGTTACAACTGTGGGTGAAGAGGGCCATCTGAGCAGGGATTGCAAGAAGCCGAGGGCTGAAAGTTCCAGAGCAAAGAAGACGACCGGAAACGAAGGGCAGAGAGCGAGCGCTAGAGATTTCACGATGACCCGGGAGGAGGCTAGGACGGACCCTGATGTTGTGTCAGGTACGTTTCCAGTAAACCAAACTCTTGCTTCTGTGTTATTTGATTCTGGTGCTAGTCGGAGTTTCATTTCTGCTGCTTTAAGTGCTAAATTGCCTATTAGAAGTAGAAGCATTAATGAGCCCTTCGATGTAGAAACTACCATTGGTAAGTCCACCAGGATTTCTGACATGATAGAGGGTTGTGACATAGAATTAGAAGGTCATAGAATTCCTGCTAGACTATTGTGATGACCTTAGGCGGGTTCGATGTAGTCCTAGGGATGGACTGTCTAGCAGCCTATGAGGCAAATATTATGTGTCACAAGAAGATGATTTGATTGACAGCGCCTAACGGGAGTTCGATGACGATCTACAGTGATTGAGTTACTACGGTCCTGAAGGTGATTACGATAGCGGTGGTGGAGAAGTGCATGAGGCGTGGATGTAGCGCTTAACTGGCTTATGTAAAGGATGTCGACACATCAGTACCACAATTTTCTGATGTACCAATGGTGTGTGACTTCCCATACGTGTTTCCAGAAGATTTACCAGGTGTGCCACTGGATCGTGAGAGCGAGTTCCAAGTTGATCTGATACCTGGTGCCCAACCTGTTGCTAAGGCGTCGTATCGTCTAGCTCCATCTGAGATGAAGGAACTAAAGGTTCAATTGCAAGAGTTGTTAGATAAAGGGTTCATTTGAACGAGTATCTCCCCTTGGGGTGCTCCGGTATTGTTTGTAAAGAAGAAGGACGGTAGTATGAGGATGTGCATCGACTACCTTGAGTTGAACAAGTTGACGGTGAAGAATCGGTATCCATTACCGAGGATTGATGACTTGTTTGATCAGCTCCAAAGTGCCAGTTGGTTTTCGAGAATAGATCTTCGATCTGGCTATCACCAACTGAAAGTGAAGGAGCAGGATATTCCTAAAACAGCTTTTCATACGCGTTATGGACACTACGAGTTCCTCTTTATGTCTTTTGGTTTAACCAACGCGCCAGCTGCTTTGATGGATTTGATGAATCGAGTTGGTCAGCCAATGTTGGATAAATCAGTGATGGTGTTTATCTATGATATCCTAATTTATGTGAAGAGCAAGGATGAGCATGCTTGTCCTATTTTGAGAAGTGTTGGAGACGCTTTGAAAAGAGAAATTGTATGCCATGTTCTCCAAGTGTGCTTTCTTGCTACGCGAACTTCAGTTTTTGGGTCACGTGGTGAATCCCGGAGGGATTATGGTTAACCTGGCGAGGCGGTGAGGCAATGGAAGTCTCCTAAGACGCCATTTGAGATTCATAGTTTCTTGGGATTGGCGGGCTATTATAGGAGATTCATTCAAGACTTCTTAAAGATAGCTTCTCCGTTGACCAAGTTGACCCATAAGGACGTGAAGTTTGTATGGGACCTAGAGCGAGAAAAGGCTTTCAACGAGCTAAAGACGAGGCTGACGCAAGCTCCAGTCTTGTCATTACCTGAAGGAAGCGAAGACTTGGTTGTCTACTCGGATGCTTCTTATTCAGGATTGGGTTGCGTGTTGATGCAAAGAGGGAAGGTTATAGCCTATGCATCCCGACAGTGGAAGACCCATGAGGTTAATTACCCTACCCATGATTTGGAGTTAACACCTGTGGTCTTTGCATTGAAGATTTGGAGGCACTACTTATACAGGACAAAGTGCACCATCTTCACAGAACACAAGAGCTTGAAGTACTTCTTTGAGCAAAAGGATTTGAACATGAGGCATAAGAGATGGTTGGAACTTATCAAGGAATATGATTATGAAATCCATTACCATCTGGGCAAAGCCAACATAGTAGCGGATGCCCTTAGCCGAAAGGAAAGACCCGAACCAATCCGGGTGAAGGCTTATCAATTGGTTATGACCTCCGATATGATGAAGTAGGTCAATGAGTTTCAAGATGAAGCGTTGAAAGAAGACCGGATTAACTCCGATAGGATGAAAGGTCTAGTCATGGAGTTTGGTGAGAACACTCTTGGTGTTAGAACCTGATCTGGGCGGATGTGGATTCCTCGTTATGGGGATCTACGTGGAAGAATCATGGATGAGGCTCATAAGACTCGATATTCCATACATCCCGGTGCTACAAAGATGTACCATGATATGAAGAAAGATTATCGGTGGCCGGGTATGAAGCGTGTCGTAGCGGAGTATGTGAGTAACTGACTTACTTGCTTGCAAGTGAAGGCGGAGCATCAGGAGCCATACAGGAAGATCCAACCTTTAGATATACCCGAGTGGAAATGGGAGCACATCACCATAGACTTTATTACAAAGCTACCACGTACAACAAGAGGGTATGATGCCATATGGGTGATCGTTGACCGTTTGACAAAGAGTGCTCACTTTTTACCGATCTGAGAGCGATACGCTCTAAAAAAGTGAAGGGTTGAAACGTATTCATCTGAGAGGTTAGCGGATCTGTTTATCAAGGAGATTGTAACTCGTCATGGTGTATCGGTGTCTATTGTGTCGGACCGTGACACCCGATTTACATCCAAGTTTTGGAAGAGATTTCACGATGCGATGGGGACGAGGTTACATATTACCACGGTTTATCATCCTTAGACGGATGGTCAGTCAGAGTGAACTATACAGACGCTTGAGGTTATGCTCCAAGCATGCGTCATTGATTTTAGAGGAAGTTGGGACGAACACTTACCGTTAGCCGAATTCTCATACAACAACAGTTATCAAGCTAGCATTGGTATGCCACTATATGAGATGCTATACGGTAGGAGGTGGAGAACGCCCGTATGTTGGGGTGACATTGGTCAGAAGGAGTTACGGAGCATCGAGGTGATTGAGGCTACGACTTGGAAATTGGAGAAGATCAAGGCCTTTATGAAGGCAGCAAAGGATAGGCAAAAGTCACATACTGACAAGATACATAAACCGATTGAATTCAAGGTGGGCGATAAGGTATGCTGAAGGTCTCACCTTGGAAGGGTATCATTCAGTTTAGAAAGTGGGGTAAGTTGAGCCCGAGGTATATAGGGCCTTTCCGAATCATTGCTCGAGTAGGAGAGGTGGCCTATAGGTTGGAGCTTCCCATTGAGTTAAGTGGAAATCATCCAACATTCCATGTATCTCATCTGAGAAAGTGCTTAGCTGATGAAGATATGATCGTACCACTGGAAGGCATTGAAGTAGACGAGCGACTCAATTACGTGGAGCAACCAGTGGCAATCATTGACCGAAAAGAAAAGAGGCTACGGAATAAAGTGGTTCCCTTAGTACAAGTATAGTGGAAGCATAGAAAGGGATTCGAGTGTACGTGGGAGAGTGAGGAGGAGATGAGACAACATTACCCACAACTATTTAAGGAGTGATAGGTTTTGGGACAAATCCTATATAAGGGGTGGACTTGTAACACCCAGAAAATTTTAAAAGAAGAGAAAAAATGAAGAAAAAGAAAGAAAAGCAAAATAACCCAAGTTGAGGTGTTAAAGTTGTACATGGAACAAAGTTTTATATTATTTTGTACAAAAGTGGGTGTGGCCACCCACACCCGTGTTCCATCAACTTTCCATCGGATTGTCGAGAGAGAAAGAAGCTGAATTCTCTCGGTTCTAGAGAAAGAAAGAAGAAGAAGATCAATTTTAGGTAAGTTTTCTTGTGTTTGTTCTATTTCAACTGAGTTTTCAGCCTTCAGACCGAGTCTTATGTGTTTGTGTGTGCTCAGTTGTGTGTTTGGTGTGTTTAGGTGTTTGAACTCATTAAGCTCTCAGGTTTGGAGGAGTTTTCCCTGAGGTTGCAAGATGTGAGTTCTAAATCCCCGTTTTTTATGTTTTTAAACTTGTTTGGGGCTGAAAATGCATGTAACTAACTTTTTATTATGTTCGATTTATGAACCGAAAGTTTGTTATTATGTTTATGTGTGTGTATATATGTTTTGGTATGTTCTGGTTATGTTTTCATGTTTAGGAGCCTGATTTAGGTGCTTAAAATGTTAGAAATAGGTTAGATCATGTTAGAAGGTGAATTTGGGGACTAAAAATTTTGCAAGTAGAAAATAAATTGTCCGTGCGCCCAAATAGTTCCCATGCGCCTAAATATGCGCAAATGCCTAAGTGTGTGCTCATGCACCTAAGTGCCCATGCGCCCACTCCCCATGTGCCTAAGTTCCTTAGACGCCTGAGTGCCCATGCGCCTAAGTAAGGCTCATGCGCCTCAATAGTACCCATGCGCCTAAGTTGCCAATGCGCCTAAATGTTCTTGCGCCCGAGTAGTTACCATGCGCCTGCATAGTGCTCATGCGCCCAAATAATCCCAAAACACCCAATTGCCTTAGAAAATATTCTGAAATTTTTGGGGAAAAAGATTTTTAGGCTAAGTCTTGGAATGATTTTGGTGGTGATGTATGTAGATGTTTTGTATGTTTATGGCCTATTTACTTTATGTTCCTTATTACGTATTATTCCGTAGCTTTACGTGGTGTGTTTATGTTAATGTACGTAAAGTATTATGTAATGAAAGTGGAAGTTAATAATTTGACAATTGGAATGTAAAGAATGAATGAGAAGTCTTGCAATCAAATGAAAGGAGGTTCACAACTTATTAAGGGGTTGTTAGCTCATTTGTGTGCGGTTTAGCTAACCCATGAGGATGCACACATGGGTCTAATCCTTGTGATTAACCAAATGTATGGGACCCTTGTCTCTTGCCCCAGGTACTGGAGTCAACTTCGTGGACAATGTTAGGGTCTATTTATAGACTTCGGTCCAGTACCAGCTTCGTGCATAATGTTCGGGGTATAGCACATGGAATTGGTCCAGATGAAAGTTAAAGATAATGATAAATGAACGAAGAGTACGGTACGAATGATGATGAAAGATAATAAATATTATCTATGTGTACGTATGATGTGTGATCACGAATGAAAGTATAGAAAGGTTTAAAACGAAAGTAAAGTATTTTATTTATAAAACTAGAACTCACTCAGCAACGCTGACTTTTATGCATTTTAGTTGGCAGGTAATTGTTGCTGGGGATGGCACAGGGGTGAAGCTACGTGGCAAATAAAGACTGACATCCATTTTATGCAGAAAAGATATTTTTGTGATGTAATGCAACTTATTTTGTAATTTTAACAACGATGTATTATTTGGCAAAAGTAAAGATTAATGCATGAGATGGTTTTTATTAAATTATTCCGCTGCAATGCTTTTAGTAAATGTTAATGTGTTTTTAAATGTTATGTGCGATGAATGTCCAACTATAAGCGTTCCGGGAACGGGACCTTACAGGAAGACATTCGAAAAAATTATTAAGAGGCTTGATCAGAATTGAATGATAAGTTCTATAATTCTGGAAAAAAAAAAATAAAGGATGGAATGATTCAAATAACAATGAGATGTTCGAGTTCAAACATTTGGTTCGCAAACCAAAGCAAATACGTTGACTTATCAAAGTATTAGATCAATCACAATCTTAATGAAGACATGTGTACCTATAACTGGACACTCACCGCAAGGGTTCCCAGGTAAGGTAATAGATCCATCATTGATTTCGATTTTAGTGAATACCTTGCCTAGACAAAATACCCCGAGATATAGACATCCCAATCTTCCAGCATCGCATATTTTTAGTTATGAGACTCATACTTTGACAAGATTTGAAACCATAAATAACAATACAAAATTTGAGATTTGAAAACCATTTGATATATGCACAATGCTTTAAAATATGAATTTAGAATTGTGTATGCATGGATTGTTATCAAGGTATAATGGTTATTATATAAGGCATATCACATAAAGTCATATCTATACCTATAAGATACATGAGAGAAGTCATATGTGAAGTACTTAGTTATATTATAGGTCATTTCATTTCTAATAACCTAATTCCCTATAACCATGGCTTTGATACTAATCTGTCACATCCCAACCTATGGCGTAATTATCAGGGCGGACGAATGTGAATTGATTATCCATATCTCACGGTAATATATAAATAGAAATAATATTAAATGCCATTTTTATAAAATAACATTAATAAAATAATATATTACAATCAAACAATAATTCAAATAAACATAGCAAAAGTTTTTTATTAATTTAGGTCCAAGTTCTAACTGAGCATGAAGAAGTCTTCTAACTGCATATTTTAAAATCATGTGAAAAAGTAACGAGTTAGCTAGCGAATTTGCGAGTTAGTACAGGTTTTATCATACATATATAGATTGATTAAAATGATTGGAACACTTAAATTCACATAAAAATTGAAAAGCTTATAATGTAATAGTGTAACTTAAAATACAACCAAACACACTCAAACCTAATAATGAATTGACTTGGTTTGCAGACAAAGACTTGTGATAAAATATGTGAATCTAGTTTCATTCACCACCCAAATAATAATATGGGGTAGGTTTGTCAAACGAATAGATCGATCATTGTTACCGTGGTGGCATAAATTAATGATTGCGTTACCATCTGGTTGATCTAACTATGAACACATAATTGCAAGTAATAACACAACTTTGAATTGAACTTTAAAATAGATTAAAAATAAATAACAGTGATTAAATATGAATCACAAGATTGCCCCAATTAGTAAACATAATAAAATAGGCTATGAATACACACTTGGTAATTTAGTGTGGTTTCAATATGGTGTTTGCCCTCTTATGTATGGGTTAGATTTTAATTGTTTCGTGATCGATGGGTTTAATGTGTGATTCGGGAGTTTCATATCAATTAAATGCAATTACATTGTTTAGCTACAATATAATCTTGAGTTTGAAAAAGCATTGATTAGAATTACGTTCTAATAATCAAATTTCTCTATTTGGTTGATGATAAAATTGAATCTGATTGAAATCAATCTTGAAAACTTCGGTTTCAAATAGATGGGTTCGAACGGTCGATTATTTTGAATTCATTTGGTTCCAAGTTCGAAACAGGTTTGCGAGATGATGAGAGCGGTTTAATTTAGCTTTACTCGAAAGAAGTTGAGGTTTTGACCTTGTCATAGTTTGACTGGAAGGAGAGGTTGACAGGAAGGGGTAAAAGATTTTTAAAATATTTTTAAGTTTGTCCCTATAATTATATATGTTATCATTTTATGTACAAAACACTTTAATCAAGTTTTGAAAGCTAGATTTCAACCCATATACTTAATTAAACCCTACTTTAATAATTAAACAAACTATTACTTTATTAAGCAATAAAATCTTTATAAATATTGTAAACTTAGAAATTTACTTACTTATTTTAATTGTATATTTAAATCTCATAATTAACACTTAAACTTTATAAATTTATCAAAATTAGATTTTATAAATTATAAAATCATATTAAATTGATAATTGACTTATTTATAAAATTCGAATCACCAAAATAATTACAATGGTTTAAAAAATGAAAATGATTTGCATAAATGACCCAACGGATCGGGTTTACATTAAAAAATGGGTCAAATGTTATAGTACTCGTACTTTAAAAAATTTTGTCCCGCAATTTGTTTATAAGGAGGCTAATGCGAAAAGATGAGGGTACTTATATTCCATTTGGTCTAACATTCCCACGTGAACTCTCGGCCACGTTTAAACTCTTAACTTACTTTGACGATCAGTATTCGGCTATGCTTGAGTTGTTTGACTTCCCGATTCATGATTTCCATGGACTTCTCAACAAAGTGCATAGAATCATCCATTTAAGCTTCATCAAGTGGGAAGTGGAGATTTTCATAAGCAAGACATTTCTTTAGATTTGATACGTGAAACATTGGATGGACATTGTTAAGTTCTTAGGGCAATTCAAGCTCATAAGCCACTTTGCTCAAACACGTTGAAGGGACTCACGTCAGGAGGTGCCATCTTGATGTGGGTGAAATAACTATTATTGCATGAAAATTTGATTAACAGAAGATGAGAGTCCCAAGAGACACTAAAATCAATGACACAAGCTCGAAACATATCCTCGAGAGTCTGTATCGTTCTTTTAGTTTGACCCTTAGTTTGAGGATGATACACTATGCTAAGACTGAGATGTATTTCCAAAGATGCCTAAAGACTTTGCCAGAAACGGGAGATGAATCGACCATAACGATCGAACATGATGATTGGAGGAATAACATGACAACTAACTATTTGTTAGGTCTAGGATCAGTAGATCTAGTTCAATATGTATGGGCTTAGTACTTGAATTAATATCTGTAATTGTTGGATCTAGAAAGGCTGGTGCAACCAAAACCAAGTCACTTAGAAGATTTTGGTACAACAATCAAAGGACTTCCAAAGCTAAGTATGGAACATCCGAAGGAAGAAGGAGCTCTTCCGAAGACAAAGTGTAAAGCTTACTTCCGAAGGAAAACTCCAACTTCCGAAGACAAAGAACCTACTTCCGAAGATCAAGACTCAGAAAGAAAGATCTAAAGTCAACTTCCGAAGTACAGAAGTCCTTAAAGCCTCGGAAGTATAGAAGCCTCTTCCGAAGTATAAGTGGCTTCGGAAGAACTTGTTCTTCCGAAGCCAACTAACCTTCGGAAGACACTCCTATTATCCAGTGGACATAAGTATGGTATCTCTGACACTCCGCTGCAAATCTCTGAGATACTGCATGGCGTTTTCTCAAAAGCCATGTAGTTGACCATACTTTAATCCACTGTTTACCTTTTTATGTTAGTACAGTTGCCATCTTTAGTTGGTGAGAAAAGGTAAGTCATGGACATGTCATGACTACAATATCTTAGATAATACTTTATCTAAGATACCTTAACTTTAGCATTGTAGTATATGCTTTAGTTTTAGGTTTTCAGCTGGTATCAAAGTATATCCGGCTGTAGGATCTAGTATATATAGTTTCTCATTGTAACTCTTATTTGATGCTTGTAAGAGTCTTGTAATATCTTGAGTTGAGAAGTAATATATACAAGTGCCTTGAAAATTTATTTCTGCGTGTTCCTTTGCTACTTATTATATTAATATCAACTCTTGTAAAAGACATTACTTCATCTGATTTGAGTGTTTCCATAAGTGAGTTTGAGAGAAATACAAGTGTTTAAGTGACAAACCCGATCCTGCAATTGGTATCAGAGCTTTTTAGGCTCTTGATTGTGAGATCTTACCATCCTAATCAACCTGTTTTTCACTCCTCCTTATACCTCACTCAAAATGGCCCTTAACAAATCTGAAGTAGAGATGGGGACGATCCTTATACCTCACTCAAAATGGCCCTAACAAATCTGAAGTAGAGATGGGGACGATGACCAAAGCACCCATCATCACCCCTGAAAACTTCAGGTCTTGGAGCAGAAGAATGGAAGGCTTCATCAGGTATCAAGACAACAAGATGTGGCAATCCATTTTCAATGGCCCGTATAAGCCAAAAGTAGCTGGTGGAAACGGAACCATGATTGAGAAAGCCGTTGAAGATTATTCTGATGAAGACAGGAAGAAGCTTAACATAGACAGCAATGCTATGACTGTTCTTATGACTCTAATTCCAAACTCTATCATGGTGGGGTTTGAGCATTGTAAGTGTGCCAAAGAACTCTTTGATGCGCTTGCTCAAATGTACTCAAGCTCAAATGACTCCAAGAAGGACTCACTGAAGCAGCAGATCGAGAACTTGACCTATGTTGCTGGAGAGACTCTTAGCCAACAATATTTCAGGTACAAGGATCTCATTTCTTCCCTTTAATCTATGGGAATTGCTCATGAACTCTCCCAAGGAACCGGAACCCCACAAGGCCTCCACACATCCCTTTAACAAAGCACCGAAAGTCAACAGAAACAGGGCAAGGAGTCAAGAAGAGACTGGGAGCTTCATGAAGAAGGAGGGTGGGTAAAATCTGGAACAAGGTATAAGAAAGATCGTAGATTGTTGGTGTAGATTGTTAAGAGGGGGTTAAAAGTACGAGCTACAATATGAGATTAAACCTGATACTTGAGTCTTCTAAATGTTTTTAAATCTGACTTTAAAAGGGCTGAATCTGACTACCAAAGAAAAATTAAGGAGTTAGAGAAACTGTGTCCCCTATTAAAACATGAACATACAAACTATAAGACTCAGATAAAGGATTTAATATCCAAATTGACTGAGGGTCAAGCCCAGCTTGTCACTGCTGAGGCTCAAGCCAGGAAGTATGCTATTTCCGAGCAAAACTTCCAAGCCATTCTTGCATCATCCTCTCACTCAAAACTTTTTTACCAACACAAAGTGGGTTGGGAACCAATGAAATTCTCCACCACACTCTTATGAGTCTATAAGACACCAAGGTTGTACTGAAGAGCAAGAGGTTCCATCTGCTGACCCACCTTCTCATGAGTCAAAGAATGATGCAACTATGGAGACCATCACATGGAAGAACCAGGTAATTATGCCCTCCCCTGCCAATGATGATCAAACCCTGACCACAGCAAAGATCAAAAAAGCAGAGCTAACGCAGCCAGAAAACTGCCAAGAAAGTGGCCGAGTCCAAGCTAAAGATAGACCAAAGCAAAAGGGTGTATTCATCTCAGCTGGGTTCCAGTGGTTGGAAATCTCTGATTCAGGAAAGGAGTGCAGTACCAGTACTCCTATCCTACCAAAGGATCAGAAATTAAGGAAAAGGTTGCTGATGAAGAGAAAAAGAACAAGAAACACAATACTCACATTCCCAAAAGGTTAACATTGCATACATAATGTGTGGTCTGCAAAACCACATGGCCAAAGATTGTTACTACAATCTTGCTAGCACACATTATGCAAATAATGTTAAAAAGGAAGAAGTCAGGGAAGGTTTCTCATTTGGACCATATCAAATGGTTCAAGTGATGAAAAAGGGAAAGCTTGTTTCCGAAGCAAGGCTTCTTTTGGAAGAAGATTCTTCTTCCGAAAGGAAAAAGGCTTCAGAAGCTAAAGCTTAAAGACTCAGAAAAACAAAAGAGTCCCCTTGAAACCTCCCAGAAGAAGACTGCTTCTTCGGAAGAAAAGGTGGTGAAGGTTTCTTCTGAAAAGAAAGAAGCTTCGGAAGAATATCCAAGCTACAAAAGCTTCAACAAGCTCATCCTCTATGATCAACCAAGGGATGGAATGGAAGATCAAGGAAGATGCTACAGCCCAAACCTCTTCTTCAAAGACATCCATTGAGCCCCCATGCATAAATTTTGGTTCAATTATGTCATTATCATTGGAAGAACCCAAGACCAATAAGGCTTGGGTTTCCAATCAAAACTAATTATATCTCACCTTATGTGCAGGGACATCCATATGACAAGAATAACAACATATGGATTGTAGATAGTGGATGCTCCAGGCACATGACAGGGAACAGATCTCTCCTTCAACAATTTCAATATTATGGTGAGGTCCTGTCCAGCTTGGAGTGAGGCCGGAGGATATATTTCTGGCAGAGGAAGTATGTCCAATGGAAAGTTAAAGGTTGACAAAGTTAATTTTGTCAAACAGCTTGAACACAACCTGTTAAGTGTTTCTCAATTCTATGATCAAAAGCATCAAATGCTCTTCACTAAACATGAATAAATTGGCTAAAAATAACTTGGTACATGGTTTGCCTAAAAAGGAATTTTTCTGTAAAGATAACTGTGTTGCTTGCCTGAAAGAGAAAAACAACACAGGCATCTCATAAATCAAAAGTTGTTAACTCCATCACCACTCCATTACACTTATTGCACATGGATCTATTTGGTCCCACAAGTATAATGAGCATTGGAAGGAAATCATATTGCCTTGTGATTGTTGATGATTTTACTAGATTTACATGTGTATTCTTTTTAAGAGCCAAAGATGAAACTGCTGAAACTTTGAAATCTTTAATTATTAAATATAAAATCAAGTTGATCACAGGTTAAAATAATTGGAAGTAGATCAAGTATGTGATGGTATGAAGTAGAAGGGCTGAATGTGAAGTTTAGAACCTAGATGAAAAGGTTCTTTCTTTCTTGACTCATTTGTAACTCAAAAAGGATTGCCAGAGACAATATTGTGCTCCCAGAACTCCTCAACAAAATGGTGTTGCTGAGAGGAGAAATAGGACACTTATTGAGGCTGCTCGGACTATGTTAGCTGATTCAAAGCTGCCTCTAACATTCTGGGCAGAGGCAGTCAGCACTGCATGCTTTGTGCAGAACAGAGTTCTTGTAGTAAAGCCACATGGAAAAACCCCTTATGAGTTATGGAACAAGAGGCCACCGTTCATTGGCTTTCTAAAGTCCTTTGGCAGCAGGTCTACCATACTTAATACAAAAGACAATTTGGTAAAATTTGCTGAAAAGTCGGATGATGCTATCTTTGTTGGGTATCTTCTTACTACTCTAAAGCTTATAGGGTTTATAATATTAAAAATCAACAATTTGAGGAATCTTCCAACATTGTAGTTAATGAGCACACTCCTTGTGTTAGGGGGAATGGCCGTGATCATATCTTTGATTTAGAATTGTTTCCAAACTATTCTAAACCATCTTGTGAGAATGTTTCAGCTGGAATAGGTGCTCAAAGTGACTCTGATGAAGATCAATTGTTTGAGCTTCCCAGACCTATTCCAAGTTCTCCAAGAGTTGCAGCAAATCAAGTTCCCACTATTGAAAGATCTGACAGTATAACCATCTCAAGAGATAGTGGTACTTCAACACGGGATTCTCCTGCTGACTTTCAAATCTCTTCAGGTGACCCTGCAAAACACCAGGCTGATGAAGGCATCATCTTGAAGGAATAGGAAACTGTTAATGATGCTTCACAGCAATCAAAGGATGATGTTTCTCTTTCATTCAATCAGTCCTTATTGAATGAGTTTGAAACAACAGCTGGACCAAGTATTCAAGCTCCTGAGCAAAATATGTCCAATTTGGACTTATCTTTGCAACTGGAGGTGATTCCTAGACTTAGGATTCATAACACTCATCCAGCTGAAAACATCATTGGGGAAGTCTCTGAAGGCGTGAGAACAAGAGGACAAACTCACAATGGGAATGTCTGCTTGTACTCATGCTTTTTATCCCAAATGGAACCCAAGAAGGTGGAAGATGGCTTGAAAGATAGTAGCTGGGTTGAATCAATGCAAGAGGAGCTGCTTCAATTCAAAAGACAAAAGGTTTGGAACCTATGTCCGCTACCATCTGGTCAAGTACCTATAGGCACTAAATGGGTATTCAGAAACAAGAGAGATGATAGAGGCTTGATTATCAAGAACAAGGCAAGACTGGTGGTTCAAGGATACACTCAAGAGGAGGGAATCAATTATACTGATGTCTTTGCACCTGTTGCAAGACTTGAGGCAGTTAGGATCTTCCTTGCTTATGCTGCATCCAAGAATTTCACTGTCTACCAGCTTGATGTCAAGTGTGCCTTTCTATATTGGGATATAGATAGGGAAGTCTATGTATGCCAACCTCCAGGATTTGAAGATCCACAGCATCCCAACTATGTGTGCAAGTTGGATAAAGCTCTATATGGGCTGCACCAAGCACCTAGGCTGTGGTATGAGACATTGTCTCAGTTTCTCCTGAAGAATTTACACTAGAGGTACCATTGATAAGACTCTTTTCATAAGAAAGTCTGGGAAAGACATCTTGCTCTAAATGGTGTATCAGAAACAGAGGGATGATAGAGGCTTAATTATCAAGAACAAGGCAAGACTGGTGGTTCAAGGATACACTCAAGAGGAGGGAATCATTATACTGATGTCTTTGCACCGTTGCAAGACTTGAGGAGGTAGTTAGGATCTTCCTTGCTTATGCTGCATCCAAGAATTTCACTGTCTACCAGCTTGATGTCAAGTGTGCCTTTCTATATTGGGATATATATAGGGAAGTCTATGTATGCCAACCTCCAGGATTTGAAGATCCACAGCATCCCAACTATGTGTGCAAGTTGGATAAAGCTCTATATGGGCTGCACCAAGCACCTAGGCTGTGGTATGAGATATTGTCTCAGTTTCTCCTGAAGAATGGTTACACTAGAGGTACCATTGATAAGACTCTTTTCATAAGAAAGTCTGGGAAAGACATCTTGCTCGTTCAAGTCTATGTTGATGATATCATATTTGGTTCCTCAAATGACCAAATGTGTAAAGACTATAAGAGCATTATGAAGAAGAAGTTCGAGATGAGTTTCATGGGGAAGATGAACTTTTTCCTTGGAATTCAGGTAGAGCAATTGAAAGAAGGGTTCTTTATCAATCAATCTAAGTATGTCAATGATATCTTAGAGTGATTTGATATGAAGGATTGTAAAGCAGCAAAAACACCTATACCCAGAAACCACAATCTCTGCCCTGATTCTGAGGGGGAGGATACTGATCAACATCAGTACAGATCGATTATTGGTTCTCTGATGTATCTCACAGCAAGTAGACCTTATATCATGTTTGCAACTTGCATTTGTGGAAGATATCAGGCTGCTCCAAAGGTGCCTCACCTAATAGCTGCCAAGAGAATTCTTAGATACCTCAAAGGAGCACCTAAACTAGGTCTTTGGTATCCAAGAAATAGTGATTTTAATCTCTATGGTTACCCTGACAGTGATTATGGTGGCTGTAACATCAACAAGAAATCAACATCTGGTGGATGTCAATTTCTTGGTGGAAGGATCATCTCATGGCAATGCAAGAAGCAATCCTGTGTCTCTACATCAACTGCTGAAGCTGAATACATTGCTGTTGCTAGTTGCTGTGCTCAGCTGCCGTGGATTCAAAACCAGATGATAGACTACGGATTCAACTTCATGATCACTCCTATCCACATTGACAACAACAGTGCTATATCCATTACTGAAAATCTAGTGAAGCACTCCAAGACTAAGCACATTCGTATCAGGTATCATTTCATTAGAGATATTCATGAGAAAAATCTTATCAAACTAATCAAAGTTGACTCAAATGAACAACATGCTGATTTGTTCACCAAAGCCTTTGATAAACAAAGATTTAAATATCTCATTACAGATATTAGGATGATAAACATTGATTAGTTAATCTCATTTGAAAACCTTTTAATGTAAAGTCTCATGTCAAAACAATCTAAGCCCTGTTACAAAAGATCTTTTTCTAGATTTTATCTAAGTATGAATTCTTCCGAAGAGAAATTAACCCTCGGAAGATATTTTGCATATCTTCCGAAGCAAATTTCTCCCAGGATAATTTTCTTCTCGGAAGAGTGTTAAGTCTCGGAAGAAGAGATTGATTTCATATCAGATCTACTTCCGAAGCTTTTAACACACTCCACTTGAAAAGCAACATATACTCTCGGAAGTAATCAATTTACCTTCGGAAGTAAATTTGCCTTCGGAAGAATATTACCTTCGGAAATGCTTTATACTCGGAAGAAAGATTTTACTTTGTAACGGAAATCTTTTGGGCCCCACTCTGTAAAAGGTAAAGATTTTGTTAATGATGTCGGATTATATAAATGGACTAACCTTGTCGCCCATGTCACATCATCCACTGAAACCTCACATCGTCTTATCCAAAACCCCCTTTAAACCGACATTTCACCCATTTAAATACTTCCGGTTAATCACTTACATCCTTTTTACCCAAATTACTGACCTAAAAGCTTTCTTCATCTTCAATTTACCCTATTCCGAACTATCTTTCTGTAATCTTCTTCAATGGCACTAAACCCTCAGCACAACCAAGTCGCACTCCTTGATTCTTCAAGGGACGTTGACTTCTCAGACATCATCTCTTTTCTGACCCAATCTTCGTACTACACCGCTCTGACTGTAAACCCCACGATTTACTCAAACCAAATGTCTGAATTTTGGGCAAATGGTCAGATTGAAACCCTAAATGGGGTTCGTGTTATTCGATCGAGCATCTGTGGCCAGGAGTTGGTCATATCTGAACAGATCATCAGGGAGCATCTAAAGCTTCATGATGAGGGCGCTCCAACAGAATTCCCCAAAACAGATTTGGACAATTCTTATCTCCAAATGGGATATGGTGGAGATGTCAGCAGGTCAACTGTCTACAAATTCAACTTCTCTTACAAATGGAAGTTCCTACTACATGTGGTTCTTCACTGCCTTTCTAATAAATCTAGGGGATGGGATCAAATCTCATATGAACTTGGGTGCCTAGTTCATGGGTTGGTAAATAGCCTCCGCTTCAACTATTCAAGGTTTGTGCTGACTAACCTAATGGGAAATCTTCAAAGGGACACATTCTTCATGTATCACAGGTTTCTCCAGCACATAATCAACTGTGAGCTGGACCAGGGCAAGCTTGTCTGTGCAGCTGCTTTGACTGCTCCTCAAATGAGGCCGACCATCTTCAAGACTTTGAAGAGAGTGTCCACCAACTTCACCGGAAGAGATACTACACTTCTTCCAGGTATGGTTGAGCCAATGGCTCCTGGTGACATCCCTGTTAACCCCACAGGTGATGAACCCACACCAGCAACTACCCTCACTCTGCCAAATCTACCTTCTCCACCCATTACCTTTACTTATCAGAGACGTCACAAACGAACCCTTGTTCAACCATGCCCTTTGATGACTCTGAAAGAGAAATCATTGTGAAAGGGAAACCAGGGCGCCAAGAAACCACATCTGGTGGTGAGGATGAACATACAAGGTATGTTACCTCATCTCCCCATGATTCTTCAAAAGAAGATGAGGGAAGAATGCAACTCACTATTCAAGACCTACTTTCTAAAGTCTCAAATCTTGAATTTAAGGTTAGGACTTTAGAGGATAGGTCTGCCACTCAGCAACTTGAGATTGAAACTCTCAAGGCCAAACTAGCTGAGAAACAGATTGAGAGGTCTGTTAGGCATGTACCAAATCAGGTCTCCTTGACCTATTCCTCTAGCTCATCAAGCTCTCAGGATGATGCTACCAAAAAGGAGGACAGTGTTCAGAGACAAAGTCAAAGACAGGAGGAAACCCAAAGTCAAGCTCTCACTTCCTTGAGCTCAAAGTATCCAGTGCAACAAGCTGCAATTTTCCCTGAGCCTCCTCCAGTTGTTTTTCAAGTGGATCAAAGGATTCTCCAAGATCTTAATAGGTTCTTTAACAAGTTCCTATTGGAATCTCTTATAGAACAGCCAAGTCCCGATATGTCTGTGATCTACTTCGGAGCTCAAGAGCTTCAGAGGTTAAATGCACCTTCTACCACTATTGAGGAAGTTGGTCAACCTAAGGTCCAAGCGGAACCTGAGATTAACTTCGAAGGGGAAACAAGGACTGATGGCCCAGCAACTGAAACAGTTGGGACATAAAGTGTATTTTCACAGACTTCCGAAGCACAATTCAAAGCCTCGGAAGAACAATCTCAAACTTCTGAAGCTGAGATTGCTGCTGCGGAAGGACTATTCTCATTATCCGATGATCAAATAGTCAAAGATGCAATTCTGGAACTTGCATCTGAGGTTAATAGGGAGGATTTTCTCACCCAACCTTTAGCTTTGACATCAGCATTAACTCCAGCTCCTATCTCTACTACTCAACCTGAACCTTCCGTCCAAAAACCCCCAAAGTCTAGTACTTCCGAAGACATCAAAGGAAAGAGGAAGATGACTTCGGAAGAGCTTCAGGAGGAAGAAAGGTTGGAAAAGCTCAAAAGAAAAGGTAGGATTCCAACTTGAAAACTGTTAGCTGCAAGTACCAAAGCAGTTGCAGCCAACCAGGAGGCAGTCAACAACCGAAAAAGAGTAGAGATCATCGATAGACTTGTTGGTCTAGGGGCTGCAACTAAAGATGTACTCCTGCTACCATTAGAGGAGTTAACAGAGCTGGAAAAGGCAACCTTGCTGCTAAAACAACAAAAAGAAGAAGCTGCAAGGTTGGCCTTAGAAGAAGAAAGGGAGAGGAAAGAAAGAGAAGCTGATTTGCAGCTCAGGAGGGAAAGGATAACCTTCCTCACCTCTAGAGGTTTCTCTCAAGAAGAATTGTCTCCACATAACAATGATACGATCTTATGGCTTTCAACAAAGAGCAAGATCAAATGGAGAAAGAGAGAAAGAGAGCTGCTAGGGAAAAGCTATTGCAGAAGAAGAAGAAGGAAGAGGAAGCTGGACTGACTGCTGCCAAGAAGATAGGTGAGAAGGCCTGGATGAAGAGCTATCTCAAGGCTCATGGCTTCTCTGGCAGGCAGGTGGGTCCTATGTCAGAAAAGACTCTCCAGCAACATGTTAGTGACATTAAGGCTGACATTCGCGCGGGGAAGAGGAAGGAGATGTATAGAAGGGGACAGGGGATGACCTTCAAAGCAACCACTCAACCCAAACTCCAACCTCAACCTCAACCTATACCCTTTTCATTCCCAATCAAAACCGAACCAACCTCTGAACCATACACCCCAGAACCTACATCATTACCCCTACCAACCTCTTCACCTAAACCACCTAAACTACCCATCCTCCAACCCAAAACTTTAGCCAGAACCCAAACACCTCAACCTACCCATCAACCCATCAAACCATCCCCTCAGCCTTCTATACATCTATCCTTGGAAGAATTCAAGGCAGTCAAGACAAAGCTCATAAACTGCAGAACACTGAGCGATATCTCCTGTGAGGAGGATTCAGTCAATTTGACCTATGTTGACGGATCCTCAAGTTCCCTCACAAGAGATCAATTTCTTGATCTGCCCAGAGGAACTTTGGACCAAGCTGCAAATCTCCTTGGCCTCAATTCAGACTCTTTGAATGAGGAAGAAAAGAAGCTAAGGAGAAGGCTGGTGACTCTACTGGACACTAAGAAAGGAGACAGGGTGCCAAGACAACCTCTTGCACCTAGAAAGAAGATCATTATGTGGAGCTTCGAAGACTCTTCTCACAACTTTGTTGTTGAAAGAGAGAATGGAGAGCTCAACAGGCTGAGTGCCTCATCTTTGCTACACTTGAGCAGGTTTGACATTGTTGAGTTAGCAGAGAAGCCATTCTCCAACCCTTCAAACTCTGATGTAGCTGCTCGTATCAAAAATCATCTAGGCAACCTTCATATGCCCAAGCTAACTGCTAGAAGCAAGGTTGAAGAAGAGTTGAAACTGAGAGAGAAAGAGGAAAGGAAAGGATCAGCAACCAAAGGCAAAGCCTTTCTACAAATGGTTGAAGGTCCTGAACTTGAATCCATAGTTAGGTGGGAGTATGATTATAACTCCCGTCAACTAACTCTCTTTAGTGGGACACAACAAGGGGTACATGTCATTCAGAGTGATAGACTGGATCTCCTATCCACCAATGACTTGTACAAGCTTCTCAGCACCACTTCAGGGAAGAACAAAGAGACAGACAAATACCTTTTGTCCCTGGTGCTGAAGGCTTTGAGAAGCATAAATAAGTGAGGTTTTGGTAGCATCAGCCTAGGGGGAGTTTGTTGGATCTAGAAAGGCTGGTGCAACCAAAAGTCACTTAGAAGATTTTGGTACAACAATCAAAGGACTTCCAAAGCTAAGTATGGAACTTCCGAAGGAAGAAGGAGCTCTTCCGAAGACAAAGTGTAAAGCTTACTTCCGAAGGAAAACTCCCACTTTCGAAGACAAAGAACCTACTTCCGAAGATCAAGACTCAGAAAGAAAGATCTAAAGTCAACTTCCGAAGTACAGAAGTCCTTAAAGCCTTGGAAGTATAGAAGCCTCTTCCGAAGTATAAGTGGCTTCGGAAGAACTTGTTCTTCCGAAGCCAACTAACCTTCGGAAGACACTCCTATTATCCAGTGGACATAAGTATGGTATCTCTGACACTCCGCTGCAAATCTCTGAGATACTGCATGGCGTTTTCTCAAAAGCCATGTAGTTGACCATACTTTAATCCACTGTTTACCTTTTTATGTTAGTACAGTTGCCATCTTTAGTTGTTGACAAAAGGTAAGTCATGGACATGTCACGACTATCATATCTTAGATAATACTTTATCTAAGATACCTTAACTTTAGCATTGTAGTATATGCTTTAGTCTTAGCTTCCAGCTGGTGTCAAAGTATATCCGGCTGTAGGATCTAGTATATATAGTTTCTTATTGTAACTCTTTTTTGATGCTTGTAAGAGTCTTGTAATATCTTGAGTTGAGAAGTAATATATACAAGTTCCTTGAAAATTTATTTCTGCGTGTTCCTTTCCTACTTATTATATTATTATCAACTCTTGTAAAAGACATTAATTCATCTGATTTGAGTGTTTCCATAAGTGAGTTTGAGAGAAATACAAGTGTTTAGGTGACAAACCCAATCATGCAGTAATGAATGTTTGTAATTCATTATTGTGTATGCATTAAATGTACAGGTTAACCCATTTATGTGTGTTGATTTATGTATGGTTGCAGGTACAAATATTATACTTGGTCAATTTATGAAATTGACCAAGTGTAAGAAACATCTATGGATGAACATTTTGTTCTTCCGTAGATATGTTTCTTACAAGTAACCTTACATCCGAAGATCCTCTGCGGATGAACAACCAGAACTGAAGAACAAGTTTCATTCGGAAGAACAAGACTTCAACGGAAGAGCAAGACTTCTACGGAAGAACAAACATCTACGGAAGAACAAATTCCTACTGAAGACACTATTCCTGCGGAGTCCAAACACTTGTTATACAAGTGTTACAAGTGAACAAGGCAGTTATGCGAATCCCAAGAAATCCGATGATTCCTTAACTGAAACAAATCAAATCCCAGGAGATCCGGTGTTTCCTATAACTGAAACATCATTGTCTATATATATGGATCCTAGGTTTCGATTCAGGCACGATTGTTTAGACGATTGATTGATCGGCATTAACAATAGCAATACGACAATCACTTCAAAGTCACTAAATCAAACCCTAGCAGCCGTCACATCATAACATACTTTGATATTATTCATTCATTATATTTGTAATCATTAACTTATTCTAATGAAATACTTATTATTCATTAATTGTGTTTTGTTGAGTGTGTTCTTGAACATTTATTGATATTTAAAGTTTTTACAAACAATTAAACCAAATTAACGTTGATTCCGCAAACGTTGATTTGCCATCAACCGACACTGATAATTCGTGATTGCGATCCTTTGATTCACTGTAACGCCCCGAAAAGTCAAAACGAGTCATTAAGAATAATGGGCTTAATTATTGGGTGTTTTAGTAAGGTAAAGAAATGGTCATGGGCTAAATTAGGCTTATTGGGTAGTGGCCTATGGGATTAAAGGCCCATAATCAGCCCTTAAGCACCCAAACCAGCCTTCATCTTCCTCATTACAACCCTAGCCACCAAAATTCATAGAGAGAGAAAGTAGGGAGAGAAAGTGAAGAAAACTCAAGATTTGAAGCTTCCAAGGTTCAGAGATTGAAGATCTGGGTGTTGGAGCATCAAGATCTAAGAAAGAAGCAACAAATCCAGGTAAGAATCGACCTCTAAAACCTTCTGCAGATCAAACCCGGATTCTAGGGTTTTGGGTTTTGAAAAGTTGCAAAGAATCGCATAAAGGTCACATTTTTACGTATGAAAACATGTATAAAGCTTAGATTTAGCCTCATGGATGTTAAACTAAGAGATTGGACGTAAAAAGTTATGATTTTGTGTTAAAAACGGACTGGTTCGTAATTTTTATGCGATCTGCGAAACTGTATATGCATCCAGCGAATTTGCATATTCAATCAGCGAAACTATGACGACTTCCAACGAAACTATAGTTTCGCAGGTAGTTTCACAGACATGGCTTTCCAACGAAAGTTGGGCAAAACTGGCAGCAAAACTGGCAGCGAAGATGCCAGCGAAACTGCGAGCGAAGGTGCTAGCGAAACAAGCAGCGAAACTGCTGGTGAAACTAGCAGCGAAAGTGATGGCGAATCTAGCTGCGAAATTGCTGATCTTGCAGCGAAATTAGCAGCGAATTTAGGTAGAAATTAACCCTTTTAAGTGTCAGCTTATCTGCAGGCTATATAGAGTGATCCTAGCCTTCTACGCTTAGTTTTGAAGTTGGTCTTGGTATCCAGGTGAGTTCTAGATCCCCTATTTATAAGTTTTCCATGTTTTGGGGCTATTATACATACTAAATTTACGTTTTTAAATGACCAAGATTTTAAGAGGTTTTAACCGGGAGAATGATTTTTCTATAAGTAAATGTGCTATATAAATCCTTAAATATAAAGATTTTTCTATAAGCCCGGCCCCAGCCAGGGGCGTTGCCCCTTGGACCCCACTAGGGGTTGCTGCCCCTAGGACCCCGCTGTCTGGGGCTGCCGCCCCCGAACCCCCGCTGTCCCGCGGTGGATCGGTTAGTTTTTATGATGAATTTTACCTGGAATGATGTGTACTTAATAAGTTAAGTATTATATATATTAAAGTGGAAGATGATATTAATGAAAAGCGAAACTTAATGATTGTTACCCCCGGGCCCGTTTGATGATGTAAAGTCTTGCAAGCACTATGATGGACTTCACTTATGTGAGTCTGATGTATGATGATGGATCTGTATTCATGAGCGGGCTATGTGCCTTGCAGTGTGGATCAACTGTCGGGGGTTAGCTACCGTATTCATGTGTACCGATAGGGATTGGCATTTGTTGTCAATCAACATGGAGCTCTTGCTTTGTGCAATCTCGTTTATGATGAAAGTGAAAGATAATGAAAGAATGAAAGATAATAAACATGCTTATTATGATGCAAGTAATGTTATGTACTATGTTGTATGCATGGTAATTATATGAAGGATAAAGTTAATATTTTCTTATATTATTTAAAACTAGAACTAACTCAGCGAAGCTGACTTTTATGCATAATAGTTGGCAGGTAATTGCTGATGCTGAGGATGGCACACGGAGCTACTTGGGGAGCTATGGATGGCATCCTATTTATGAAATCTTTATTGTAATTTAAGGACAAGTAATATGTTTTTGTTTGCAATTAAAGGACAAATGTATGAGTACGATATGGTTTCTAAGTTTAAAATGAATGTCTAATTATTTCCGCTGCAATGTTTTGTTATTAAACTGATTTTATGCTATGATTGACCAACTGTGAGGCTTTCCGGGAACGGGGCCTTACATTCACAGGTGGTATCAGAGCCAAGTGCTCATTGATCTAGATCGATTGACCTATCGGTGTTAGTTGTGTTTAATTGATTTTAATTCCGTAGATTTGTCAGTTCTTACTGATTAGATCTATTGTTGTCGTTCAACCGCAATAGATTAGAGTAACTCGTATCTATATTCAAATCAATTGAATAGCAGATCTTGTTGATCATTCTCATCAATCAACATCATGAGCAACTTCAGTGGATCATCTTACTAACCACCGAAGTTGGAAACAAAAGCAGACTTCAAGTCATGGAAAATCAAGTTTAGGAATCATGTAAACTATACTGATTCTGACTTATGGGTCTCCATCACTGAAGGTCCTTATATTCCACCCACTCTTGGGCCGGATTATAACAACAAGAATCAACCAATCAGTACCAAAGATCTATCATCTGATGATGTCAAAAAGGTCAAAGTTGAGATCAAAGCATACAGTTTGCTTAGTATGGCTTTACCTAAAGAGATATTGATCAGGTGTGAGAACTACAAAACAACACACTCCTTGTGGAAGATACTTCATACTCTCTGCGAAGGGAGTGATGAGATCAGAAGCATAAGGAGAGACACCCTCAGGTCACAATATGAAACATTTCATCATATTAAGGGTAAATCAATTCCTCAACAACTTCATAGATTCATGCAGTTGGTGACTGAGATGAATATTCTGGTGTTGAAGTATACCAGTGAGGAATTAAACAAGAAAATGCTCCACACTTTGCCAGAAAGTTGGAAGCAAACAGTATCCATGTTCAAGAACACTATAGATCTGAAGTCAACTGGTCTAGATACTCTGGTTGTAAAAGTGGAAGCTCTTGAAATGGATGAAAAATCAAGAAACAAGAGTGTGAGAACTCATTTCTCACCCTATCACTTCAAAGAAACAAATAATATTGGAAGTGCATTTATTTCAAACAATGAAAGTGATAACTACTGTGCTTGGAGTGATAATGAGGAGGAAGTTAGCTTTTATGCCTCTAGACCCTCAAAGAAATCATCTCTAGATAAGAATCAAAAGGATAAAGGAAGAACTGCTGATAGAAAAGATACAACTGCAGCAACAGCTAAGTCTTCATATTCAAACAATCAGTCAGAACCAATTACTGTGATATTGGATTCTAAAGAACAAAAAAGCAGGCTTTGCAGCTTTTAGTTCTAGTTTTCAAGCATATCTGGGAAGCTCTCTAACGTCAGCAAATATCTGCCAACAAGACTTAGAAAAACTACATCCTGATGTAGTGGAAGAAGTGGACCTACAATGGCAGATGGCAATGATTTCTTATAGAGCAAAGCAATATCTCAGGAGAAATAAGAACTTGGCATCAGCAAGTAAAACATCAAAGATTGGTGTTGAAAAATCAAAGGTAAGATGCTTCAAGTGCAATCTCTATGGACATTTCTCCAGAGATTGTAATCAACAGTCATATCCAGAGATGAGACAACATCAGTAGCATCAACAACATCAGATTCAACCTCATCAACAATCAATTTCTCAAAGACCTCTGCACAGACAATCTCAACTGATCAATGCATCCCTACCAGCCACCAATGAATCAGCTGGACCTAGTAACTCAAAGGTGTCAGGGCTGATCATACTTCAAGATGGAACGTGTGACTGGAGTGTGTATGAAAAAGAAGTCTTGGAAGAGAATCAAGCATTGATGGCCCATATGGATCAACAAGTTCCTCCAATGGCAAGAGAGGTAAAAGAAAGGTTGTGTTCATCAACATGTGTTGAGGAAGTTGAACGCTATAGAGCCCATGCTCAACAGTTGGCTGACAAAGTAAAAGAAACTATGATTTTGAATGGATCCCATGTTAGAGAACATAAATTGTATCAAATCAAAATTAACACTTTGCAAAAGGATTTAGAAAAATTTGTTTCTGAAAACTATAGCCTAAAAGCCCAAGTTGAGCATCTGACCACTTGTTTAACAGAATCCATGGCTAATCATACGTCAACTGAAGTGAAACTTCAAAAGTTTCAATTATCATCTCAGCAATATGAGAAATTACTAAATTCTCATATTGAATCAAAGAAAAGGTCTGAGTTGGGTTATAATGCTGTTGCACCACCTATAAATGATAATTACACATCTTTACCTACAACAATGACCAACACTCTGTCAAATCATTTTGTGCCTAGCACCAAGTTTGAAACAGAATCAACTCAAATCAACATTAACAATGAACCTGAGGTGAGTGAAACTGAATCCTCTGAATCAGAATCTTTAAATCAAAATGATTCAGAATTTGATTATGATAATTGTGATGACTTCGATGATTCTGATGAACATGATGTTGATCAAATGACCACTGGTAAGAATGTTCATATCAAAACAAATATTCCAAAAGTGCTTGAAGAAACAAAGTTGCCATACCCTCCTAAACAAAGAAACATGCTGAAGACCATTTGCAAGAGAATAGCTCAATTGAATGAAGGTCTTCAAGAACTAAATCAGCAACAAGACTCATCCAGGAAATTTAATGATGAATCTGCTACTACTGAGGAAAGAGAGAGATCTAAGGAAAAAGGAAATAAAAAGGTATGAGCAGATCATCAACAGAAAAAGAACGTCTATCCTGTGTCAAATCTACTAAACAAGAAAACTTCAGCAGATGATCTACGGAAGAGAATTCTGTAACAAACAATCAAAAGATACATAAAGTTGAAAGAGAAGAAGCAAATCCAAAGCTGAAGAAGAAAGAACAACATCAAAAGTCAGCAAACCATAAGAATGATTCTGAAAAAGAATCAGATGGAAAATATTGCAAATGGTGTGACATGAAAAATGACAATACTGAAGAATGTTACTTCAATAGCTATTGTTCTTTTTGCAATATGAACAATCACATGACAGCTGAATGCTACTTCAACAAACATTGTGCCATCTGCAACAAAAATAATCATTCCACTCAGGAATGTTATTTCAACAAAAAGAACAAAACAAAAGGCACAAAGAAGAAAGAGTCAGATAAGTCTGAATCGGATACTCAATCTACTGATTGTGAAAAAGGTTCAAAACTGAAGAAGCCTGATCTGAAATCAAAGTCAAAATCAAAGGACAAAACATCATCAAGTGTTCATCCATTGAAGAAAAGACCAACTGTTCAGTAGTCAAAAAACACCTCACAAAAGGGTAGATTTGACTGATAAGGAATCAAAGGATGATGATGCATTTTTTGATAAATTTGAAAAGGGAATTCAAATACCTTTTTCAAAAACAAAAGATAGTGAGACATTTAAAGTTTCATTATCAAAACAAAAGTCTCAATCAATGAAGTTGAGTTGAATCAAGCAGAAATTAAGAAACAAGAACCTAGTTCATCAACATCTCATTCAGCAGAATCATCCTCATCTAAAACAAATCAGAATGAATCAACCAAATCTAAAACTGAAACTTCAAGACTTATTCATGAAGGAGTAACTATTCTAGACACTATTGACAAACCCAAGATCACTAAGACTTGGGTTGTCACTTCAACTGATTTATTTCTGAATGCAGGAACAATATTGGAGGGCTGACAACAAGTGGTATGTTGACAGTGGTTGTTCCAGGCATATGATAGGAAACTGTTCACTTCTCCATGATTTCAAACATAAAAATGATTCTTATGTGGCATTTGGTGGAGATAAATGGGAGGTAAAATTATTGGTGAAGGGATGATAACAAATGGTGTGCTCAAATTTGAGAAAGTAAATTACTATGAAATTTTACAGTATAATCTACTTAGTGTGTCTCAAATTTGTGATCAAAATTATACCACATTGTTTGACAATACTAACTGTTAGATTCTTAAGCCAGGATTTATTGTTCCAGAAGAATGGATCCTCCTCAAAGCAGCAAGAAAAGGAAAAACTTATGTTTTGGATATGAACAACACTTCACTCACAAAACATGAAACATGCTTATACTAAACTATTAGAAGATTTGTCTCAATTATGGCATAGAAGGTTTGTCCATTCTAATATGAAGAACATGAATAAATTGGTGAAAAATGACCTCGTCATTGGATTGCCAAACAAAGAGTTTCATTGCTCAACTCACTTTTCTTCTTGTTACAAAGGAAAACAACATAGAGTGTCACAAAAATCCAAAATTATCAATACTAATACTACACCACTGAAATTGCTTCACATGGATCTGTTTGGTCCTACCAATGTGATGAGCATTGGAAAAAGGCAATATTGTTTGGTGATAGTTGATGATTTCACCAGATTCACATGGGTCTTTTTCTTAAAACAAAAAAGTGAAACATTAGAAACATTAATGGACTTTGTGATCAAGATAGAGAATCAACTTGATACAAAAGTTAAAATTTTTAGGAGTGACAATGGTATTGAATTTGTCAATTTTGAACTGGATTCCTTTTGCAGGAGCAAAGGTATTGCAAGGCAATTCAGTGCACCAAGAACTCCACAACAAAATGGGGTTGCTGAAAGAAGAAATAGAACTCTCATTGAAGCAGCCAGAACAATGCTAGCTGATTCACAATTGCCCATCACTTTTTGGGATGAGGCTGTGAATACTGCATGCAATGTTCAAAACAGAACATTAATTGTCAAAGAACATAAAAAAACTCCTTATGAGCTCTTATTTAAAAGAAAACCATACATAGGATATCTTAAAGTCTTTGGATGTCATGTAACTGTTTTGAACATAAAAGAGTCATTGGGAAAATTTTAAGAAAAAGCATATGATGGTTTCTTTGTTGGATACTCTTCAACATCTAAATCATATAGGGTTTATATTCCGCAACATAACATTATGGAAGAGACTCCTAATGTATCTTTTGATGAAACTGTATTTACAAAGTCAGTTAAAGGTTCATCATGGTTATTTGAAATAGATGCTTTATCTAAATCATTTAACTATGATCATTTGAACAATGCAGGATCTGATGAAGTATGTTATCCATTTGTTTCACCTCATATGACTGAAGTAACCTTATCTTCTGGTCCTCCAAGGATACCCCCATCCTCGGTGAAAACATATCAGTAGCAGCAGATACTACATTTGGATATGAACATGGTGCATCCGGAGATGTGAATGTTGTCCCTTCAACAGAACCAGGCTCTCAAGTGAATACAATAAACATTGGAAATGATTCATGTCCTCACTTAGCATCCGGAGAAGTTCCTACGGAAGAGCAAAATGCTTCCGGAGAAGTTCCTACGGAAGAGTAAAATGTATCCGGAGAAGTTCCTACGGAAAACCAAAATGCTTCCGGAGAAGTTCCTACGGAAGAATAAAATGTATCCGAAGAAGTTCCTACAGAACAACAAACCAAAACTAGAGATGCTCCTGCAGCCCATACAGAAGACTCTCATGATCCTTCAACTCATGTTGAACATTTTGACTATTTCTTAAACTCTCAACCTGAGTTGGATCAGTGTGAGGCAATGGAAATGACTAACCTGGAATCATCTATACCAGTTGAATCAACTCTTTCAATGAGAATCCATAAGACTCATCCAATCAACAACGTCACTGGAAATCCTGCAAAGAGAACTACAAGGAGCCAAAGTGGTACTGCCAACCTTTGTCTCTTCAGTTGTTTTCTTTCTCAAGTGGTGCCTCCAAACATCACTGCTGCTTTAAAAGACAATAGCTGGATTGAAGCTATGCAAGAAGAGCTTCAATAGTTCAGAAAGCAAAAAGTATGGTCTCTTGTTGATTTTCCTGAAGGTCAACATCCTATTGGAACAAGATGGCTATACAAAAACAAACTGGATGATAGAGGGATCATTGTAAGAAACAAAGCAATGTTGATTGCACAAGGATACACTCAAGAAGAAGGAATAGACTATGATGAAGTTTTTGCACCAGTTGCAAGAATTTAGGACCATAAGAGTGTTTCTGGCTTATGCATCATATAAGAAGTTTACTATGTATCAGATGGATGTCAAGTGTGCATTCTTATATGGGAAGATCGATGAGGAAGTTTATGTGTCACAACCCCCTGGTTTTGAAGATCCTCATTATCCCCATAGGGTATACAAACTAAATAAAGCCTTGTATGGTCTTCATCAAGCACCAAGAAAATGGTATGAAACACTATCTTTCTTGCTCAAGCATGGCTACAAAAGAGGAACTATTGATCAGACACTCTTTCTCAAACAAGAACATCAAGATCTCTTAGTAGTTCAAATATATGTTGATGACATTATATTTGGTTCAACTAGTAAGAGATTGTGTGTAAATTTTGAAAAGCTGATGAAATCTGAATTTCAGATGAGTTCAATGGATGAATTAACGATCTTCCCTGGCCTTCAAGTTCATCAAAAATCAGATGGGATCTTCATCAACTAAGAAAAATACATACATCAAATTTTGAAGAAATACAATCTTGCTGAAATATCCTCATGCAAAACACCAGCATTAACAATTGATAAGATTGTTCCTGATCCTTCTGGAAAATCTATTGATCAAAAATTATATAGATCAATGATAGCTTCACTTATGTATTTAACCGCCAGTAGACCTGATATTATGTTTGCTGTGTGTGTATGTGCTAGGTTCCAATCTGATCCCAAGGAGTCTCATCTCAATGTTGTAAAAAGAATTTTCAGATACCTTAAAGGAAAACCAGGACTTGGTCTTCGGTATCCAAAGGATGGAGACTTTATACTCTACTCATACTCAGACAGTGACTATGGTGGATGTAACAGTAACAGAAAATCAACAACCGGTGGATGTCAATTCATTTGACCAAGGCTAGTATCATGGCAGTACAAGAAACAAACCAATGTTTCTGTATCCACAGCTGAGGCTGAGTACATAGCTGCTTCAGCTGGTTGCTCTTAAGTTCTTTGGTTGCAAAACCAATTGCTTGACTATGGTTACAACTTCCTTCAAACTTCAATTTATATAGACAATTCTGCTGCTATGTTTATCACTACTAATCATGTGCAACTTAGTAAAACAAAACATATTGAGATAAGATATCATTTTCTGAGAGATTGCTCAGAAAAGGGTTTGATAAAGTTAGTCAAAGTGGATACAACAAATCAGCTTGCTGATTTATTCACTAAAGCCTTTGACTCAGTCATATTTAACTTTTGGGTTGAGTCTCTAGGCATGATTAACTTAGGTTAATCAAATTAAACAAAAAAATATTATGTGTAATGATATTAAAGCATGACATATGCCAGGGAAATGAGAGTACACTATAGCTTTGCATATTCCTGAATACATAAATAACAATAAATCTCAACAAGTTTCTTGATATGTGAGTAGATTCATCTTGAGTGGAAACTACACTGAGTGCATGCCAAACATAATGCTAAGTGATTGTGTGTGGAAAACTTCATTTTGAGAATACAAAGTGAGTCTTATTCTAATGTGACCAAATCACTCATCTAAACACACTATGTAAAACACTTTATAATATCTATCTTTGCAAATCATACTCCCTCTGTTTTGTGTGAACAAAGACCAGGGTGTATGATCACCATACTGAATATCAGTTACAAAAGCTGAAAAGATCATGATCCTCATCATCCCTCTGTTTTGTGTAAACAAAGACCTGGGTTAAAGGCACCTCTGTTTTACGTGAGTAAAGACCTGGTGACCTGATGATGATCATATCTAAGCTCTCAAAAGAATCCTATGTGATCAATTGTATATTATCTTGAGCTTTTACAACATTACATTAATGAGATGCCAAATGCATCTCAAGATAGAACTTATAACTTAAAGTACATAGTTCTTAAGTGTGAAAAAGTGATGATTTGACTTGCAAAGGGAGGACAAAATCTTTGTGAATTGAATGTGAAGCCCATAACAGTTATTTCCAAATCAATATGAAAACATGATAATCAGCATGCCTAGTTGATACATGAGCTCTTGTATGGATTTATGTGGACAATATACTTGCAATCAGAACTTTGTTAAGGTATCAATTCAATAAAATAACTCATCAGGAAGAGGCTTAGTATTATATTATGATCCCATCATATGTGTATATATGTCTGATCATCATCATACAGTTAAAAGTCATGTTATTCCTCTTAAAGAAATTTATGATAAATGCTTAGTTTCACCATTAGTCACAAATTTAAGGGGAGTAGAATACATGAAGTTAAGCTTTTCAATCAGCAGCATTGTCTATCTCATTATCAATTTGAAGGAATTGAAATCTGAGCATCATCTTAGCTTCTGGATACATGAAAATTTTATTAAAATCATTTTAAACTTTCTTGTGCTAAATTGCCATGTATAAAAAGTCAACGAGGTCCTAAAGCAATAAATGGTTCTAACCAATGGACTTGAACCATACATACAACATATTTCTCTGCATTGTGCTATCTTAAGCATCAGCCAAAGCTACAACGTGGAAAACTTAAATGTTTATCCCTAGACTGGTAAACTACGGATGAACAAGATCAACAAATGTAATTTAATTTTACAGTTTGGTAATCTGTGAAAATGTAAGTTAAACTTCATCAGCAGATGTTGTTGATCCGTAGATATTCTGCGGAAGAATACGTTGAGGGTCCCACTTAATTAATGAGATAAAATTAATGTGTCTGAGAGTATAAATGATGTGGTTTGACTTCTCAAATTTATTATTCGCTTTTTCAGCACACTTTTCAGACCTAGAAAAACACACTCTCAATAAACTTTTTCCCCCTTCCTCAGCATTCAAATTTTACCAAATCAAAACATTAAACAAACATATATCTGTGTTCTTAATCCGCTGTTATTAAGGTAAAACATGTCGTAATATTCAAGAATGAACCATTTGATTCTTGTTTTATCTCACAACTGTTTGTATTCTCATATCAATAATGTGATACTAGCGAAATCTTTTTCTTATGAACAGATGGATAATCGATTTGTGAGAGAACACAATGTGTGTGCCTTCTTAAACCCTAATGATCCTGTTTTCAGAAGGGTGTCAAGAAATGATCAGATATCTAAGAAGATCGAGGCTGTTCTATGCCTTATCAGCAAAGCCTGTGATTTATCGATCACATATTACTGATTTTTGGAACTCTGCATACGTAGAAGAAGATGGTGAAGGTATTGTTGCTGATGTTAAAAATCGAAGGCTGAGAATCGATGAACAAACAATAAGAAGGGTTCTTGAGTTGGGAGATGTTGAAGCCGGACACCCTGATGTGTTCGAAAACGAATACATAGAGAAAGTTTTTCTCATGATGGGGTGTGATGGTGATTTTGAAAAGGGAGAAATCAAGAAAGGAAGACTCTGTAAGCCATACAGATTTCTCTGTCACATCTATCTGAAGTGCATTTCAAACAGTATATCTAGCCTTGATAGATTTTCAAGACATATCTCTTCTGGCATCATTGGTATTTTTGAGGGAAGAACCTACAATTACTCAAAGTACATCTTGAACTGCCTATGTGATCACATTTAAGTGCAGAAGGCTGATAAGATGTATATGTTTCCAAGGTTTCTTCAACTAATCATTAATGCGGATCTGCCTGGAACTTCTGTGGATGGTGGTGTGCTTGTTCTAGCACACCTTGGGAGATCTGTTCTGAACAAAATTTCTGGGAGATATGAAGGAGGTGACATGGACATGTTCGCACATGTGGTTGATGCTACTGCAAATATTCCTCAAGAGCTTGTGTGGGAAGATCAACAAGAGAACTCTCCAACCAACTCTGTTCAAGACACTCACTCACCAGATACATCACCCATACATCAGCAAACTCCAGCCAGCCAAAACACAGAACCAATCTCTCCTATCCACCATCAATCACTAAATCAACAACAAACAACCCAACCATAATCACCAGCCAGCCAAAACACAGAACCAATCTCTCCCATCCAACCCCAATCACCAAATCAGCTTCAAATACAACGTTATCAACAACCTCCAAATCCAGAAAATTCAGCCACTGAGAGCATTTACACTGGGGAGACAGAGTTAGCCTCACAAGCAAGTACAGTTAAACTGTCATTATCCAAAACTGAATCCCCTGTACTCTCAAATGAATCTGAACAAGCGATTGATAAATTACATGCCAAAGCCTACAAAAGAAGAAGATTCAATGCTGGACTGCTGAAGGGAACAACTTTTGATGAATTCACAGAAATCAGAATTTCAGAGCAAGATGAGCTAGACGTGGTGAATAACAACAATGTGTTAGACACACTCACCACGAAGAAAGATGTTCTGGGGATAAGCTTTGAGACTCTGAAGAAGTTCAGCAATATGAAGATCAACTACAAGTATGATGATCAGAAGACTGTTGTGTCTTACTTATACAACAAGATCATTGCCAGAGTAAAGGAACTTTCAGTTTTGAAGAACTGATTGCAAGTATCTAAGCCTAACGGGGAGTATTGTTAGGTCTAGGATCAGTAGATCTAGTTCATTATGTATAGGCTTAGTACTTGAATTAATATCTGTAATGAATGTTTGTAATTCATTATTGTGTATGCATTAAATGTATAGGTTAACCCATTTATGTGTGTTGATTTATGTATGGTTGCAGGTACAAACATTATAATTGGTCAATTTATGAAATTGACCAAGTGTAAGAAACATCTACAGATGAACATTATGTTCTTCTGTAGATATGTTTCTTACAAGTAACCTTACATCCGAAGATCCTCTGCGGATGAACAACCAGAACTGAAGAACAAGTTTCCTTCGGAAGAACAAGACTTCTACGGAAGAGCAAGACTTCTACGGAAGAACAAATCATCTACGGAAGAACAAATTCCTACTGAAGACACTATTCCTGCGGAGTCCAAACATTTGTTATACAAATTTTACAAGTCAACAAGTCAACAAGGCAGTTATGCGAATCCCGAGAAATCCGATGATTCCTTAACTGAAACAAATCAAATCCCAAGAGATCTGGTGTTTCATATAACTGAAACATCATTGTCTATATATATGGATCCTAGGTTTCAATTCAAGCACGACTCTTTAGACGATTGATTGATTGGCAACAACAATAGAAATACGACAATCACTTCAAAGTCACTCAATCAAACCCTAGCAACCGTCACATCATAACATACTTTGATATCATTCAATCATTATATTTTTAAGCATTAACATATTCTAATGAAATACTTATTATTCATTAATTGTGTTTTGTTGAGTGTGTTCTTGAACATTTATTGATATTTAAAGTTTTTACAAACAATTAAACCAAATTAACGTTGATTCCGCAAACGTTGATTTGCCATCAACCGACACTGATAATTCCTGATTGCGATCCTTGGATTCACACTATTATTTCAGGACCGGTGAAGGGAGTCAATGCAACAGTTTCAAAATGTGGAAAGACTATAACACTTAAGAGATCAAATAGGGAACCGGCTTATGATGAACAAAGAACACAAGTAAAGAACAAAACAAGAATAAAATAATATGGTTTTCAAGAATAATTCATTTTGCCCTCAAGTTTTACCAATGTTACAAAGCTTATCTAAACTGACAAGTACTTGAGATACTTTATACTACATTCTACAGCTAGCCATACTTTGAAGGCTAGCTGAAAATACTAATCTAGACAACAAGATCAATGTAAAGTCAAAGTTACTATGACATGCCATAGTTCACATCCTTATCTATTACAAAAAGGATAAAAGTACATAGGTTGGAAAGTTACAGACTCAACACCTTAATCTACAGTTGATAAAAGCATAGACTTTTCACCAACTCGTACAAGTTGATGAGTCTTCAAAGATGGCAGTGAAAAGGTGTTTCAACTTTTGTCAAAAGCATGTGAGATTAGACATGCCTCCTCTGTCTTTGGAAGAAATCAATCTTGGCTTCTGAAGACTTTGTCTTTGAAGCTTTGGAAGACTTCATCTTTGGCTTTGGAAGAATTGATCTTTTGGCTTTGGAAGAATTGGTCCTTTGGCTTTGGAAGATTTGATGCTTAGCATAATTCATTGAGTTATATCAAATCCTCCTTAGTAACTTCCTTGTACTTTACATGTGCATTGTGAGAGCTCTTTGGTTGCATCAGCAGCTAAGTGTAATCCTTACAAACTCCCCCTAGGCTGATACTACCAAAACTGAAATAGAACTTTAAAGCTTGATATTCATCTATTGACAGTCCTTATCAAAATCAATACCATTCCCTTCATCATCAGTTGGTTAGGATTCCTCAGACTTTCAAAGTACCTCCTCATATCATAGAGATCATGCAAAGGAAGGTCAAGTATGTTTTGCCAGAAGTGAACATCTTGACCCGTTTGATCTCTCATGACATACCATCTGTATGGGTTAGTAGAAAATGCCCAAGACAGGATGGGTCTCTCAGCAGCAAGAGGCTCTACAATAAGTGGACTTTGTTGAGCAGCCTCTTCTTAAGCACCTTTAGGAAGTTCTGACCCAACCTGAGGTGTAGAGGTGGATGCCTTGGACTTCTTCTTCTTCTTCTTCTTCCTCTTCTTCTTACTATCCCTTCTGATGGCCATCCTCTTCCTCTTTATAAACATTAATTGAGAAGGCTAGCCTTAAGTACCAAATGATTTTTATTTGTCCTTCACAGTTGGGTCCTTTTCCTTCAGAAGTTTAGAAGGATAAGGGTCAAGATCATGTTGTGGGTCGAAAGATGAAGTTGGCTATGATGCAGCACTAGATCCTGGTTGAGTTGTCTCTTGTGGTTGAACCTTGACCACAGCTTCAAGTGCAACCTAACTTGGTGGAGAACGCAAGTCAATCAGCTCAACCCTCTTGATCTTCTGCTTGATCACCCTAATGTGCTTATCCATGATGGATAGAGATATTGGACCAAGTCTCTTTCTAGAGAACCCATACAACTTCAAGAATCTCACCATCTTCTGTCTGTCAGCAAACTTCTTTTGATTTGCTCTAATGATGGCTCTTGACTTTGTAGCCTCCTCCCTCATCTTCCTCTTACAAGCCTTTTAAACTTTTAGTACTTCTTGCTCAAGCTGCTTGAGGCATTCAAATTCAATGTATTCATAGGATAAATGAAGAAGGGCTATTGCCTGATAGAGGCATGTGGCACTCAGGTAGGTTATCATGTTCTATCTGTCTTGTTCCCTACTTACCTGAGTTTCTTGCTCAGTAGCCATAGCCTCTGTCTCAGGGCTTTCTTAAACTGGGGAAAGGGTAGGAGCTTTGTATAATTTTTTTTCTTCTTTCTTCTTTGATTTTGAATAGCACTTATGCATCCTTAGCTTCCTTCCTCTCATTTAACAACTCCATGTTAGCCAGTTCATTCAGTTCTTACAAGGGAAGAGAGATGCGTTCATCAATATAATAGTTCCTAGACCTCGGATAGTTCAATATGGTTGCCCTCAACTCATCTTATTGAGTGCTTGGCCTTGGGACAGCCGTGATTGTAGCCTCCATAAGGCTAGGGGTCTCACTTCAACTCTCTCCCCTTGCTTTCCTCTCCCTCTCTTTTCTCCTCCTTAATCTCCTCAGAGGTTATCTTCCTCTTCCCTTTTCCAGTCACTAGCCTGTATGACTTAGGGTGGAGAGAGCTTTGGCCTTCATTGCTTGGTGTAGCACTTGAGCTCTGTCTAGAGAGAGGCTATAAGACACCTTCAACAGCTGGTGCCTCACTGAGGGTACTAGGTGTTAAAGCAGTTCCTATCTCAAGGTTCACAGGTTCAACTACTAGGCTCTCATTTAAGGTTCCCCCCTTAAAGCTAAGCTAAAGGTCCACCTTGTTGGGTTTGTCGGACCAAATCTTAGTAGTTTAACCTTTTAAACTTGAAAACACAACGGAATATATCCTTAAAATTATCATTTGTAATCTGAAAATTAAGGCACATATCATATCATCAACAAACCCAAGAACATAAGGATCATTTATATGTGTATGAACTAGCTATCAGTAAGAAATAACAACCAAAACAAACCATGGAACTACCTTCCAAAGGCTGCTTAAAAAACGGGATTTTTATGAAGAAAATGAGCTTCTTGAATGACCAAAACACCAAGGAGAGGTGTCCTCAAGCATCCATTACCACAAGCATCAAGCAACCACCTTTGTTGCTAGGATTTAAACACCAAAACCCAAAGAAGAGGCTGCTGGAACAACCTTCCAGCCGTGAGTTTCTTCAAGAGAAGGAGAGAGTATCTTAAATTTTGGGTTCTTGCATGTGAGAGAGAGAAGAAGGTTGAGTGTGTATCTTGTTCTTGGAGTATGGTGCATTAAAACAATCAAGACCCACTCCCCATAAAGGGGGCGGCCGAAAAGGTCAAGAGATGGGGTTTTTCCCCCCAAAACCAAACTCCAATTTTTATAAACTAGTTGTTTAAAGTAGATATATAATTAACCTTTTAATTATATAACACATACACACTTTTATTATTTGATGTTATTTAACTAAATTAAACAACATTACAAATAATATCCATGAACCAAATATCCATATAAGTTGTTCAATCTCATATCCAACTTGTTTAGAAAACCCATTTTCTAAATTGGTGTATTTATTTACTTGCATGATCATATCATCAATAAAAATTATAATTAGCGTTTGCTAAGCTTGTTATTGGGTATGACCCGACTTGGATCATAACGTAATAACCACATCAATGTTCTATGTGTCTTGGGCATAAAGAATCCAACAATCTCCTACTTGCACAAGATTAATAGAAGATTGATGCAAGCAGTAAATACCGCCTAACAACGGTTTACTACCCTTAATACGCATGACTGAAAGCCATTCAATAACATCATCCCCTTCAAGTATCCAACTTGAAATGATTTTGGTGAATCAATCATTTATCCTTTTGTTACAGATGTCATGTTAAATCCAAGGACATAGAATGATCATTCCTTGTTGATTTAACTTAATCAGGCCTTAGACATCTTGCTCTCAACGAATAAGAGGAACAAATTCCATCTTGACTACATACGTTTTTCACAATCACGTCGCGTCATATCTGAACATAGACTTATGTATTGCCCATTATTTTAGAGCAGTGAATAACTAGCTCATGGTATAACATTTGGTGAACATCAAAACCCAATATGTATCTCACGTCGAAGGATACCAAATGATATTCGCCTTTACTCAAATTTACTTATGATCAATCTAGAAGATTCCATGTAGTAAAATTGAGATGCGGGTCAGTCCAATATTTGTATCCCACAAATATCTATGAACTTTGGTAGCAACCAATTGCTCTATATTCATTCCTTATGAATATCCACCAATCCATGTTCATAATAGTCTTACGTTCATATTTGTTCCCACAAACATGACCGACTATGGACATTTAGAATAATAAACATATTCATGGATGTATACAAGCTTAAATGAATATAACTCAAAATATCACAAGTATATAAAGTGTTAAATATTACATTGTTCGAAACTTTTAAATACTAAACAGATCAATTCCAATCACTAGAATATCGAAGTCCTAAGGCACAAGTATGACTTTCATGATTTGCCCTTTCAAGGAGCTTCGTGAGTGGATCCGCAACGTATTGACCGGTGTGAACTTTACGAATACATATCTTTCCCTTTTCAACTTCATCCCTTATGTAGTTGAATTTCCGCTCAACGTGCCTAGCCTTTTGAAGTGCACAGGGTGCCTTGATTTATGCAATCGTACCCTTGTTATCACAAAAGGATTTCTAGGGGTCTTGAATGGTAGAGACCACCCTAGGTAGGCGATAAATTTCTTTATCCATGCAGCTTCCTGAGCTGCTAATGATGCGGCTATGTATTCGGATTTTCTAGTGGACAATGCTACTCCATTCATAATGAAGACATACCCCGATTGTGATCAAGAATCATCTCGAACGGTTTGGAAACTCGCATCCGTGTAACCCTTTACAACGAGTTCCTTTTCATCAGATCCGTATATTAGAAACATTTCCTTAGTCCTAAGGTATTTCAATATACTTTTAATAGCCATCCAATGGCTATTACCTGGATTCTGCTAATATCTGCTTGTCATGCTTAACGCGCATGACACGTCCAGTCTAGTGCATACCATCGCATGATGGATCCTATAGCTGATGCATATGGGATGTCCTTCATTTGATCTTGCTCATCCTTTGAGCTTGGACATTGAGATGTACTCAATATTGTCCCTCTTTGAATAGGTACCATACCTTTCTCAGAGTTTTCCATCTTGAAATATTTCAAGACTTTATCATAATATGCACTTTGGATTAAACCTATCAACCGCCTCGATCTATCCCTATAGATCTTTATTCCAAAATATTGCCGGCTTCACCGAGATATTTTATGCAAAAACAACTTCCAAGCCAGGTTTTAACACCTTCCATGCTTGGAATATCATTTCCAAAAAGTAGTATGTCATCAACATACAATACTAAGAATGTTATTATGCTCCCACTAGCCTTCTTATATACACAAGCCTCGTCAACGTTCTTGATGAAACCAAATTTCTTGATCTCTTCATCAAAACATTGATTCCAACTTCTCGATGCTAGTTTCAATCCCTAGATTGACCTTTTTAACTTACATACTTTATTAGGATGTTGTGGATCGACAAAACTATCAAGCTGAACCATATGGACAGTCTCTTCGAGATGTCCATTAAGAAAAGAGGTTTTGACATCCATTTGCCAAATCTCATAGTCATAATATGCAGCTATGGCAAATAATATTCTAATTGACTTTAGCATTGCCACAAGCGAGAAGGTTTCATCATAATCAACCCTTTGAGTTTGAGTGAAACCTTTTGCTACAAGTCTTGCTTTGTAAGTATCCAAGTTTCCATGTATATCCTTTTTCTTCTTGAAACCCACTTGCATCCAACCGGTTTGGAGTTAAGTGGAGGATCAACCAATTCCTAATCTTGATTGTCATACATGGATTGCATCTCAACGTTCATGGCTTCCAGCCATTTGTCACAATTCGAATTGGACATTGCTTCATGGTATGTAGTAGGCTCATCGGAGTCAACCACATAGCATCCATTCATAAAAAATCCATATCTTTCAGGTGGAATGCTAACTTTACTAGATCTACGAATGTTTTGTGTGCATTGATCAACCTCTTGATCATCATCAACAACCTCTTGTTAATTGCTAGTGTTAACCAATCGTGTATCGGCTTGTGGATCTTGATCCTCATCAAATTCCACTATTCTATACGTTATTCCTTTCATAAGGAACTTAGTTTCCAAGAACTCAGCCTTTCGAGCAATAATTACTCTTGCTCTGTTGGATCAAAGAAGTAGTATCCTATACAGTCTTTGGGATATCCAACAAATATACTCTTAGTGAATCGACTATCTTGGTCAGGGTCATATTCAATATACGAGCCACGGAGAGCATTGAGAAACCCCAAAATGATAGAGGTAGTGAGCTTATATCCATCATAGATTGAACCATATCCAATAGGGTTCGATTTCTCCTTTCAGACACACCATTATGTTGTGGTGTTCCAGGTGGAGTAAGTTGTGAGACGATCCCATAACTTCTTAGATGGTACTAAAAGCATCACTGAGGTATTAACCTCCTCTATCTGAACGAAGAACTTTGATAGTTTTATTGAGTTAATTTTCTACTTCATTCTTGAAGATTTTGAACATTTCAAAAGCTTCATGTTTGTGTGTCATCATGTACACATAACCATAGCGATTATAACCGTCGGTAAAGGTAATGAAGTATCTTTCATCATTTCTAGTCATTGTCTTAAAAGGGCCACATACATCCGAATGTATGATTCCCAATAAGTCTTTTGCCCTCTCGTTAGTGCCACTAAAGGGCGACTTGGTCATCTTACCTTGTAAAAAAGATTCACACTTGTCGAATGAAACATTTTCATTTGTTTTTCAAAAGACCATTCTTTTGAGGTGTTTGAATCCGATTCTTGTTTATGTGACCAAGACGACAACACCAAAGATAAGAATCACTTAAACCCATTTTAAGTTTCTTGGTGCTTGTTTGGTATAATGAGCTATCATAGGATGAATCATTATGAAACAATTCATAGATTCCATTAAAAGGCATAGCCTTGAAATAAAATACATCATCCATACAAACATAAATACCATTGTTAACAAACTTTAATTCATAACGACATTGTTTTAAACGGGAAACACAAAATATGTTCATAGTCAAACTAGGAGCATACAAAATGTTCTTAAGAATAAGTTCCAAACCATTTGAAAGTTTCAAAATATTGTCTCTTTGGGCTTCGACATCAACTTTTGCTCCGTTGCCCATGTAGAGACTTGTGTCTCCCTTCTTGAAGTGCTTATTTCTTTTGAACCCCTGCAACAAATTGCATATGTGAGTTCCACATCCGGTATCCAATACCCATGTGTTTGAAGAAATAACATTTAAACCAATGTGAATTATGAAAGTTGTACCTGAGGTTTGCCCAGCATCCCTCTTGTTTCTCAACTCTTTGCGATAGGTTGGACAATTCCTTTTCCAATGTCCTATCTCTCCACTTTCAAAGCATGGATCGTTCTCCGTTACCTTAGGCTTCTTAAGCTTAGGCTTTGGAGGTTCCGTTTTAGCCTTTCCTTTCCCCTTTCCTTTGATGTACCCCTTTCCTTTGGCAACATTTGCCTTGGGATCGGGGAATAGCCTTTTCTTATTGCCTCCCTCATTGATCAAGAGAACAAGTAGAACCTTTCTATCCATTCCTGCCTCGGTTGTTTTGAGCATTGCGTGAAGCTCACCAATACTCTTGTCCCATCCGTTCATATTGTAATTCATTATGAACGTCTCAAACCTTTTAGTTAGGCCATTAAGGATCAAATCCGTGGCTAACTCCTTTGAGACGGGACAATTAAGCCGCTCGAGGCGATCAACGTGGCTTTTCATCTTAAGAACATAAGATGATACCGATTGGGTTTCTTCCATGTGACACGCATGAAGCGCTCGAACCCTTATGAAGCGCTCTACCCTAGCTTGTTGAAGGAACATTTCCTTCAACTGGGTAATATGTCATATGCCCCAAGATGCTCCAAATCCTTTTGGAATTCAGGAATCATAGTTCCTAACATGAGGCAGGAAACCCGCATGGAATCCTCAGTGTATTGAAGCCAATCGTTATAGGCCCCAACATCCTCGGGGTCGGGTTGGTCACGAATAGGATCGTCAAGGACATAGGCCCTTTTCTTTTGCTTGAGAACAATTCTCAAGTTTCGATACCAGTCAATAAAGTTATTATGGTTAAGACGATCCCTTTCTAAGATTCTTCTCAGTGATAGGTTAGGGACGGTCGGGGTGGTAGCATTATTGTTTGCGGCCATTTCTATAAAATCACAAAGTTTATTTTAGTATTTCTGAATAATTGCATTTCAATTATTAATACCCTTTACACATCTCATAGACAATTAATAATTATAATCTAGAATCCAACGTTACATTTAAATGATGGTTAGGTGACCTTTATCCCATTATTTAAATTAACAAGGTAGTCAACATTTGACAATTGCAACCTATTGCAACTTCTAGCTTTATGGGATTGGTTAAACATCTTATGTTTAGTCGGCATGTAAAATCCCATCAACACCATTGTACGCCATGCTTCGGTGACCCTATGCACATGGTTTCCAATTCAAGTCGTCCTACTTACACACACGTGTGAGTTTACACATACAAGTGGTTAGGTGACCTTTATCCCACAAGTATGTTAAGCCCACCTCAAACACACAAGTTCCCTAAAAGTGGTTAGGTGACCTTTATCCCACAAGTAGTTCTCAAGTGATTCGAGTGTCGTGTAAAAGGATAGTGTTTAACTTGTTTCCAAAGGGATTTAAGTTTCCATTAATTCTAGTTATGAAAACTCTATGTACCTTGTATTCGCATGCTTTCAAATACAAGGTACCCTATGGTTCCTTTTTAATAAAACCTCTTTTATTTTGAAATCATTAATCCTTTTAATAACCTTTTATTAGTGACTTAATGACTAGGACCAAAAAATTTAGCTTGTTATGATAATTTATTTAGATTGTTAAGCATATCCATATATCAAACAATCAACATAAAATGAATAATCAAACAAGCATATATAAAACAACCACATGTGCATAACCATAGCCACTATGTTGACAACACTTGTTTGCCATCACAAGTGTTGTCATTTGGTCTTTCCTAAGGGTTGAACATAACACAAAAGATGAGATCTCCAAAGACCCCCACTTGAACTTGCATCCAAATGCTTCAAGTCCTCCTCTTCTGTCTTCCTTTTGTGCTTCCATCTTGTGCATCTTCTTTTTACAAAATTTATATCCTAATACAAATTTTCTCACAAAATAAAGCACACTTAATCTATCTATTACATTGCCATTGAATGAATAAATAAACTACATTCAAATACAAACACAAAAGAATAATATTACAACCCATTATGAATGAAATCAACCAAAACAAACATCCATTCAAAACCAAATCAACACAAGGTCAAGGCTAGGTTATGCACCAATATGAAACATCATATACAACATTCAAGAACCAAATAAATCCCCATATGACCCTAAATTTTCAGCCAACATAAACCAAGAATTTAAGGTATTTTTGTCCAAACAAAACACAATCAACCATTTGATATCTTTCTTTCAAGGTTTAATCACAAGCATGTTAGATATAACCTTGAAAGGTTGGGGATTTATATCATCACCACAAAACAGCCCCTATAAGGTTGTTAAAGCCCCATAAAACCAATTTTACAAGAACAAATGAAACTAGTCATTCACATATCCGGCTCTAGATGCCAATGTTGGGTTTGTTGGACCAAATCAAAGTAGTTTAACCTTTTAAACTTGAAAACGCAGCGGAATATACCCTTAAAATTATCATTTGTAATCTGAAAATTAAGGTACATATCATATCATCAACAAACCCAAGAACATAAGGATCATTTATATGTGTATGAACTAGCTATCAATAAGAAATAACAACCAAAACAAACCATGGAACCACCTTCCAAAGGCAGCTGAAAAAACAGGATTTTGATGAAGAAAATGAGCTTCTTGAATGACCAAAACACCAATGAGAGGTGTCCTCAAGCATCCATACCCACAAGCATCAAGCAAGCACCTTTGTTGCTAGGATTTAAACAACAAAACCCAAAGAAGAGGCTGCTGGAACAACCTTCCAGCCGTGAGTTTCTTCAAGAGAAGGAGAGAGTATCATCAATTTTGGGTTCTTGCATGTGAGAGAGAGAAGAAGGTTGAGTGTGTATCTTGTTCTTGGTGTATGGTGCATTAAAATAATCAAGACCCACTCCCCATAAAGGGGGCGGCCGAAAAGGTCAAAAGATGAGGTTTTTCCCCCCAAACCAAACCAATTTTTATAAACTAGTTGTTTAAAGTAGATATATAATTAACCTTTTAATTATATAACACATACACAATATTTATTATTTGATGTTATTTAACTAAATTAAACAACATTACAAATAATATCCATGAACAAAATATCCATATAAGTTGTTCAATCTTATATGCAACTTGTTTAGAAAACCTATTTTCTAAATTGGTGTATTTATTTAATTGCATGATCATATCATCAATTAAATAATAATTGGCGTTTGCTAAGCTTGTTATTGGGTATGACCCGACTTGGATCATAACGTATTAACCACATCCATGTTCTATGTGTATTGGGCATAAAGAATCCAACACACCTCAGTATCTAGTTGACTAACAGTCTTGCCTGCTAGCCTCTGTCTATATTTGTAAGTTCTTAGTCTGAACTCTTTAACCACCATTTACTGAATCCTCTCAGCTAACCTATCAGCTTGCCTGGTTTGACGTGGGTTGGCAAGTGGCAGATGAACTAAAGAAAGACTCTCATAGCATTTCAGGCTCTGAAAGTTGAAGACTTCCTACTGCCCCTGAAATCTAGAGAGTGCCAGGGCTATTGGTATACCCTCCTCAAATAGGCTTTGAATCAAGGCTTCCACATCAATGTAGGATAGAGGAGGTTGTTTAGTATGCAAAACTACAAATGAGGATGGTGAGGCCTCTATGTCCATACTCTGGGGAGAACTCGTAGGTTCTGTGATTGTAGGTAGCACTTTCTCCCCCTTTTTGGTAACATCACCCTCTTGCATAAGGGAGCTAAGGGTTAGGTCCACCACATCCATAGGTTCTTGTGGACCTGGTTGAGTTTGCCTGACAGGTCTCTTAGCTAACTTGCCTTTGAGATCGATGATCTCAAGTAGATGGTTACTAACATGTCTTTGTGATGTAGCCACCTGAAATTTCAGGTGACTTACCTTTGAAACTAAATAGATGCATGTTTTTTTATAGTTGTTGCACATTTAATTAAAAAAATCATAGGGGTGAGAGAATAGGAACAAAGTCTTTTTCCTTATCACCAGCTTGGGATTCTTGGCTGCTGGATTTCCCTTGCACCATGACAGCTTCAACAGAAGTGTCAATGGGCTGGGTTGCCATGGTTGAGGTCTTAATGATCTAATTACTAACAAAAGTGAAAGCTTCTTCCATATGGAATTCCTGAACATGTTCAAGGGAGTCAACCTCAATTTGGTTTGGATGATGTGGATGGAAATGGGTGATTCAGGAGCATTCATCTCTCCTTGAGTAGGGGTGGAGAAGAGGGACTTATGGTAGTACTAAAGCCCGTATCCTTATCATTATAGAATTGAAGTTCAGGGATGGGTTGGTTTAAGTCTAATGGTTGGGGATGGTAGCTTTCCCGTGAAGGGTGATCACTTGAGTTTTGAGACTTAGAGTGTTGGATTAAGGATTTGGCAATAAGCTCATTAGGTTGTGCATGAGGAACCTCAGCACTGATCAAAGTAGTAATGGGAGTGGTTTGCTCCTCAAGGGAAGTGGGAGCTCTTGGTTCCACTTCCTCATGTATGGGTGAGTGTATGGGGGCATGCACATCCTGAGTAGTTTGTGTAGGGGTTCGTTTGGATCTTCTTGAGTAGGTGAGGGTTATTTGTGGTTGTGTGGGTGGTGCATAAGTAGAAGGTGTGGGTTCACATTGGCTGGAGCTGTCAAGTTGTCACCTTGAACAATGAGCTCTAACATTTTTGGACCAAGGTTGTGTCTACCCCTGAGAAGCCAACAGTGGACTTTCTTATTGTTTTGAAGATGTCTGGCTTCATCTGTCTCAATTTAAGAATATTACTTGTTTCCCTAACTGTGAGCCCAGTTTACAGTAAAGAATGTGTTAAACAGATCTAAAGAACATATAATACTCTAATGAGTCCAAGTTAGCAAGCAGGTTTGTATAATAGACAAACTGTGAGTACTTGAACTTGACCCCTTGAACCATCATATGTACTATATAGGATAAGTCCTCATGAATCTGGTCCCAACCTCCATGTTTGTTAGACAGAGAGTCAATCATAACATGAAGGAGGTACCTCCATTGAGAGGAGACCTTACCCTTATTGAAGGTTCTCACTGAGTAGTCCCCTTCATAGCCCATCTACCGAAATGAGTTGTTGACAGGAGATTTTAAGAAAGACAACTCGCCTATTTCATTATCTATCCTCAGATGAGAGTTGATTGTCGCTGGTGTGATAAAAGTTGTCTTCCCCTGTACTGTGGCAGATAGTGGGTTCTCACCATCCAAGATGACCTCTTGGCAAGTCCTCTAAAACTCCAGGGGTTGATCTTCATATAGTGGAGGATCTTTTATGAGTGCAATGAGGTAGTTTGAGTGAGTTAAGAAGCGGCAAACATCTGCGAACCCTAGATATTTCTCAGATGATAATAGAGCAACTTGATTGTGTTGCCTATGTAAATGCATGGAAAAATATGGTTTGTTTTGGGGATCAGGGTTGGCCATTTTGAGTAGCTTAGAAGTGAAGAAAGCTAAGAACAAACACGGTTATTTGGTGAATTTAGGTTATGAACTTTTGCAGATAAAGGAAAAGGTGAAAGAGGGGTAATCGTTGTGGGTATATTTATATGATTGGATTCGACACAAATTTAATGCAAAAGGATAAACATTGAAATTTGCATGTCAGTACCACCTCTGAAAAAGTGCCCAAAAAGGTAGTTTTCTTGGAAGTCTAAAATCTTCTGAAGGTAATTTTTATTCAAAAGTTTTGAGAAAAACTTCCGAAGCCAATTTGACTTCGGAAGATATTCCTTAGCTTGATTAAAATTTAGTTCGGAAGAAAATTACTAGAGTATTTTTGCTTCCGAGATGTATTTGGTTTTAGAAGATATTAAATTTCAGAAGATTTATTCAAAGGATAAATTCATCTTCCAAGACTTAATTGCTTTCGGAAAAAAATTGTTCTTCAAAACATATAAGTACTTAGAAGCATATTTAAGCTTTGGAAGATATATGAGAATTTCTTACGAAGGCAAATTTTTTAGCAAGTAGTAATTAGTTTTAAAGACATAACTTTCTTCCAAAGTCAACTTAATGTCTTTAGTTTGAAAATATATCTTAAATTTTCAAAATTTTATGGAATATCATTTTGAAAAATTTCTTCCAAAGTAAACAGGGCTTATATAGATGATTATATAGACAACTTAAGACACACATATTTGGAAAAGTGTTGGTCCAAAACAATCGAATTACAGTAAACTTGAGAGGTTGAATCGTTCAATATCAACAATAAGAACAAACAACAAACAATATGATGATGAAGAAGAACCCAAAAGTATTCAAAATATAACAATCACAATCCAATACTAACAATATAACAAAGCTCAATATATTTTTGTGAAATCCAACTTACAATAGGCACTTGTAACAATGATAAACGAATTAGGGTTTTGAAAGGATACCTTACAATGAAAGAAATCAAATATATATATCGTAATGATAGTTTCGCTGACAGTTTCGTTGTCAGCGAAACTATCCTGCCAAACCACAGTTTCGCCCCGCTGAGACAAACAGTTTCGTCGGGTGAAACTAGCATCTTGCTAATGAGCGAAACTACAGTTTCGCTCATAGTTTCGCTGGGTAGAAAAACTTAACTAATTAACAAACTTACAAAAGTAAACTAACATTTAACTTTTTACAATCAAACAAAATCTAATCTAAGATGAGTCCAAGCTATACTTGATATTCAAAAAGTAATCTTGATTTTAGTTCAATAAAAATCTACTCAAAGTCAATCATCCTAATAGCTCATGCAAGATACTTAAATCTCCGCTCATCAAAAGCTTTTGTGAACAGATCAACATATTGTTCGTTTGTGTTAACTTTGACTAGTTTTATCAATCTTTTTTTTTAATAATTACTAATCAAATGATACCCGATATTTATGTGTTTTGTCTTTGAGTGTTGCACAAGAATCTCTTTAATAGAGATAGCACTATTGTTGTCTATGTGGATGGGATCCTCTTTGAAGATGAATCTATAGTCCAACATCTGATTCTAAATCCAGAGCACTTGATCACAATAGCTTGCAGCGATAATGTATTTAGCTTTTACAATTGATGCAGACACACATGATTGTTTCTTGCATTGCCACAAGACTATTTTTCCACCATGAAATTGACAACCCTCTGATGTAGACTTTACAGTCATGTTACAGCCACCATAGCCACTATCTATATAAGCATACAGATTGAAGTCGAAATTCTTTGGGTACCAAAGGCCTAGTTGGGGAGCACCTTTGAGATATCTAAGAATTCTTTTGACAGCTGTGACATCTTAGGGTTAGTTTGATATTTTGCACAAATACATGTAGCAAACGTGATATGAGGCCTGCTAGCTATGAAGTACATAAGAGACCCAATCATAGCCCTGTAGAGATGTTAATCAACACACTCCCCGTCAAGAACAGGTCCTAAGTAGTGATTTCTAGCTATGGGTGTCTTAGAAACCTTGCACACAGTCAGATGAAATCTAGTAAGTATGTCTTGCACATACTTAGAATCGTTTATGAAGATGTCATTGTCAACTTGCTTCACTTGAATTCCTAGAAAGAAATTGAGTTCCCCCATGGCACTCTTTTCAAATCTATTCTTCGTCAACTTCTCAAAGTCTTTGCAGAGCTTCTGATTAGTTGATCTAAAGATGACGTCATCTACATAAACTTGAACCAACATCAACTCATTTCCTATTCCTTTAATGAAGAGTGTTTCATCAATAGTACCCCTTTTGTAACCGTGCTGACAAAGGTACTGTGATAGTGTCTCATACCACTTTGTTAGAGCTTGGTGCAACCCATAAAGAGCTTTATCAAGCTTGCAGACATGATCTGGATCTGCAAAGCCAGGTGGTTGTTTGACATACACTTCCACATCCATCACCCATATAAGAAGACACACTTGACATCAAGTTGGTAGACCTTGAAATCCTTGGATGCAGCAGAAGCAAGGAACATCCTAACAGCTTCAAGTATTGCTACAGGAGCAAAAACATATATATAGTCAATCCCTTCTTTTTGTGTGTACCCTTGAATAACTAGTCTTGCCTTATTTTTTATAACAAGTCCTCTATCATCTTTCTTATTCCTAAAAATGCACTTACTACCTATTGTGGTCTTCTCTTGAGGAAGAGTACATAGGTTCCAAACCTTTTGCCTTTTGATTTGAAGCAGCTCCTCTTGTATTGCTTCAACCCAACTTTCATCCTTTAGAGCCTCATCAATCTTCTTAGGCTCAATATGGGACGATAAACAAGAGTGAAGACAAACATTTTTATCATGGGTTTGTCATCTCGTTCTCACCCTTGTCTCAACATTTCCAATGATGTTTGTGGTGGGATATGACTTGTGGATTCTTAGTTGAGAAATTATAAGTTGATTTGACAGATCTAGATTGGTGAAATTCAGATCTAGTGATTTAGTATCCCTCACCACATCAGCATATTTATCAAGAGAAACTTGATCTAATGAGTGAGTGACATCATTGATGTTATCTTCTGTGGAGTGGTTATCAACATCAAGGAAATATCGATCATTATTACCACCTTCATCTCCTCCTACATTGGAAACCCCTTCATTTGAGTTTGTACCTAAGTGTTGGAATTTGTAGGCACCTCAGACGTATCAGCTGAGGAGTTTGTCATAGTTGTGCTAACAAGACTTCCAACTGTAGGGTTTGTTACCACTGGAGTTGAAGTAGTGTTCTTACTTGGTCTTCTCAGCTCATATCTTGGTTTAGGATCTTCTATTGATAGACTACCTGTAGATCCTAAAACATCTCCACAAGATTTGTTAAAACAGTTAGTAATTAAATCATGATCAAATAGCCAATCAGGACCGGAACCTTTCATACTTGGTATGTGCTCATTGAATGTCATATTAGCTAACTCCTCAACTACTTTGGTTCTGAGATTGTAGACTCTACAAGCCTTAGCTTGGGAAGAGTATCCAATAATGTGTCGATCATCTGATTTCTTAATAAATTTTTCTATCTGATCTTTGGTATTCAAGATGGTGCAAGGACATCCAAATGACCTGAGAAAACCAATGAAAGGTATCCATGTGTGCCATAACTCATAAGGAGTTTTACGGAATTTAACCATGAGTCTTGACTACTAAAAATCTTTTCTACAAATAGCAGGCAGTGTTGACCGTCTCTGCCCAGAAGGTGATGGGCAATTTAGAGTCAGATAACATGGTTCTTGTAGCTTTAATAAGTGTTTTTTTCTCCTCTCAGCAACACCATTTTGTTGTGTAGTGCTAGGAGCACTATATTGTCTTGCAACACCTTTCCTATCATAAAATGAATCAAGGATTTGGTTCTTGAGTTTAGTTCCTTGATCACATCTTATGATTTAAACCTTGTGATAACATTGATTCTCAATTTTTGGAATGAAGCTTTTCAAGATCTCAGGGGTCTCATCCATAGTTTTAAGGAAAAAGACCCAAGTGTATCTTGTGAAATCATCTGTGATCACCAAACAATATGAGGTCCTTCCTAGACTCATTACACTGATGGGGCTAAAGAGATTCGTATGTAATAAGTGTAGGGGTGTAGTGATGGAGTTCATTTCCTTTGGCTTGTGAGACACTTTGTGCTGCTTTCTTTTCGAACATGGAAAATAATGGTCATCACTTAAACTCTTTCTTTGACATTCCAGTTACCAAATCATCTTTAATTAGTTTATTTATGTTCTTAAGGGTTATATGCACATTCTTTTGTGCTAAAGGAATAACTCATCACTATTGGCTTTAGATAGAAAGCAAGAGACTTCTCCTGATGCTGATGTTTCCTACAAATCCATCTTGTACATTTTGCATTTCTTGGGAGCTCTGTGCAAGATATGCTCTTGAGGAATGACAGCTCCAGGCTTGAGAACAATACACTCATATTCAGTAAAGAATATCACTCATGTTCAGTAAAAAACATGTTGTGTCTGTGGACACAAAATTAAGATACACCCAGTAGATTATACTCAGGCTCTTTGAAAAAGTTTACCTTCTCAATGCTGAGCTTACCATTTGTGAGTTTGCCCCTTCCAGTGATGTAACCACATGATTCTCCTCCAAAAGCAACTAGCCCTCCATCAAATTTCTCATAGTTTTGAAGCAAAGAGTCATTGCCTGTCATGTGTCTGGAATAGCCGCTATTAATGATCTATACATTTCTTTTAGTCTTAAGTTTATCATGCATCTGAAAGAGATAGTTAGGTACATTTGGAAGCCCAATCCTTGCCGGTCTTAGGCTCATCAAGGTGAAATGAAGATAGATTAACAGTTATTGATCCTATATACATGCTAAGAGGATCATCTGCTGTTGTTGATGGAGAAACTTCAATCACATGGTCTTCCTTCATCTTCCACACCATCTTTGGAGGACTAGACTTGACCTTCAAGTGTTTTGACAACTTTGGAATTTTCGGAGATCCAACCTTCGGAAGCTTTTGTATGCACTGCAACATACTTTAGTACTTCGAAAGCGTTCCTTTATTCCGAAACCAAATTTTCTTCTGAAGGTAGTTTTCCACCTATCTTCACTCTGTTCAACTTGGAGCTTTCGAAGGAAAGTTGCTTTCCTTCTAAAGTTGTCTTCTTCTTCTACTTCTCCGAAGTCATCTTCTTGTTCATGTGGATGGTGCTTTTAGGATTGTAGAAGTAATCCTTTGCAAAATGAGTAGCATCACCACACACGCATTCAACTGGTATGCTTTCGAGAGTCTTCTTCTGAGCAGGAGGATGAGCTTGATCTCTTTCAACTTCCTTCTTCATCTTCACAAATGATGCAATATGCTTCTTAGGGTGAGGCTTGCTCTTGGAACTGGATGGTTCAGCTGTGCAATAGTGGTACATATTTGATCAACCTTCCTCTCTTGACTTGGATGATTTGGACATGAACTAGGACTCCTGGTACTAGAGTCCATGGTGAAGTATTCAGTCTTCACCACTTTAAAAAAACTTGCTTTTGCTTGGAGTTGAAGGTGGTCTTGATCTCTTGGGCTTTCTTTGATTTTCTTTCGGCTGCCTTGATCAAGTTCTTTTTAGTAGGCTTGTTCATCCTTGGTTCTTTCTTCTCTCCAGGAGAATAGTGACCCTTCTTAGGATAATCTTCTTCACCTACTTTAGATTCATCCTTCACTATCTTTTCTTTATCCTCATCCTCTTCTTGAATGGGGTCAATAAGGGGAAGCTTATCTTGACAAGTTTCACACCTTGGAAATCTTACTGATAGTAGAGTGTGTCAAGGAGCTATCTCACTAAATCCTAATCCCTGCCTGTTTTGATACCAAATCTTTGCATTCATGGACGAGGATATGATGTTCTTAAAGGTCTCTTCTTCAAGAACACAATTTTTTGTCCTGGCTTTGCTGATCACAAGCTCAGTCTGGCATTCAGTTAACTTGGTAATGAGATCTTTGATTTGAGTCCTATAATGTTGGTCCATATGATCGATAATCAGTGCAAATGATTCACAAAAAAGAGAAAACCAACTGAATAAACAAAACTTTTTCAATGATACAGTGAACAAGTTTCAAATAATTTTAATGATCTCCAAACTCATACAATAAACATGATCTCCACACTCTCCAAAATCACATAATAAACAGTAAGCTTCTAGCCCCATACACAGAATTGCAATAATAAGATTTTACAATTAGGGTTTGCAAAACTTGCTTAAAATGAATGAAACTTTTAATATATAAGCAGGCTGTAGTTTCGCTAACAGTTTTGCTGATAGTATCGCTGACAGTTTCGTTGTTCGCTGATAGTTTCACTAGACAGCGAAACTGTCTTGACCATAACCTAGTTTCACCCGATGACGAAACATAGTTTTGCCGGGTGAACTAGATCAGCTGTCTACGTGAGTTTCGCTCATAGTTTCGCTGGGCACAAAACTTACAAAATACAAAATACAAACTAAGTAAGCTAACATTTAACCTATTATAATAATAAAAAATAAACATAATAACAATGGTGAGTCCAACCTTTAGATCATCAATACTACCCCTAGGTTAGGTCTCACCCGCTTGATCTTCTGATTCAGCTTCGGTTCTTTCTTCAACAATTTGAGCTTCTTCTGCAGCTTTAACAGATGTTTCCTTTTCAGCTCCAGCAGTACTAACTTCCTTTCCCCATGCACTAGCTCTTTCAAATTGCCTTGTTAGCTCGTGCACATCCATCCTCAATTCATCAACTTCATGTACTTTCTCTATAAGATCCCTGACTTCAGCCTTGACTCCCTGAGCCTTGTTTGCAACCCTTATGAACAAGCTTGCTTTAGTCCTTGTTTTGGCTCTAGCTCCAACTTTTATGTGATTTTCACACAAAACCACCAAGTCTTTTCACAAAAGGAAAATACTTTCATAGGATCAAATAACCTGATTTCTTCTCCATCCTTTACTATAATCACTGCTTCTCCTGTGTTGTTATCATAAAACCACTTTTCAAACTTCTTCAACCTTGGGGGATGTGGATTGGGTACCCTCACTCTATTTCACTATCTTGGCTAGTCTCAACTTCAAAACTATTTTGCCCCTTCTTAATCTCTTGCTCCAAAAATGTAGCTCTCTCACTTAGATTTGAATCAAGTAGTGGAATATCAGCCAATCTTCTTAAATCCCATCTTGGCAAGGTCTTGAATACCTTCCTCTTATGTAAGTATGAGATTTCCCCCTCTCTTCACTTAATCATAAACATTTTCAACTCACTGTTGTATTTCTAGCTGATTATCTTCATATCAGATTCCTTTCGGCTTGGTTCTTGAATGTTTTGGAATAGAGGGGTCAGCTGTTCAGGTTCCTTATCTTTGGTGAACTAGTCTTCCTTGTCCATCTCAACAATATCCTTTTTAGTTGAGCTTCTCTAAGCCACATATGTCAATGGTCACTCATCTACCTCATAATATTCAGGCTCAGAGTCATAATCAACCAATTGCTCCTCAATCTCTTCTTCTTCATATATCAAATTCAATGCAACATCCTTCCTTCCTGTTCCATCTCTTTCTTCTCTAAGCACTATTTCACTAGTCAAGTAAGCATTTATATTAAAACACATGTCTCCAAATCTATCCTCTACAACCTTAGTCTCATCTCCTACAACACTTTCTTTCACACCACTTTCTTTGTTGACTCCTGTTTCAGCATCTGAGCCACTTGCACCACTACCACCAGTACGACTACCACTACCACCAAATCTTGCTCCACTTATGCCCTCTCCTACCCTAATTGAACTTCCCACCTTTAGAAATGAGTACTTTGATGTATCAGTGAGATCATCCAACTCAGCTTGAGTTCAATAATTGGGCAGGCCGACATCGGCTTGTATCTCGTTCACTTCCTTGAGTAGCCTTTTGATTAAATCCTACTGATCTAACATCAAACTCTTCATACTTTCTATCACCTTATTGTAACACCCGGATATTTTAGAAGATGTGAAAAGAAGAATAAAGGTGTAGAAAAGAAGGAAATGCAATAAAACCCAATTAGAGGGGTTAAAAGTGTACAAATGACAAAATATTATTATATTTTGTACAAAAGGTGGGCATGGCCACCCATAATCCCCTACACATTTCATTTCAATCGGTTTTAGAGAGAAAAAGCGAAGAAGCTTCGGATTTTAGAGAGAAGTTCAAGAAGGATTCAGATTCAAGGTAAGAATTCATGGTTTTAAGTGTTTGTGGTTGATTCTAGCCACGGGTTTATGCTTATATGTTTGTATGTGTTCGGGTTTTGTGTTTTGGTGGGTTTTAGGTGTTTAAACTCATAGTACATACGGGTTTGAAGAAGTCTTGCCTGAAAGTTGCATCAGGTGAGTTCTAGAACCCCCTTGTTACATGTTTTAATAGATTTTAGAGCTAGAAATGCATGTATGTACATTTTTATTAAGTGGTTGTTTGTACCCGTAAGTTTGTTCGAATGTGTATGTGGATGGAGTATGATTTGGGTGATTTTGATGTTATGATTATGCATTATATGTATTTATGATGCTTAGAATGTAAGAACTAAGCTTAGAACATGTTCAGATTTGATTTGGGAACTGAATAATGTTGTTTAGCCTAGGTTGGTTGCCCACACGCCTGAAAAGTGGCCCATGCGCCTAACGGTCAAATTGCCTAAGTGTTTCCCCAAACACCCAAAACCCATGCGCCCAAATAGTTCCCATGCGCTTAGGTTTAGGCCAAAATTGACTAAGTGTCCCATGCGCCTAACCTGCCCATGCGTCCGGGCACTCATGCGCCTGCATAGTGCCCATGCGCCTAGAATAATGTCCAAACTGGCTAAGTGTTGGGTCATGCACCCAAAGGTTCCCTATGCGCACAAGTGTTCCATGCGCCTGAAAGGCCATGCACTTGCATAGTACCCATGCGCCTAAGACTTAGAATTATTTCTAAAATTTTAGGAAAAAGGGAAGTTTTAAGCTATGACTTGGGATGTTGCTGGGGATGATGTAAGATGATTATATGATGATGTACGATGCTATGTATGGTTATGTTATGTTTTCTTTATGTTCCTATTACGTATTATCCCATAGCTTTACGTGGTATGATTATGAAATGAACGTAAAGTATTACGTAACGTAAAACGGAAGTTAATGATAATGAAAAAAGGAACGTAAAGAATGAACGAATGCATGCATTGATGAATGATTGAATGTAAGACAGTCTTGCAAGCAAATGTATGGAGGTTCACACCCAATGAAGGGTGTTAGCTTAACTGTGTGCGGGTTAGCTACCCCAGAAGGATGCATATTGGGGTCCAATCTTTGTGATTGACCATATGTATGGGACAATTCTTGCTTGCCCTAGGTACTGGAGTCAGCTTCGTGCATAATGTTCAAGGTCTATTGATAGACCTCAGGCCTAGTAACCAGCTTTGTGAACAATGTTCGGGGTGTAGCACATGGCATTGGTCCGGAATGAGAAATGGAATGAAAGTGATGAATGTACTTGGCCTAGGCCTAGTAACCAGCTTCGTGCACAATGTTTGGGGTATAGTACATGTCATCAAAAGTTAATGACGAACGTACGAAATGTAAGAGATGTATGTGTATGAGAATGAACAAATGAATGATAATGAGTAACGTACAATGATGAAGAATGATGAAAGATAATAATAATAAGATTATCTATTTGTACGTATGAAGCATGATCGTGTATAAAAGTAAAGAACGGTTTTAAGCAAAAGTAAAGTATTTTTATTACAAAGCTAGAACTCACTCAGCAATGGTAACTTTTATGTATTTTCCAGTTGGCAGGTGATTGTTGCTGAGGATTGCATGGGGCAGCTACTTGGCTTATTTTGGATGGCATCCATTTGTAGAACTATGATGTTTTTGTGATATAATGCAAGCAATGATATTTTGTAACTGTTAACAATGATGAATTATTTTGCAAAAGTATTCATTAATATATGAAATGGTTTTAAGATATTCCGCTGCAACAATAAATATAAATGTATATTTTTATGTTTTATGTGCGATGAATGACCAACTGTGAGCGTCCCGGGAACGGGGCCTTACAAGTTGGTATCAGAGCCAAAGTTTAAGAGAAATGGGTAAATATTTTCAAAAACCTAAACTTAAACTGAGAATGGGACAAATTGAAGGGTGCCAGTCCGAGTAGCTACGTGCCATCAGGTATTAACTGTAAAGTTAACCGGTATTATGTGCGCATGTTATTTGATCTATTTTCCTTTAGTAGATTTAGATACTGATGTGGTCAGGATAGAAAATGCTTGGGGTATGAAGAGTAAAGTAAGTGGGTAATCACAACTGGCCACTGTAATTAGGGACTTACTATACTTCAAATAAACTGAGCTATTACCTTGAATGATCATGTTAGTGTTTGAATCTTACAGCGTGTTAGAGGAAGGCTGGAGGTAGATCATCAAAGGCTTCTCGAGGCGGAGGTCGTGGTGGATGTGGTGCTAGACCACGGGTTACAAGAGGCAGGGCTAGATCAGAGGAGACGACTCATGAAGAGCCTAAGACCCTTCATCCGGAGGGTGGTGATGAGAGTGCTAACTTAAGGGCCTCAATGAGGGAGGCTCTAGTTGAGGAGGTTCATCAAGTCGTGCAGACGATTCTACCGTCTGTGGTGACCGAGGTGATCAAGGCCGTAAGGGAAGGAGAGAGGAAGGAGAGGAATAGGTCCTCGGGGGACAAGGAGCGACCAGAGGCTGAGACGATTATCTCCAACGATGAGGAGGAGGAGGAACCTGGCAGGAGATAGCACGAGGCTGCAACTATGGGGCATTTCAGAGATGCAAGCCCCCTACTTTTGATGGCAATGGCACTACTGCTGCTGCCCATCGGTGGGTAAGAGAGATGGAAGTTGTGCTTGATATCAGCGAGTGCAAGAAAGACCAGAAGGTGAAGTTTGCTACCCACTCCTTTGTGGACTCGGCTTTGTGTTGGTGGGACAATATCGTCCAGACCGAGGGTAGCAGAGCGATTGGAAGGATGAGGTGGAGTGAACTGAAGAAGCTGGTTATTAAGGAGTTCTGTCCTCACAAGGAACTTGATAAAGTTGAGAGGGAGTTCCTGCAGCTGGAGGCAGGAACCATGACACATCAGCAGTACACCACCAAATTTAACGAGATGGCACGGCTGATGCCGGACAGGTGACGCCTCTGTCACGAAAGATCAAGAGATACATTCAGGGGTTGCCGGCGGATATCCATAGGCACATGATTGCTGCCCGGCCAGGTACGTTTAGGTCGGTAGTTCACCTAGCTGGAAGGTTATAAGATGAGAGGAAGGTGGCAGCGGTTGAGGGTCAAGAAAGGAGGTGGTGACCAGAACTGGAATGGGATACGGTTTGGATGTGGCGGGGCGCTCCAAACAATAAGGTTGCAAAGGTGGATGACCGGCATGTAGACACACCCGGTGCGGGGTCGAAAATGTGTGGCAAATGCATAACGGAGCATACCAGGGAGTGTAGGTGGGGATTGAACGTATGCTTCAAGTGTGTGGAGCCTGGTCATATGGCGAGAGAGTGCAAGGTGACAAGGTGTTATAACTGTGGTGGAGAGGGCCACATGAGCAGGGACTGCAAGAAGCCGAGGGCTGAAAGCTCTGGGGCACCTAAGAAGGCAGGGAGTGAAGGGTAGAAGGCGAGTGCCAGGGCATTCACGATGACCAGAGAGGAGGCTATGACGGACCCTGATGTTGTGTCAGGTACGTTTCTAGTAAACCAAACTCTTGCTTATGTGTTATTTGATTTAGGTGTGAGTAGGAGTTTTATTTCTGCTGCTTTATGTGCTAAGTTGCCTGTTAGTAGTAGGAATATTGATGAGCCCTTCGATGTAGAAACTGCCATAGGTAAGTCTACCAGGATTTCTGAGATGATAGAAGGTTGTGACATAGAATTAGAAGGTCATAAGTTTCCTGTTAGACCGTTCGTGTTGACCTTAGGCGGGTTTGATGTAGTCCTAGGAATGGATTGGCTAGCGGACTACGAGGCGGATATTGTGCGTCGAAAGATCCGATTGACAGCGCCTGACGGGAGTTCGGTGACGATCTACAGTGATCGAGTTACAACTATCACAAAGGTGATTTCGATGGCGGTGGTGGGAAAGTGTATGAGACGTGGATGTAGTGCCTACCTGGCCTACGTTAAGGATATGGATACACTAACACCACAACTATCTGATGTACCGATTGTGTGTGAGTTCCTAGACGTGTTCCCAGAAGATTTACCAGGTGTGCCACCGAACCACGAGATCGAGTTTCAGATTAATCTGATACCTGGTGCTCAGCCTATTGCTAAGGCGTCGTAGCGGTTAGCCCCATACGAGATGAAGGAATTGATGGAGCTATTGCAATAATTTCTTGATAAAGGGTTCATTAGACCGAGTATCACTCCTTGGGGTGCTCTGGTCATGTTTGTGAAAAAGGACGGTAGTATGAGGATGTGCATTGACTACCGTGAGTTGAACAAGTTGACGGTGAAGAATCGGTACCTGTTACCAAGGATTGATTACTTGTTTGATCAGCTCACAGGTGCCAGTTGGTTCTTGAGAATAGACCTTCAATCTAGATATCATCAGTTGAAGGTGAAGGAGCAAGATATTCCTAAAATAGCTTTTTACACGCGCTATGGACATTACGAGTTCCTCGATATGTCTTTTGGTTTAACTAATACACCAACTGCTTTTATGGACTTGATGAATCGAGTGTGTCGGTCGATGTTAGATAAATCACTGATTGTGTTTATCGATGATATCCTGATTTACTCGAGGAGCAAAGAAGAGCATGCCGGCCACATTTGGGAAGTGTTGGAGACGCTGAGAAAGGAGAATTGTATGCTAAGTTCTCCAAGTGCACGTTCTGGTTGCGTGAAGTTCAGTTCTTGGGTCACGTGGTGAATTCCGAGGGGATTATATTGGACCCAGCAAAGGTGGAAGGGGTGATGCAATGGATGTCTCCAAAGACGCCATCCGAGATTCGTGGTTTCTTGGGATTGGAGGGGTATTATAGGAGATTCATTCAAGACTTCTCTAAGATAGCTTCTCCATTGACTAAGTTGACCCATAAGGATGTGAAGTTTGTATGGGGTCAAGATCAAGAGAAGGCTTTTGAGGAGCTAAAGGCTAGGTTGACGCAAGCTCTAGTCTTGTCGTTACCCGACGGAAGCGAAGACTTGGTGGTCTATTCAGACGCTTCTTACTCGGGGTTGGGTTGCGTGTTGATGCAGCGAGGAAAGGTTATAGCTTACGCATCCCAACAATTGAAAGTTCATGAGGTTAATTACCCTACTCATGATTTGGAGCTAGTAGCTGTGGTCTTTGCGTTGAAGATTTAGAGGCACTACCTGTATGGGACGAAGTGCACCATCTTCACCGACCACAAGAGCTTGAAGTACTTCTTCGAGTAGAAGGATTATAATATGAGGCAGAGGCGATGGTTGGAGCTCATTAAGGATTATGATTGTGAAATCCATTACCATCCTGGCAAGGCCAACGTGCTGGCGGATGCCGTTAGTAAAAAAGAGAGACCCGAGCCGATTCGGGTGAAAGCCTACCAATTGATTATGACCTCTGATGTGATGAAGCAGGTCAAGGAGTTTCAAGGCGAGGCGTTGAATGAAGATCGTCTTAAATATGAAAGGATGAGAGGACTAGTCGCGGGATTCGGTGAAAACACTCTCGGTGTTAGAACCCGAATCGGACGGATGTGTATTCCTCGTTATGGGGATCTACGTGGAAAAATCATGGACAAGGCTCATAAGACTGGATATTCCGTCCATCTCGAGGCTACAAAAATGTATCAAGACATAAAGAAAGATTGTTGGTGATCGGGTATGAAGCGTGACGTAGTGGAGTACGTGAGTAAGTTCCTTACTTTCTTGCAAGTGAAGGCGGAACATCAGAAGCCATACAGGAAGATCCAACCTTTGGATATACCCGAGTGGAAGTGGGAGCGTATCACCATTGATTTTATCACGAAGTTACAACGTACCGTGAGAGGGTATGATGCCATGTGGGTGATAGTTGATCGTCTGACGAAGAGTGCTCACTTCCTGCCGATCCGAGAAACGTATTCTTCGGAGAGACTAGCGGATCTGATCATCAAGGAGATTGTAGCTCGTCATGGTGTACCAGTGTCTATTGTGTCTGGTCGTGACACTCGGTTTACATCCAAGTTTGGAAGAAAATTCACGATGCGATAGGAACGAAGTTACACATTAGCACGGCTTATCATCCTCAAACGGATGGTCAGTCAGAGAGGAGTATTCAGAAGCTAGAGGATATGCTTCGGGCATGCGTCATTGATTTTGGAGGAAGTTGGGATGACCATTTACCGTTAGCCGAGTTCTCATACAATAACAATTATCATGCGAGCATTGGTATGCCCCCTTATGAAATGCTATACGGTAGGAGGTGTAGAACACACGTTTGTTGGGGTGACATCGGTTAGAAAGAGTTAGGAAGTATTGAGGTGATCGAGGCTACGACTGAGAAGCTAGAGAGAATTAAGACTTTTATGAAGGCAGCCAAGGATAGGCAAAAGTCGTATGCTGATAAAAGGCGTAGACCGATTGAGTTCCAGGTGGGTGATAAGGTTATGTTGAAAGTCTTATCATGGAAGGGTATCATTCAGTTTAGAAAGTGGGGCAAGTTGAACCCGAGATACATAGGGCCTTTCCGAATCATTGCTCGAGTAGGAGAGGTGGCCTATAGGTTGGAATTACCTGATGAGTTAAGTGGAATTCACCCGACATTCCATGTATCTCATCTGCGGAAGTGTTTGGCTGACGAAGACATGGTCGTGCCACTGGAGGACATTGAAGTAGATGAACGGCTCAATTATGTGGAGAAACCAGTGGTGATTATTGACCACAAGAAGAAGAGACGAAGGAATAAAGTGGTCCCCTTGGTGCGTGTACAGTGGAAACACCGAAAGGGATCTGAGTCTACGTGGGAAACCGAAGAAGAGATGAGGCAGCATTACCCACGTCTATTTAAGGAATAACAGGTTTCGGGGATGAAACCTATATAAGGGGGGTGGACTTGTAACACTTGGATATTTTAGAAGATGTGAAAAGAAGAAAAAGGGTGCAGAAAAGAAAGAAATGCAATAAAACCCAATTAGAGGGGTTAAAAGTGTACAAAGGACAATATATTATTATATTTTGTACAATAGGTGGGCATGGCCGCCCATAATCCCCTGCACATTTCATTTCAACCGGTTTTAGAGAGAGAAAGCCAAGAAGCTTTGGATTTTAGAGAGAAGTTCAAGAAGGATTCGGATTCAAGGTAAGAATTCGATGGTCTTAAGTATTTGTGGTTGATTCTAGCCTCGGGTTTATGCTTATGTGTTTGTATGTATTCGGTTTTGTGTTTTGGTGGGTTTTAGGTGTTTAAACTCATAGTTTATACGGGTTTGAAGAAGTCTTTCCTGAAAGTTGCATAAGGTGTGTTTTAGAACCCCCTTTTTACATGTTTTAACTTATTTTGGGGCTGGAAATGCATGTATGTATGTTTTTATTAAAGTGGGTGTTTGTACTCGTAAGTTTGTTTGAATGTGTATGTTGGTGGAGTATGATTTGGGTAATTTTGATGTTATGATTATGCTTTATATGTGTTTATGATGCTTAGAAAGTAAGAACTAAGCTTAGAACATGTTTGGATTTTATTTGGGAATTGAATAATATTGTTTAGCCTAGGTTGGTTGCCCATGCGCCTGAAAAGTGGCCCATGGGCCCAAATAGTTCCCATGCGCCTAGATTTAGGCCAAAATTGACTAAGTGTCCCATGCGCCTAAACTGGCCATGCGCCCGGGCACTCATGCGCCTGCATAGTGGCCATGCGCCTAGAATAATACCCAAACTGGCTAAGTGTTGGGTCATGCGCCCAAATAGGGCCCATGCAAAAAAAGGTTCCCCATGCGCCTAAGTGTTCCCATGCGCCTGAAAGGCCATGCGCTTGCATAGTACCCATGCGCCTAAGACTTAAATAATTTCTGAAATTTTGGGAAAAAGGGAAGTTTTAAGCTATGACTTATGAAGTTCCCGGGGATGATGTAAGATGATTATATGATGATGTATGATGCTATATATGGTTATGTTATGTTTTCTTTATGTTCCTATTACGTATTATGCCTTGGCTTTACGTGGTATGATTATGAAATGAATGTAAAGTATTATGTAATGTAAAGCGGAAGTTAATGATAATGAAAAGAGGAACGTAAAGAATGAACGAGTGCATGCATTAATGAATGATTGAATGTAAGACAGTCTTCCAAGCAAATGTATGGCGGTTCACACCCAATGAAGGGTGTTAGCTCAACTGTGTGCGGGTTAGCTACCCTAGAAGGATGCACACTGGGGTCCAATCATTGTGATTGACCATATGTATGGGACAATTTCCGCTTGCCCTAGGTACTGGAGTCAGCTTCCTGCATAATGTTCGAGGTATAGCACATGCCATTGGTCCGGAATGAGAAGTGAATGGAAGTGATGAATGCACTTGCCCTAGGCCTAGTAGCCAGCTTCGTGCACAATGTTCGGGGTATGATACATGTCATCGAAATTTAATGACGAACGTATGAAATGTAAGATGTTTGAGTATGATAATGAACGAATGAATGATAATGTGTAACGTACAATGATGAAGAATGATGAAAGATAATAATAAGATTATCTATTTGTACATATGATACTTGATCGCGTATAAAAGTAAAGAACACATTTAAGAGAAAGTTAAGTATTTTTATTATAAAGCTAGAACTCACTCAGCAACGCTAAATTTTATATATTTTCCAGTTGGCAGGTGATTGTTGCTGAGGATGGCATGGGGCAGCTACTTGGCCTATTTTGGATGGCATGCATTTGCATAACGATGACGTTTTTGTGATATAATGCAAGCAATGATATTTTGTAACTGTTAACAATGATGTATTATTTTGCAAAAGTAGTCATTAATATATGAAATGGTTTTAAGATATTCCGCTGCGATGTTTTCAATAAATATAAATGTATATTTTTATGTTTTATGTGCGATGAATGACCAACTGTGAGCGTCCCGGGAATGGGGCCTTACACTTATCTTTCTCATTTTCTCTCAGTTCTTGATTTACCAATTTTTTTAAATCATCCCTAATTCATTTGCCAATGATGCATTTAGATTTCTAATAACATCTTGGTCTAGCTCCGATCTGGCATCTATTGTATAGGAGTTTAAGAAAATGTTTATTGTTTGTGCTTTGTTCTCTTTTCAGTAACAGCTGGCTCTGCCTGATGTGCCTTATTCTTTGTTCATTTCTCCTTTTGCACCATTAGTTCCACTTCCACTTCATCAATCTCACTTTCCAAATTGTATTATTTTTCTTTGGCATACCTCTTCCTTATCTTAATTGCATTGGCTTGTTTTTCTTGATTCTCTTTAGCATTTTTGTTTTCAGTCTCAATCAAAGTCATGTTTTATAGCTGAGTAGTCTGCATTGGCTCTGCCTGATGTGCCTTATTCTTTGTAATTCCACCTCACAGCAGGATACATGTTTTCCTAAAGATATGTGATCTTCCCACTAAAGTCATGTCTTATAGCTGAGTAGTCTGCAAATATCGTGGTATTTATCTGAACCAGACTCTTTATCTCTCCATGTCTAGGCACATTTGGAATTAAATCATTTATCAATGTCTGCATGAATCCAAGATATAACAACCATTTATCATTCTTTAATGCCATTATGTTTTTAGACATGCAATCAAATATCAGTTTGGCAATGTTGGCCTTCTGTCCTCTACAAAACACAATCATAGCCCTAGCCCAATCCAAGTTTAGCCCATCAGACCCTCCTTTTCTATGGTCTAGACACATGATAAACACGTGTGCTATGTATCTTTATTCCTTAGAAAGAAAGGACTTCTTGATCTCTTTTCTGGTGCCAAAAGGAGGTCCTTCATAACCGATGCTCCTTAATGTGGATTAGACCCAAGGTCATACTCAACAGTTCTCCAAAAATCTCTGACGTGAAGATCATAAATAGTGGGTATATAAGAAATGGCATAGAATATAAGGGACTCCTTCAGCCATTTTGATGCAATCTCTAAATCTAGTAGCCTTTGGGTTGCCATCATCCAGTAATGCTACTACGTTATTCCTCTCGTCAAACTTTAAATTTACTATCTTAACTAAAAAAATAGAAGTGGGTTAGTTAAAGCATTAATATAAGAATTAACAATGAAATGAAACATAACATAAGAAAATTTAGAAAGTTGAACAGTTTCGCTACTGTCAAAACGGTAGTTTCGCTATTGTCAAAACGGTAGTTTCGCACATGTTGGAGCATATATAGTGTGTCCGTCGCTTGTCGAATAGTCTAGGCTTAATGTAATACACCTGATATGTTGTAAACACATGAAACTGGGTCATTCGCAGGAGCATATGCGAATGAAACTCAGTCGTGCGACTGAGCCTTGCTAATGGGCCAGTCGTGTGACTGAGAGATGCGATTGGGACATTCGTAAGACTAAACCATAAGTATGGTCTAGTCACACGATTGAACCATACGCATGGTCCAGCCGTACGATTGAACCATACGCATGGTCCAATCGCACGAATGGGCCCAGTCGCATCAAATATAGGCCGAGGCCTATATATACCAGTTTCAATGTGTAAAGAGTAGAGGATTGGAGAGGGAGTCTGCCTGGAGCCTAGGGCTGCCGGATGAGAGGGGAGATCACGCTCGATCTCCCCTTGCCAAGAGTCTTGATTCTTATGTTGTAACGAGCTTGTAATCGTTAGGTTTAATCAATGAAACCATTATATTATAGTTCGTGTTATTGATTGTCTCTTGGTTTTTGCTGTTGTTTATCCTTCCGTCAAGAACATGCTCGGATGTTTACCGATCCAGTGACTTCACAATTGGTATCAGAGCCGGTTACTACTGGAATGATCTAACAATCATTCTAGCAACCCGAGCTCTTGATTTCCGAATCAAATTTCAGATCTTGACGTTAAACCCACTTTGTGTTCTTCGTGTTTTGCTCAGATCGTGTTACGTGTGGTATCTCTATGTTAAAATTGCACTCGAAACAACGTTCCCATCACCCCTTCGAATTTGATGATGTCTAATTTGTCTCGGTTAATGTATAATTCGTCAGATTAGGGTTTTGGGCAGCCCTGGCAGCTGCAGATCTGAAAATCTGCGTGCAGACCCGTTCATGTGACTGGGCCATGCGAATGGAGCATTCGTACGACTGGACCATCCGAATGGACCATTCGTACAACTGGACCAGTCGTATGTTCAGTCGTGCGACTAGACCAGTCGTATGTTCAATCGCACGAATGGACCATCTGCATTGACTCATCCGCATTTGTTCCAGACTAAAAAAAAGAGTCTAGAACAGCTTCTTGCGCAGATTTGAGGATGAGCAAAGCATATTCACCCTGAGGTTCTTTTGTCAAATAAGTTCGATGTATACCCCATTATTCGTTGGACTTCCATGATAGGTGAATTTAGTTGGAACACGAAAGAGAGGAGAGAATATGTCAGCAATTGGTGCTGATTTTGTGGGGTAGTCAGGAGCATCTGACTATTTATGGGCCAATCAAGTTATATCTATCCGCACAGAGAGGATTCTCATTCTTAAGGGGAATCCATGTATAGAGAAATTGAAGATGCAATCAGAAAGTGATGATGTGAGCAGGTTTCTGATTATGAATCTACATGCATTCTGATTTGTTTGATATTGTCAGCTATGGATTGGAACCTTCAACTTTTTGCCCAATACACCGTATGAAGACGCCAAGAGAGCACAACGTTTATATATTGGGATATGCTGAATGTGAGGGGGAATTTCCGCAGGTGTTAATGTTAATCAGGTTAGCCTGTGTGAAGATTGAAGCAATGGAAAACTATTCATGTCATTATCTGGAAAAATCAGTCATATGGGAAATCTTGATGCTGTGATGGTGTTCTACAAAGTAAACGAAAGCTATTGTGCCTAAATTCATTTTCAGGGATAGTGTGGCAACCTGACGGATCGACAACGTTGGCTAATATGGTTTTCGTTTGATTCTATTGACAACCAGAGCAAAGATTGACTTATATTGTAAGAGGTGTTATCTACTAGTCGCAAGCAACGTCCAAGGGGGAATTTGTTGGAGCATATATTGTTGGACCAAAAGAACCAATGAGCCGGATCAGAAAAACCTTTAAGTCCCACAGACGTCACAACAACTACTGAAGTCCACAACAGCTGAAGACAAAATCTGAAGACACAAGTGCTGAAGACAAAGTCTGAAGACACAAGTGCTGAAGACAAAGTTTGAAGACACAAGTGCTGAAGACAAAGTCTGAAGACACAAGTGCTGAAGACAAAGTCTGAAGACACAAGTGCTGAAGACAAAGTATCAGATGTTGTCACAACAGCTGAAGAGGACTTCTTCAGTAGTTGTGACGGTTTGCTTTCAGTAGTTTTATATTTTCTATTTTCAGTAGTTTTGTAAAACGACTGAAGAGTTTGTTCTTCAGTCGTTGTAGTATTAGTAGTTTTCTTTTCAGTTGTTTCATGTTTTATACTTGGTACTCTGATATGTTCTCAGTAGTTGTGAACATTTCAGTAGTTTATTAAGTATAAGTTATTTTTGTACTAGATCTGCTAGTAATCACCATCCCGTGATTACAGCAGTGATTGCACTCTATATAAGGAGTGCCAACCTTATTGTAACTGTGAATGATTGAGCAATAATATTGAGCATTATTGAAACATTCCAAATCACAGAAAAATATTCTCTCGCATTTGTTTACAAATAACATTCTCTTGCTATAATTTGACTAATTCATCTCTTCATTCCGCTGCATTACACTCTTATACTTCAAACTTGTGATCGTTGATCCTGTCAAATGGTATCAGAGCAGGTTAATCATTGATCGATCTAATAATTGATCATTGAAACTGCTCTTCAAGATCCAAGTTTGAGTGAATTAGTATCCTTTTGCAAGAAACTGTTATAGAGATTGAATTTTCTGTGTTTTTAATCATTCATCCTGAGACTTATTCTCGGTTTTCATTGAGTTTGTTGTGGTGTGTCTAAATTTTTGCTTGAATAAAATTGTTTTTGGTTTCAAAATGACTACTCCTTCCAATGATCCTCACAATACTGGTTCCTCAACCAAGCCCCCAATGCTGGTTAGGAATGAGTATAACATATGGCAACGTCGTATGCTCCATCACCTGTCTGTTAACAGTTCAGGTTGTTGGACATCAGTGGTACATGGTCCACATAAGCCTATGGTGAATAACCCGGAAACCAATCAAATGGTTCCGAAGAGGAAGGATCAATACTCAGATGAGGATAAGAAATTATTTGAGATAGATGCAAAAGCTCATGGAATTCTAGCCATGGCACTACCCAATGAAATTTACTCTGGGTTAATGCATTATGAATCTGCCCATGACCTCTGGAATGCCTTGAAAGAGCAATTTGGAGGAACAGATGAGGTCTTGGCAAATAATAGAGAGATCCTTGCCCAACAATATGAGACATTTTCTCATAGGAAGGGTGAGACACTGACTCAACAGTTTGAGCGGTTCTCTTGTTTGATCTCTGAATTGAAAATGGTCAAACATGAGTACACTAATGTTCAGATGAATAACAGATTTCTCAGATCACTGCCTGAGAGATAGGATACATATACCATTGTCCTACGCTCCAGTGCAAATTTGGACAAACTATCTCTCACCCAACTTCATGGGAAACTGCTCACATTTGAGAGAGAGATAGAACAAAAGAGAAAACTGTCTTCATCTGGTAAGCTCACTGAGGACTTTGTACCAGGCAATACTGCTCTGGTTAGTCATGAGTCAGAATATGCTTCATCTGAATGCCAGTATGATGAGCATATTGATTTCTCTTCAAATATTTCTGATTCAGCATTTGTGAGTGTTGATAGTCAATTTTCTGGGTGTAATAATGACAATCTATGCTTCATCATGGATGATCTCAAGGGGATTGCTGATGATGACTTAGAAGAGATGGATATTTTGAGCCAAATGGCCTTGATAAATATCAGATCTCAGAAGTTCTATAAAAGAACTGGAAGAAAGTTCCCAGGACTCTCTGGCAAAACCAAAGTTGGTTTTGACAAGAGTAAGTTAAGGTGTCACAGATGCCAAAGGCTTGGACACTTTGCTAGAGAATGTAGATCATCTGGATCTAATTCCTCTGCACCTTTTGTGACTTTTCCTAGCAATAGTCAACAAAACAAAGGGCAACATCCTGTCAATTCTGGTCATCAGTCTCAACTACAATCTCCTGCATACTTTGTTCCTCAGGGTCAAATGCCTTATCCTTACCCGTGTTATTACATGCCACAAACCAGTCAAGTTCAAGCTCCTATGGTACCACAACCTCATGCACTTCCAGAACCTCAACCATCTCATCAACCCCCTCAACCTCAACAACATAGCTTCTTCACCCCAGAAGTTGTTGATTGGAGCAGCTTGCCAGATGATATGTCTGGTCATGAACAACTGTTCACAAGTGCTGATCAACATGGTGGTGATAGTCCTTTTGGAAATCTGGCACTTATGGCTCTGGAATCAACTGAGGGTTCCTGCTCAACTGCATCATCTTCACAGGGTTCTTCAACATGCCACAGAGGCATCTGGTATGTAGACAGTGGAGGATCCATGCATATGACGGGAAACAGATCACTTCTTAATGACTACTCTCAAGGAAGGAAGGGATTTGTATCTTTTGGCAATGATGCAAAAGGTTACATCATCGGCAAAGGCTTTGTTTCCAATGGGGAAATAAAGTTTGATGATGTTAACCATGTGGAAAATCTCAAGTACAACCTCTTGAGTGTCAGTCAAATGAGTGACAAAGGCCATGTTGCTCTTTTCACAAGTCAGAACTGCCGGATTCTGTCATCCAAAGTTCTGAGTTTGATTGACAAGGTGTTGGATAAACACACTCTCCTTAAGGCCAACAGGACAGGAAGAGTGTATGCCTTAGATCTTTCTAAGAAAATAGATCTCAAAGGCCATCCTTGCCTATTTTCCAAGGCTTCCCCTCAAGAATCTACACTATGGCACAGAAGGCCGGGTCATGTTAATCTCAAAAACATAAATCAGCTGATTAACCATGGTTTAGTAAGGGGATTGCCTATGAAGGAGTTCAAATGTGAAGATGATTGCACTGCTTGTCTAAAAGGAAAACAGCACAAAGTTTCATTTCCTTCCATAGAAGAACCTAAGTCCACAGCCTGCTTACAGCTTCTTCACATGGATCTCTTTGGTCCTGTGAGAGTGATGAGTATGGCTAAGAAGAAATACTGTCTAGTAGTTGTGGATGATTACTCTAGATTTGTATGGACTTTCTTTTTGCATTCAAAGGATGAAGCACCTCAGAAGATTATCAACTTTGTGTTGTATGTTGAGAAGCAGTATTCCCTTTCAGTCAAGTGTGTTAGAAGTGATAATGGAACCGAATTTAGAAACAACACACTTGATGAGTTCTTCCTCTCAAAGGGAATCAAGAGGCATTTTAGCATTCCAAGAACTCCTGAACAAAATGGAGTAGTAGAGAGAAAGAACAGGACCCTTATTGAAGCTGCAAGGTCCATGTTGGCTGACTCTGGATTGCCAATGACTTTTGGGCTGAAGCTATCAATACTGCTTGTTATGTCCAAAATAGAGCTCTAGTGAATAAGAGGTTGATGAAAACTCCATATGAAGTTCTTCATCATTTGGCCCCTCTAATTTCATTCTTTAGAGCTTTTGGATGTCCTTGTTTCATTCTCAACACAAAAGATCAACTCCAGAAATTTGATTCTAAGGTGGATGCAGGATATTTTGTTGGTTATTCATCAACTTGCAAAGCATACAGAGTCTTCAACTGTAGAACAAAGATGGTTGAAGAGACTCTACATGTTAAGTTTAATGAATCTTCAAAGGACAAGATTCCACAAAATCCTGTGGAGATATTTGATTTGGACATACTACAATATGCTCCTCATCAAACTCCAGCTGTTGCTCATGTCAACAATTCTCCACCTGGTGGTACTGCTGGTGCTGATGATGATGATAGCAGTACTCACCTCTTCAGATTTACTGATCAACTGCCTGATTCAGCTAGACCTGATGTTCCTGCAGCTCCAGCAGCACAATCCACAACAAATGCTGATGAGATTTCTACAACTTCAACTTCCTTTGAACTACCATCAACTGATTGGTTTCAAGGAAATTCTTCACCATCACCATCTGTTGCTGCTGAGCCTGCTACAAACACTTGCACTGATCTCATTGTGTATCAAGATCTGAAGAATCACCCTATGTCTCAAATCATTGGTGATATCACTGCTGGAGTATCAACAAGAAGTCAATTGTCAAACTTCTGCTTCTATGCTCTCTTCATTAGTCAGCAAGAGCCAAAGAATTATCACATTGCATTAAAGGACAATGGATGGGTTGATGCCATGCAGCTTGAGCTTCTTCAGTTCAAGAAACAACAAGTGTGGGAACTTGTTCCTCTACCTCCAGGTAAGTGTGCAATAGGCACTAAATGGGAGTTTAGGAATAAGACTGATGAAAATGGGCTTATTGTTAAGAACAAGGCCAGACTGGTGGTTCAGGGGTTTGCACAAGAAGAAGGTATTGATTATGATGAAACCTTTGCCCCTGTAGCCAGACTGGAAGCAATTCGATTGTTTTTAGCCTATGCTGCTTATCAAAATCTTAAAGTTTTTTAAATGGATGTCAAAAGTGCTTTTCTGTATGGGAAAATTAAAGAAGAGGTTTATGTATGTCAACCACCAGGTTTTGAGGACAACAAACATCCTAATTGGGTGTATAAGCTTGATAAGGCTCTTTATGGGTTGAAACAAGCTCCTAGGGCCTGGTATGAGACATTATCAAACTTTCTTCTTGAAAATAATTTTACTAGAGGCACCATAGATAAAACTTTGTTCATTAAGAAAGCAGGGCAGCATAATCTACTTGTTCAAATTTATGTAGATGATATTATTTTTGCATCCTCTGATCCACAGTTGTGTGATGACTTTACAAAGCTAATGCAACAAAAGTTTGAAATGAGTGCAATGGGGGAATTACAATTCTTTCTGGGTTTGCAAATCAAACAAAAGGCTGATGGAATTTTCATTCATCAGTCCAAATATACAAAAAATCTTTTGGAAAAATTTGATTTACAAAATTGTAAACCCTGTTCTACTCCCATGTGCAACACCACACAACTGGATACAGATCAGAAAGGTAAAGTGGTTGATGAAACACTTTACAGATGTATGATTGGGTCCTTGATGTACCTAACAGCTTCTAGACCAGATATTATGTTTGCTACATGTGTTTGTGCTAGATTTCAGGTTGCACCTAAGGAGTCTCATTTGATTGCAGTCAAGAGGATCTTTAGATATTTGCAAGGCACTCCATCTCTAGGTTTATGGTATTCTACTAGACATTCTGGTAAATTAGTTGCTTTTTCTGACAGTGACTATGCAGGGTGTAAGTTGACCAGGAAATCAACCTCTGGTGGATGCCAATTCCTAGGCAACTGTTTGATTTCTTGGCAGAGTAAGAAACAAACCTCAGTTGCTACATCAACTGCTGAAGCCGAGTACATTGCTGCTGCAAGTTGTACATCTCAGGTATTATGGCTTCAAAACCAATTATTGGATTATGGCATAACTGAGACTAAGACTCCATTGTTAATGGACAGTTCTTCAGCTCTTTGTATTGTCAAGAATCCTGTCCAGCACTCTAGGACTAAACATATTGAAATCAGACATCACTTTATTAGAGATTGTTTTGAAAAAGGTCTGATTGATCCAAAATTTGTTCCTAGTGCTGATGAGCTTGCAGACATTTTTACTAAGCCTTTGGATAGTTCAACTTTCCACAACCTGGTGTTAAGGCTTGGTATGCTGCAGCTAGAATAGGTGACAATTACCAATAATCTCAATCAAAAATACTGATGATCATTGGTAACCATGTCATAAATAAGTACTTCATTTGTTAAAACAGCTGATGTAGTTATAACAGCTGATGAAATCACAACAGCTGATGTAATTACAAATGCTGACGTCAGAAATGCAGATAAGTACTGATGACCAATGAAACATTTTAATGTGGAGGTCAGACTGAAACAGCTGAAAAGCTAAGAATTGACGACAACAGCTGATGAGCAATTTCTCTTCAGTTGTTTTTCCAACTGCTGTTTCTAAACAACTGAAGCCACAGCTATGTCTTTAGTAGTTTACAACTACTGAAGACTACCGCTAAGTCTTCAGCTGTTTACATCAACTGATGACAAAACCACTGTCTTCAGTAGTTACATAACTACTGATGACAAACACCATGTCCTCAGTTGTTTCACCACCTGAAGTCGGAACTGTCCTCAGTAGTTTTATAACTACTGAAGACTAAATCAAAGACTTCAGCTGTTTCAATGTCTGACGGTTAAAACCAAGTCTTCAGTTGTTTTATAACAACTGATGATCACACCAATACGGTCAGTCATTTCAACCTCTAAAAGTTAATGCCACGTCATCAGTTTCAGCAAATGATGACTCACCAAAACCTTCAGTCGGTTCATAACCCTACCCTATACATCCCTTATCTCACCAGAGTTTTTCTCACCTTTACTCTCAAACCTAACGTTCAAAAACTCTGTACCCTCTCTTCATCCATGGCGACCATGCAACTAAAACCTCGACACAACTGTGTCGCTCACCTTACTAAATCACCATTCTGGACCAAGTTTCACAACGCCATTGATTTAATGGTCCAGTCACCTTACCAAACAGCCTTTCTGATAAACCCCACCATATATGCCGAATCCCTTAGCCAATTCTGGACAAACGTCACTCTTGTCTCTGAGGAGAATGACACAGAGTCACTTCATTCGTTTGTCCATAGCCAAAAGGTGGTCATCAATCCAGAGATTCTTCGCCAAACCCTCAATCTGGATGATGCCACTTTCCCGACCAGCTATCCAAAGGGCACCACTGATCTATCCTTTGCCCACCATGGATACGAAGGCAATCTGAGTGCCTCTACCATATTGAAGAAACATTTCCAGGATGCTGAACGGCTTATCTTTCATATGGTAAATGTCTGCCTGGCTCCAAAGACTTCATCATGGGATCAAATGTCCACAAGGTGGCAACAGGTATTGTACTCTATCCTTGAGCAACAACCTTTAAATTTTTCTGAAATATTATTCTTAGAGCTCAAGGATATGGCCCAAAAACAACTTTCTAACCGTTGGATACTATATCCTCGGTTTATAATGGCCATAATTGAAAACCAGCTTCAAGCTGAGGGACTTGTTGGCCTGGGAGTCCCTGCTATGGCTGTATTGCCTGAAGTATACTCCCGGCACAACTCTGACCAATCACTCAAAATGGCTGCCAAGCTGCGCAAACCCACGCAGCTGGAACCCACAGCCACCACCACAAAATCCAAAGTCCCCACCAAACCAAAAACAAAACGAACCAAAACAGCTATTCAGGAAGATGAGTCCCCTGAAGATGCTCCTGTACCACCAAGACAGGATATACTTATGGTGAAAACCCCCCAGTAGTATCAGAGACTCACCCAGCCACAGCCGCTCAGGATTCCTCTCAAAAGGAACCTGAAGCAACCAAAGAAGGGGTACCCACAAATCTGGAATCTTCCTCATTTGAGGAGATTGCCATTGAAACTCACCATTCTCCCCAGGTGCATAATACCCTATCTCCCAATGAAAATGCCCCCCAAAGTCCAACACTTATAATTGCAAATGTGCTGACTCAGCTGCATGCCTCTCCTCCTCCCAGACAACTATCTAAAGGGAAAACCACAGATATTGAGGAAGAGGATCAACATGCTTCTGACAACCCACAGCACAGGGGTTTAAATGTTCAGTCTCCTAGTGTAGATACGGAGACAAGAATATCTGATGAGGCTGCCACCTCTTCTGCATCAGCACATGATCAGACTGAGGCTGGTAACATGGCTAAGACCTCATCAGAGGCAACAGCTGATGAAGGACATCGTCCTGAGGCTGGAAGTCCCCAGTTCCAAGAAAAAGGGGCACATGCTACATCTGGTCTACACCCAGAGCATGTACATCTTGCTACTAGCAAGAGGTCAGGTGATTCAGCATCTGCTGATGATGACCTGGGCTTCTTTTATGATGTTCTAGCCCAGAACACAATTCTTGAGGAAGAAGTCAGTAGACTACAAAGACTACTTGACCAATTCTCTCAAGAAGCAAGTCCATCTGATACCACAATACACCCACAGATGGCACCTTCACCTGAAGGTCTCCTAAACACTCAGCCACTAAAAACATTCAATCCACCAGCCTCTACTTCTGGCACTGTTTCTCAGGGACAGAACCCCTCTGAGCAAACAGCTGCTATATTCCAAAAATCCCTACCTCTCATCACCCCAATGATCACCGATATTGTGATCAAAACCTTGGATGACAAACTTCCCTCAATCCTACAGCCACTGGTGGAGGAGATTATGAGCACAAGGCTTTCTACTACTCAAACCCTTGCAACCAATGCAACCAAAAAGGGGGAGAGTCAGTCAGTGAAAGACAAAGGGAAGCGCATACTGATAGAGAGAGAACAGGAGGAAGAAGAGGTTGTTGAGAAAGAGACTGAGAAGGAGGAAGAGTATGTGAAGGGAGCTGAAACTGATCAAGTGAGTGAAAGTCACAAAGACTTTCACATCACATATAAGAAGAGGAAGATTGAAAGAAAGGAAAAAGAACTCCAACTTGATGAGATGGTCAAAATGGCGGATGCTACACATAGTAAATCTATGGACTCCATTATTGACCAACTATACAGACAAGGGTTCGATACTGCACAGCTTGACTCAGAGATTAGAAGACTTGAAGTTGAAGAAATTAACTCAAGATGGGCAAGCTATGATGTGCTAGAAAGAGAAAGACTGGAGATCATGATCAGATTTATTGCTAAGTATCTTGGAAGATCATTGATAGAGATTAAGTCATGGACCAGGGACAGTATCTTGGCTATAACCACCAAGATCTGTACGTCTGAAGCATATACAAAGGGATTAGTGATTGAAGCTTTAAATGAAGCAGGTGCTGGAAAAAGAAACGAACTAGCAAAATACTCCAAAGCCTCACTCATTACAAAAATGCTAGAACAACCTGCAAAACCTACCACTTCAAAATCACCACTACCACAACCCATTAAACCAACTCCTTTACCCTCAAAACCAACAGCCGATGATGCATCCAAGAAGAAGAAGAGAAGGATGTTGAGGCTAGAAGAAGAAGAGAAGAGGATGATGAGGAGGAAGATAGGCTGCCTCTTTCTGCAGTCCTAACTTTGACTAAAGCCAAATCTATGCCCATCACTCCCACCTCACAGATGGAAACTGTGAGAGTAAAGATTGAAGAAGAGCAATTGCAAAGGCTTCATGATGAGGAGATGCTAAAAAGTATAGATAAAACTTATGCTGCCTCTTCATCAATAATAAGTATGAAGAAAGAAGCTCTGAGACTGTACACCCTCGCCAACACATTTCAATATCAAAAAGAAAAGGTGAGGATGTGGCCTGATCCTAGGGTGGCTCACAGAATTGTGAAGAAGGACATTCCTGCACGATACAAGGGCCAGATAAAGAGGATCGTAGATGAAGAGATCACAGTGGTCCTTGTAGTATCACCCTGGGAGATTGTTGAAGACTTCAAGAAAGCTTATGAGACTAAACAGCCTCCCCAAAAGATGTTAGAGAACAGAGTGATCAAGAAGGGGTTAGTCTACAAGAAGCTTGAGAACTTCAAACAAAATGAGCTCAGTCTGTTACTGGAAGGTAATCATCCAGATGAGTTTGCCTACAGACAGATCACAACAGTTGAGCTCAAAAATGGCAAACAAGCCAAATACATCTCAGAGCTGTATGGGCGTGAAGGATTATTCGATGGTGAACCAGAGAATCTTACTATGGAAGAACAAATCATTTTCTCAGAGCATACACCAGAGAATCCTACAGGCTTATACATGGGAAGTGAGTTTCATGGATGGGGGAACAGCTCAGTGTCCAATTCCCCAATACAGAGCTCCCATCCACACTTTGCCAACCAAATTATCAGAGACTTACTTCCAGGCCGGTGCTTATATGGGTCATCTTCTCAACTGATCAAGAAGGAAAAAGACCATCCATTTTGCCAACAATAAGTGGGACCTCAATAAAGTTAAAGGTTTTGGCTGCATTGGTTCAGGGGGAGTTTGTTGGACCAAAAGAACCAATGAGCCGGATCAGAAAAACCTTTAAGTCCCACAGACGTCACAACAACTACTGAAGTCCACAACAGCTGAAGACAAAATCTGAAGACACAAGTGCTGAAGACAAAGTCTGAAGACACAAGTGCTGAAGACAAAGTTGAAGACACAAGTGCTGAAGACAAAGTCTGAAGACACAAGTGCTGAAGACAAAGTCTGAAGACACAAGTGCTGAAGACAAAGTATCAGATGTTGTCACAACAGCTGAAGAGGACTTCTTCAGTAGTTGTGACGGTTTGCTTTCAGTAGTTTTATATTTTCTATTTTCAGTAGTTTTGTAAAACGACTGAAGAGTTTGTTCTTCAGTCGTTGTAGTATTAGTAGTTTTCTTTTCAGTTGTTTCATGTTTTATACTTGGTACTCTGATATGTTCTCAGTAGTTGTGAACATTTCAGTAGTTTATTAAGTATAAGTTATTTTTGTACTAGATCTGCTAGTAATCACCATCCCGTGATTACAGCAGTGATTGCACTCTATATAAGGAGTGCCAACCTTATTGTAACTGTGAATGATTGAGCAATAATATTGAGCATTATTGAAACATTCCAAATCACAGAAAAATATTCTCTCGCATTTGTTTACAAATAACATTCTCTTGCTATAATTTGACTAATTCATCTCTTCATTCCGCTGCATTACACTCTTATACTTCAAACTTGTGATCGTTGATCCTGTCATATATAGTCATATATAGTGTGTCCGTCGCTTATCGAATAGTCTAGGCTTAATGTAATACACCTGATATGTTGTAAACACATGAAACTGGGTCATTCGCAGGAGCATATGCGAATGAAACTCAGTCGTGCGACTGAGCCTTGCTAATGGGCCAGTCGTGCGACTAAGAGATGCGATTGGGACATTCGTAAGACTGAACCATAAGTATGGTCCAGTCGCACGATTGAACCATACGCATGGTCCACTCGTACGATTGAACCATACGCATGGTCCAATCGCACGAATGGGCCCAGTCGCATCAAATATGGGCCGAGGCCTTTATATACCAGTTTCAATCTGTAAAGAGTAGAGGATTGGAGAGGGAGTCTGCCCGGAGCCTAGGGCTGCCGGATGAGAGGGGAGATCATGCTCGATCTCCCTTGCCAAGAGTCTTGATTCTTATGTTGTAACGAGCTTGTAATCGTTAGGTTTTATCAATGAAACCATTATATTATAGTTCGTGTTATTGATTGTCTCTTGGTTTTTGCTGTTGTTTATCCTTCCGTCAAGAACATGCTCAAAAGTTTACCGATCCAGTGACTTCACAGCACAGGCAAAGTACAACAATTTCGGTATTGTCAAAACTGTAGTTTCGCATAGGCAAAGTACAACACTTTCGCTGTTGTCGAAATTATAGTTTCACAACAAAAAAATTTAGATTCGCTGAGACTCGGACACAAAATCATGTGTCCGAGCATAGCTATAGCTTCGCTGAAACTATCCTGGCGAAACTGTCAATTAAGCACAGACATCATGACTAGACAGTTTCACTCGGAACTTCGAACATCGTTCAGTTTCGCTGGTTACCCTCGTAGTTTCATTGAACGAATCAATGAACACTCTGACCCAGCAAATGAATCAAAACCTTAAATATAACGGTTAATATCATGATTAATGTTGTGGAATGGGTTCGAAACACCCACCTATGAACTCATAAACACATAATCATGACGGATATCAACACATATTAGAAACTAGGGTTCAGTTTCGTCATGCGAATGTGAGAAACTGATCCCACTATGTCCAATATATATACCCTAGTTTCACTGGCAACGAAACCATAGTTTTGCTGGCATCCATTTAAAAACATGTTACTCAGAACTTAGCGAATGTGCCGGCGAATCTATAAATTCACTAAGCTAAAAAAACTAGCGAAACTTAGTTTCGCTAAAACCTAACACTTCACAAATTTTGAGATTTTTTTTTGAAATTTTTATATTTTTATTTTTATTATTATTTAAAAAAAACTTTATGAATTGTTTTTTAAAGATTTATATACACATAAGCTTTTATGAAAAACTTCATCACCCCACAAAACCAACACAAAAAAAACAAAACCAAGAGAAAAATAAAATAAAATAAAAAATAAGATAAAATTAAAAATAAAAGGATATAAACACTTCTTTTTCAAGGAGTTTTTCCAGAGAGTCAAAGATTGGTAGGATTGCTGATATGTTTGTCCCATGCCTTATTCTTTTCAACACGTAATCTGCAGCTGTCTTTATCATGTTTTGGTTTAATTCTAGAAACTCTAATCACTTGGTCCCCATAGACATTTAGCAAAGAACTTATCATGTCCTCATGATTTATTGAGCAATATGACTAACTCTGCTTCATTTTCTTTAGGGCTTCGACAATGATATTAATTTAAGAATCATTGTGCCTTTATTTTGGAGAACTGATGATGAGAGCTCCAGGTCTATACTTACGTATAACAGAGGAGATGATCATTTGAACTTGCTGATGAGAGCTTCAGGTCTATACTCACGTATAACAAAGAAGATTACCAGAACATGCCGATTAGATCTCCAGGTCTATACTCATGTATAACAGAGGAGATGATCACTCCAGGTCAATGTTCACACAAAGCAGAGGAAATAAGCACGAGATATACTTCTGAAGAGCTAACGAGAAGCTTCAATTCAGATACTTTTTTGAAGAGCTAGACTAGAAGCACTTATTGTGCTAACTAGAAGCATTATTCAAGACTTGGGGATAAGGGAATAATCCTTATTACCGACAATGACTTGTATATTTTTAAAACTCTCATATGTTTTTGACAATGACTTGTATGAGAGATTTGAAACTCTCATATGTTTTTAACAATGACTTGTAACTTTATGAAGTCTAAAATGACAAGAGGATAATCCTTATTACCGAGTTTTCTTAAACTTTAGTTTAGCTACACGATCACTGTTTACTTCATTTTCGAGCTGAACCTACCATGTGTAATGCCCGGAATAAAGTCGAAACAAGCCAATTAAAATAATCGTTTAGTCAGGATTATTTAATGAATATAAGCGAGAAATGGTTTATGGACCGAGTTAACCTTTCGGGTTACATGTTGGACGAGTTTAAGGTCCCGGGAACGCCCGGTATATATAAACAGATCAGCTAGAGCCACTCTCATTTGCAACTCAAGCACCCAACTTCTAGAGAGAGTGTGTAGAGAGAGAAAGTAGAGAGAAGGTGAAGATTAAAGGATCAGTTGATCAAGGGATTGAAGATCGGTGTTCGTGGACATCCAAACAACAAGAAAGGACCACGAATCCAGGTAAGAAACATCATATAATCGTTTCTTTAGATTAAACCCAGATTCTAGGGTTTGAAGTTTTTGAAAGTGGCAAAGAATCATCCATAACTCACGTTTTTTGTGTAAGAAAACATGTAAAAAGCTTAGATATAGCTTCATGGATGATAAACCAAGGTTTTGGGTGTAAAATATTGAAGTTTGGGTTAAAAAGGGATTGATTCGTAATTTCACCCCGTTCTGTGAAATTGCATGCTCATCCGGCGAAATTATGTAGTCGTCCAATAAAACTATGGAGTTTTCCTGCGAAACTATAGTTTCGCAGGTAGTTTCACAGACATGGATTTCCAACGAAAGTTAGGCAAAACTAGCTGCAAAACTGCCAGCGAAGGTAGCAACGAAACAGCTACCTTAAAGGTTTTAAACTACCTGTGACTCTTGGTTAGAAGGCCTGATTGAGAAGCTACTCATTGGTCCAGGTGAGTTCCAGATCCCCTACTTTAAAGGTTTTAAACTTGTTTGGGGCTGGAAATGCATACCAAATATATGTTTTAAATGACCAAGATTTTAAGAGGTTTTAACAGAAAGATCGATTTCTCTATAACAAAATGTGATATATAAATGTCTAAAAATAAAATTTCTTCGCGCTGACCTGGCAGCCCAGCCCCAGCCAACGGCGTTGCCCCTTGGACCCCAGTAGGAGCTACTGCCCCTAGGACCCCCGCTGTCAGGGGCTGCCGGCCCCGAACCCCCCTTGTTCGGCGGAGGGTCGGTTATGTTCTATGATGACTTGTACTTGTTATGTATGTATATATGTATGTGAATGGATGATGTGCGATGATTATATGATGATGTGTGATAATGTTATGTATGTATACGCTATGCTTTCTTTATGTTCCTTGTGTATTATTATGTAGGTTTACGTGGTGTGATTATAATAATGAACATAAAGTATTATGTAATGAAAAGCGGAAGTTAATGATAATGATAAGTGAAACGTAAAGAACGAATGAGTGCATGCATTAATGAAGGAATGAATGGAAAGTCTTGCAATAAATGAAAGGAGTTTCGGTAAGGATTCCTATAATTCTGATGCATTCAAAACATCCAAAGTCTCTCTGCATGCATGCACTGAAGAACAGAAGTAGAAATGCTTCGAAAGTTTTACATCATACACTAGAAATATTCTAAGTGTAAAATCTTCTAAGTGTAAAATCTTCCAAAGCCAATACCAACATCTTCCGAAGCCAAAAGTGAAGTCTTCCGAAGCTTCAAAGACAAAGTCTTCCGAAGCCAAAGAGTGAAGACAGATTTCTTCCGAAGACTTTTAGAGATATGCCTTTATCTGATGTACTTTACCATAAAACTGGACCACCTTTCCGCTGCTACTCTGAAAAGGTCCATGCTTTTGGTAACTGTACATTGAGGTCTTGAGTCCATGCTTTCTACTTTATGTACTTTTATCTTTTTTATAATATATTAGGATGTGAGCTATGGCATGTCATAGTCACTAGTCAAAAGGCAAATCTGCCTTTTGACTCTACATTTAATTTTGTAGTTGTCTAGTCAATTGTATCCAGCTGGCTTTCAAAGTATGGCCAGCTGTAGGATGTAGTATAAAGTATCTCAAGTACCTGTAACTTTCTATCGTATGCTTTGTAACATTTGTAATAAAACTTGAGAAGCAATATACAACATTCTTGAAAACCAACTACTTGTGTTGTTTGCCATCTTGTTCTGTATCATATTTACTTGTGTTCTTAGCATCTTTCATTAACAAGTTAACTAGTTCCCTATTTGATTTGTTAAGTGTTCTAAGCAACTCTCCTCATTGTGTTGTTGTGTTGTAAGTGCATACCCTTCACCGGTCCTGCAGTTTCTCACCCAATGAAGGGTGTTAGCTCAACTGTGTGTGGGTTAGCTAGCCCAGAAGGATGCACACTAGGGTCTTGTCCTTGTGATTGACCATATGTATGGGATCCTTGCCGCTTACCCCGGTATTGTGGTCAGGCCACCGGGCACAATCTATGGGAGTCTATTTATAGACTTCGGCCCAGTACCCGCTTTATGCATGACGGTGGGGTATAGCACATGGCATTGGTCTGAATGAATGTAAAGGTTAATTATGTATGTACAGAGTGAACGATACAAAAGAGAAGGAATGAGTGATGATAATGAATGATGATGAAAGATAATAATAAAATTATCTACTTGTACGTATGATGTATGATCGCGAAAGAAAGTAATGTATGGTTTTAAACAAAAGTAAAGTATTTTATTTATAAAACTAGAACTCACTCAGCAACACTGACTTTTATTTATTTTCCAGTTGGCAGGTGAATGTTGCTGAAGATGGCACGAGGCAGCTACTTGGCATTTTGGATGGAATCCATTCGTATAACTATGATGTTTTTATGATGTAATGCAAATGATAATATTTTGTAACTGTTAACAATGATGTATTATTTTGCAAAAGCAGTAATTAATATATGAAATGGTTTTAAGTTATTTTGCTGCGATGTTTTTCATAAATATAAATGTATATTTTATTTTTTATGCGCGATGCTCGTCCAATTGTGAGTGTTCCGGGAGCGGGGCCTTACACCATGCATATCCCAACACAAGTGTGTTGACTTCCTTCAAACCTCTTTTTCGGGGTTCCTGAAAAGACAAATTGTAAAACTTAAGAGTTTAATCTTTATTCTTCCCCGAAATTTCTTTTTAACTGCTTTGTAAGAGAAATTTCTGTTTTTCATATTATGTTAAAGATCAAAGAAGTGAAGGACTATGGGACACAAAAGTTAATCAGAAAGTATTTATTAAAAATAGAAAATGAACAAAAGAGTTATTTACAGTTTTTATGCAATTTGTTATGGAAAGAGTTTTTAAAAAGATATTAAACCCAACATTAAGATCAATTCAATAAAACGAGGTTTATCAAATGTTTTAGTGAAAAAATCCGCTCTTTGATTCTTTATGTCAATTGGAATAATATCAATGAAACCCTTTTCCTGAGAATCCCGGATTGCATGAATCCTTGTTTCAATGTGCTTGGTACGAGTATGATAAATTGGATTTTTGGTGATTCTGATAGCAGCTTCATTATCACAAAAGAGTGGTGTATAAAGAAAATTGATTTTGTAATCAATCATCTGATGTTGCATCCAAAGCACTTGGCAACAACAACTTAATGCAGCAACATAGTCAACCTCTCATGTAGATAGCGGTACTATTGTTTGCTTCTTGCTTTTCCATGAAAGAAGATAATCCCCAAGATATTAACATTGACGGATTTTCTGTTGATCTTGCAACCACCATGATCACTGTTAGAATAATCATGTAAATCAAAGTTCTCTCGTACCGAATACCAAAGACCCAAACGAGAAGAACCCTTTAAGTAATGAAAGATGCGTTTAACAACTTTTTCATGTGATCTTTTGGGTTGGCTTGAAAATGGGCACAATAACACACGACAAATGTAATATCTGGACGGCTAGCCGTGAGATACGTGAGGGATCCGATCATAGAACGATAGCGATGAGCATCCATGAATTTCCTATTGTCATCTGGAGTTAAGCAGTTTTGAGCAATAAATGGAGTAAGTTCATGAGAAGCATCATCCATCTTGAACTTCTTAAGAATCTCGTGAATGTACTTTTCTTGATGAATAAGAATACCATCAGGCTTTTGTTCAACCTGCAACCCTAAGAAAAAGCACATCTCCCTCATCATGCTCATTTCAAATCGATCCTTCATCACTTCTTCAAATTCTCTACATAGTTTCTTGTTTGAAGACTCAAAAATAATATCATCAACATACACTTGAACAATCAACATCTTACCATCAACCTCTTTCTTGAATAATGTCATATCTATAGATCCACGAGAGAAACCCTTGTTGAGCAGATACTATGTCAGTGTTTTATGCTAGATACGAGGAGCTTGATGCAATCCATATAAGGATTTAACAAGTTTATATACTTTCTCTAGAAAATTTGGATCCTCAAAACTTGGTGGCTGACAAACATAAATCTCCTCGTCAATGTTCCCGTATAGAAATGCACACTTCATGTCCATCTGAAAAACTTTAAAGTTCTTCTGAGCAGCATAAGCAAGAAAAATTCTGATAGCTTCAATGTGGGCAACTGGAGCAAACACTTCATTATAGTCAATTCCCATCTCCTGAGCAAATCACTGAACAACCAGTCTTGCATTGTTTCTTACGACCACTCCTTGATCATCTGGCTTATTCATGAACACCTATTTGGTACCGATGGGATATTTGTTTGGAGGAAGATCAACTAACTCCCAAACATTCGACTTCCTAAACTATTGAAGCTCCAACTGCATAGATTCAACCCAACTTGGTCTTGAAGTGCTGCTGAGCTATTTTTAGGAACGATTTGAGGTAAGAAACATGTGTAGAGACATTCATTTATCAATCCAAATTGAATCCGAGTCCTCACACAATATGTCATGGAACTAATGATGTAATCATGTGGGTGATCTTTTAAGGTTTTGAAGTTGGTGTTAAGGGTGAATGGATTGGATTGAGATGAAGATGCGGTTTGTGATGGTTGTGATGGAGGAATTTGTTGTGGTGGAGGTGCAGGTGGAACATTAAGTGGATGTGGAGATGTAGGGTCAATTAGAGGTTGTGGAAGATTTTCAGGTGGAGGAATGATTTGCACATTGGTTTGAGTAACAGCATCATCATCAAATACCAGAAGATTGAATGATTTGAAGATTGTGTTGCAGTCATAAAACCATTCCGCGTCTGACCCCATGTATGGTGAATTAGACTCCTGCCAATCAACAAAAAAGCATTCCTGTACAATACGTGTTCTTTTGTTGTACACTCGGTACGCCTTTTGTAAGGTAGAATAGCCAACAAAGAAACATTCATAAGTGACTGCATAAAATTTTGACTTATATGCTTGAGTATTAAGCAAAGTACATGAGCAACCAAACAAACGAAAGAAGTTAATCAAGGGTTTCCTTTTAGGAAGAATCTCATAAGGAATCTTCATCTTGTCTTTCATTTCAGTACATAAGATGCACAGTTGATTGCTTCTGCGCAGAAAATTATTAGAAGCTTAGACTCAATCAACATAGTTTGTGCTGCTTCAATCAGGGTCCGATTCTTCCTTTCAGCAACACCAATTTGTTGAGGTGTTTTAGCAGCACTGAACTGTATGAGAATCCCTTTGCTTGCATAGAAAGAATCAAAGATGTGGTTTCTAAATTCTGTTCCGTTATCACTTCGGATGATCGTGACTTTCCTTTTGTTGATGGTTTCAATTAAGAGGATCAGCTTTTGTAGCTCTTCTGCAGTGTGGACAAAGATGTTCGAATACCATGGATTCATCATGCTTAGGAGAGACATCATCAACCTTGAAACTCCAATCAAAGCCTCATTTTTCCACAGCAACTACAGCTAACTGCTTGGGCTTCTCAGTCTTTGGAGCTCCTGTCACACCCCGACCGACGGCGGAATCATCGAGGCGGACGAATGTGAATGATTGTCATAGCACATAGAACTAAATAAGTTGGAATAATATTAAATATCATTTTTCTTTGAACAATAATAACCAAGTAAATCATTACAATACATTCAAGATTTCAACAACAAAATAAATTCTTTAGTTAACTAGGTCCAAGTCCTATGTGTACAAGAAGAAATCCTCCTGAAACATGTTAAAAATAAAGGGTCAACTTTGAAAGTTGGTGAGTTTTCATGGGTTAAACACATACACCTACACACACACACACACACACACACACATATATATATATATATATATATATATATATATATATATATATATATATATATATATATATTAAGGTTTACAAGTAGCAATCCATGTCAATGGTTATGAATTATGCAAGTTTATAGAACACATATAGCTATAATCAAACCTTGACATATTACAAGATTACAAGATTAAACGATTAGCTAAGTGTACTTGGATTAACCATGTAGGCTTGTCAGGCCCATAGATCTATGACGTCGGCAGGCTAGCAATAGTTAATGATTGTCAACATATAATATATCTCATATAACACTCATAATAATACCAATAACCATGACAAAAAGTAAAGATGAATTGCATGTGCATTTACAAGTATCAAGATGTTTACAAATGTAAGTTTATAAGGTTAACATGTTTCACCCCAAAAGGTGTGAAATAATGTAAAAAGGGAGCATGGAGAACTCGCATGGAAAACTCACATGTACAGTGATGGTTGTAGAGTACATAAGAAAGCTTGGATGTCAAGAGTCAAAGGTGATGTCCTAAATGATAAAAAAAATAATACTTGAGGTCGGAATTCATTACAAGAAGTTAGGACTTTTAGAGAATGCTAAAAAACGAAAGGTAGATTGAAAAAAGGATTACTGCATCAATTTTAATTTCTGGATAGAATGTTTGGTATGTGGTTAAACAAGTTTTTAAAAATAGCAAACGGTTTAATAAAATATAAAAATTTACATTTGACTACTTCAAAGTCTCCCGGACAACTTTTGTTTAGAAACATTTATATGAAAAGATCCGTAAACAGGTCAAAACATCAAAACAAGACAGAAGGTGCTGAAATGCGCACTTATCTTGTGAAGGCTATTGTTGAGTCGTCTAATTGCGTTTGAAGATGTATAAACTATCGTTGAAAGGGTAATTCAACGAACTTAATATTGGAATCCGATTTTACTCAAATTTAGTTTGTTATGATCAAGTTATGGTCGGTTGAAGTTAGATTATATTTTGCCAAAATTATAGTAAGGCACTTATGTGCACTTTTATAATCGTTAAAGCATGAAGCGGGTTAGAACAAATTTATTATGTTGATATATGACATATTAGACTTCATTTGAGTTATATTAAAATATTACAAGAGTTCAGCATAGTTATCACTTAGGGAAATAATCTTGTGGAATAACCGAATGCGGCGGCATAGCCGTCCATACGCAAACGGGATTCTTTATTTACGTTAACTTGATTTAGGGATGTTAGTGACTGTTATAAGGTTAGTGAATATTAGAAAGTTAATGATGAAATGATAATGAATCAAATTAAAAGAGATTTAGTATAAGAAAGAATAAAAGTAAGAACATGAAAATAATTGGATGTTAGGATGATTGAAAGAATATAGAAATGCATAATATATAAGCAATATAAGATTACCTTAGTCTTATAAACTTCTTGAAATTACTTGTAAAAGAAAATTCTTGAATTTGATCATAACCAAAGGATGTTGAAAGGTTTGTGTGTGAGATTTTTAGAGAATGAGCAAATGAAAAGTTAAGCCTAAATCTTGATTTAATATGTAACACCCGGAAATTTATTATTTTGAAGCCGGCGAAGAAAGAAAAAGAAATAAAGTCCAAAGTCGAGGGACCAAACTCGCCAACGAAGAAAAGTCGGGAAGTGAGGTGGTATTAGTGGGGAGAGGGCAGCCAACCCTCCCCATTTCCCCCACATTTCAGCCACCTTAGAGAAAAGAAGAGAGAAAGAGGAGAAAAATGAGAAAAAGTGGTGTTTCGGGTGATTCGGGTGTCCAAATCCGTCGAGTGGCAAGCCAAATCGAAGCTCTTGTCTTTGTGCTCGATTGTGTGAGTTCTAGGACCCCACTTCTACTTGTTTTCAACTGATTTTGGGGCTGGAAGATGTGCAAAACCCGTTTTTATGTGTGTGTGTGTTTGACCCATTTGGGTGTGATGTGTATGATGTGTTTAGAGTATGATTTCGGGCTTGTGTGTGCTTGTATGGGGTTAAAGTATGCATTTCTAAGGTCCAGGAGGGTTGATTTAGGCTTAGAATGGGTTTGGATGAGCTTGGAGGCCGAAAATGGCAGATTGGGTTCGGGATGAACTCCATTCTGCATCAGCTAGGGCTAGGCGACCGAATGAAGGCCATACGGCCGAATGAGGGCGATTGAGGGTCATTCGCACGATTGGGATTCATTCGCACGATTGAGGGTTCAATCGCACGACTAAAGGTTCAGTCGCACGACTGGGAGTTCAGTCGCATGGGGATTGCACGACTGAGGGTTCAGTCGCATAGATGCATAGTCGCATGAGTCCATTCGCATGAGGTCAGTCGCATAGGTGCCCATTCGCAGTAATCCCATTCGCACAAGGTCCATACGCACGATTGGATGTTCATTCGCATAGGTGTTCATCCGCATGAGTCCAGTCGCATGATGTTCAGTCGCATGGAGGCCATGCGACTGAAGAGTGTCCATACGCCCGAATAGGGCTGTTGCACTCGAAGGAATGCGTAGTTTGACTTCTGGCCTTCGGGGAAAGGTGCAGATGTAAGTTTTGACGTAAAGTAATCCGTAAGAGCATGTAAGAGAATGGTTATGGCCTTAGAGAGCAAGTAGGGCATGATGATGATGATGTTGCATGTTATGCATATTATGAATGTATGATGTTGCCCTGTATGATGGGGATGAATGTGTATGAATGTTCCTTATTATGATGTATGCTTATCTTTCTTGTGGCTTTACATGTCATGCTAATGAATGAATGAATGAATGAAGTATTATATAATGTAAAGCGAAAGATAATGAAAGAGGAACATGAAGTAAGAATGCATGCATTAATGAAAGATGAATGAACGAAAGAAAGGCTTGCAAGCATATTTATTGGGGTGAGCGACTTTGTGTTGCAAAAGACTCGGATGAAGTGCAATCATTTAGATTGCCTATGAGGTGAGCAACCTTGTCGTTGCAAAAGACTCGAGTAAGTGCTATCGTGATGTTGCCTTGGGGTGAGCAACCTTGTTGTTGCAAAAGACTCGGATAGCTTGCTATCGTGATGGGCAATTGGGGTGAGCAACCTTAGGGGTGCAAAAGACTCAGATAGCGTGCAATCATTGAGATTGCCATTGAGGTGAGCGACCATGTTGTCGCAAAAGACTCGGAAGACAGAATGAACAAAAAGAATGGAAGATAATGAATGAGATGAAAGATAATAATGACATTATCTGTGTATACGTATGTTGAATGATCGCATGATAAAGGAATAGTTTTTGATGAAAGTAAAGTATGTTTATTTTGTAAAACTAGAACTCACTCAGCAACGCTGACTTTTATTACATTTTCCAGTTGGCAGGTAAATGATTGCTGAGGATGGCACGGCAAGGCTACTCGGCTCTTTTGGAATGACATCCAATTATATAGCTTTTGTGATGTAATGCAAACATGAATTTTATAACCGATAATGATGTATTATTTGGCAAAAGTAATTATAATGAAACGTGATGTCATTTTTGAATGTTTCCGCTGCAATGATTTCTTAATGTAATGTAATTATATGTTTTATGTGCGATGAATGACCAACTGTAAGCGTCCCGGGAACGGGGCCTTACATAATAGTTGAGTTTTGGAGGGGGTTATGAATGGTATTAATAGTGAGTTATAAGTCTTTTAAAAGGGGGTTATGATTTTGAAATAAATATAAGATTAAATAAAATAAATAGATAAAAGAATAATTATAATTTAAACTTTTAATTTATTAAAACCTTAATTTTATTTTAATCAACTTATTTTCTTATAAAATCTTTATAAATTTTATAAAACTTGTAACTTTATAATTTGATTATTTTTTTCAATAATTAAAATTAATAATTACTAATAAAACTTTATAAGTTTATTAAAATTACTTTTATAACTTTATAAGTTTTAATAAGTCTTTTTTCTTTAGTTATTTATTGTAAAATGATTAATAACTTTATAATTTTATGAAAAAAGATTATTTATAAACCAATGAATTATTATAAGTTGTTTAGATGATAGATTAAACAAATCAATTCACAATATTATTTAAACTACACGTCTAATCCATATAATTCATTAATATAAATAAAATAAGTGAAATTAAGAAATTCATATCGCATGAAAGTTCAATTTTAGTTCGGGTTCGGGTTAATAACTTGAAAATGACGGTGTTACAGTCTCCCCTACTTTAAGAAATTTCATCCTAAAATTTAATCACAAGTAGACTAATTTCAAGGATATGAGCAGACTTGGATTTCATTTCACGTTTGCAAGTGAACTCTTGGAAGCGTTTAAACTCAACAAGTTTAATTATGATGTCTTGATATGCTTAAGTTTGTTAAGTTTCCTAATTCATGATTTCATGTGTTTCTTGACTAAGTGTGTAAGGTCATTAATTTAGAATTTTTAGTTGATAACTTTTTGTATTTAGACGGTTCAAGATGATTAAGAAGTTTTTGTCATGAGGGAAGCACCAAGTATTAGTTTGATACGAGACTCGACTTAACGAACAGGAGAAATATTTTTAAGACACTTGCGGATGAGATACGAATTCATAGGAGCTTCTCAAAGCAAAAGACTTCGACATGGTTCTTAGATGATCAGTTCTTGTTTACTATATCATTGTGGTTTCAAAGTTCCATTAATTAAGGTCGTATCAAAATCGTGTTTGTTAAGATTAATGGTTCAGTTCAGAATAAGAGTATCATTGAAATGAGTTTTCAGAATAAGTGCAGTTTTGAGGGAAAGACATTCAAAAAGATTATTAAAAATCATTGTGAGAATTGGGTAATGAGTTTTAAGTTCCAAGAAGACAAGATAAATGATAAGACGATTCAAATTAACAAGGTGTTTCGAGTGTAACGTTTGGTTTACAAACCAAAGCAATACGTTGACTTATCAAAGTATTAGGCCAACTACAACTTTGATGAAGACATGCGTACCTGTAAGCGGACACTCACCCCAAGGGTTCCCAGGTAAGGTAAACAGATCCATCGATTGATTTGGATTTATATGGATACCTTGCCTAGACAGAACACCTTGAGATACAGGCGTCACGCTCTTCCAGCATTACATGTTTCAAGTTATAACACACAGACTTTGACGAGACTTGAAAACCACGAATAACAATTCAAAGATCATTTTGAAAACCATTTGATTTAGGCATATAATGCCATAGAATATGATTTAAGATTCATGTGTGCATCGATAAGTTTCAAAGTATAAGAATAAGCACATAAGGCATATTATCACATAATCAAGTATAAACACATAAGGCACATAAAATCCTATCTAAGCATATAGAATACAGAGAGGACTCATGTGTAAAGGTACTTAGTTATAGTGTAGGTCTTTTCATTTCTAATAACCTAATTCCCAATAAACATGGCTCTGATACCAATCTGTCACACCTTGATCAACGGCGGAATCATCAAGACGGACGAATGTGAACGATTGTCATAGCACATGGAACTAAATAAGTTGGAATAATATTAAAAATCAGTTTTCAGTGAACAATAATAACCAAGTAAATCATTACAATACATTCAAGATTTCAACAACTAAAAAATTCTTTAGTTTAACTAGGTCCAAGTCCTATGTGTGCTGAAACATGTTAAAAATAAAGGGTTAACTTTGAAAGTTGGTGAGTTTTCATGGGTTAAACACACACACACACACACACACACACACACAATATATATATATATATATATAGATATATATATATAGATATATATATATATAATATATATATATATATATATAGATATATATATATATATATATATATATATATATATATATATATATATATATATATATATATATATATATATATATATATATATATATATATATATACATATAAAAGGTTTACAAGTAGCATTCCACGTCAATGGTTATGAATTATACAAGTTTATAGAACACATATAGCTACAATCAAACCTTGACATATTACAAGATTACAAGATTACAAGATTAAAGAATTAGCTAAGTGTACTTGGATCAACCAAGTATGCTTGTCAGGCTCATAGATCTATGACGTCGCCAGGCTAGCAATAGTTAATGATTGTCAACATATAATGTATCTCATATAACACTCACAATAATACCAATAACCATGACAAAAAGTAAAGATGAATTGCATGTTCATTTACAAGTATCAAGATGTTTACAAGTGAAAATTCATAAGTTTAACATGTTTCACCCCAGAAGGTATGAATAAAGTAAAAAGGGGGCATGGAGAACTCACATGGAAAACTCACAAGTATAGTGATGGTTGTAGAGTACATAAGAAAGCTTGGATGTCAAGAGTCAAAGATGATATCCTAAATGATAAAAAATAATAATAACGTGAGGTCGGAATTCATACAAGAAGTTAGGACGTTTAGAAAATGCTAAAAAACGAAAGGTAGATTGAAAAAGGATTATTGCATCAATTTTAAATTCTGGACAGAATGTTTGGTATGTGGTTAAACAAGTTTTTAAAATAGCAAACGGTTTTATAAAATTATAAAAATTTACATTTTCTAGTTCAAAGTCTCCCGGACAACTTTTGTTCAGAAACATTTTTTATGAAAAGATCCGTAAACAGGTCAAAACATCAGAACAAGATAGAAGGTGTTGAAATGCGCACTTATCTTGTGAAGGCTATTGTTGAGTCGTCCGATTGAGTTTGAAGATGTATAAAATATCGTTGAAAAGGTAATTCAATGAACTTAATATTGGAGTCCGAGTTTACTCAAATTTTTTGTTATGATCAAGTTATGGTCAGTTGAAGTCAGATTATATTCTACCAAAATTATAGTAAGGCACTTATGTGCACTTTTAAAATCGTTAAAGCATGAAACGGGTTAGAACAAATTTATTATGTTGATATATGATATATTATACTTCATTTGAGTTATAGAAAAATATTCCAAGACTTCGGCATAACCATCACTTAGGAAAATAATCTTGTGGAATAACTGAGTGCGGCGGCATAGACGTCCATATGCAAACGGGATTCTTTATTTACGTTAACTTGATTTAGGAATGTTAGTGATTGTTATAAGGTTAGTGAACATTATAAAGTTAATGATGAAATGATAATGAATCAAATTAAAAGAGATTTAGTAGAAGAAAGAATAAAAGTAAGAACATGAAAACAATTGGATGTTAGGATGATTGAAAGAATATAGAAATGCATAATACATAAGCAATATAAGATTACCTTAGTCTTATAAACTTCTTGAAACTACTTGTAAAAGAAAATTTTTGAATTTGATCATAACTAGAGGATGATGAAAGGTTTGTGTGTGAGATTTTTAGAGAATGAGCAATTGAAAAGTTAGGCCTAAAGCTTGCTTTTATAGTTGAGGTTAGGAGGGGGTTATGAATGGTGTTAATGGTGAGTTATAAGTCTTTTAAAAAAGGGTTATGTTTTGAAATAAATATAAGATTAAATAAAATAAATAGATAAAAGAATATATAATTTAAACTTTTAATTTATTAAAACCTTAATCTTAATTTAATCAACTTATTTTCTTATAAAATCTTTATAACTTTTATAAAACTTGTAACTTTATAATTTGATTATTTATTTTTAATAATTAAAATTCATAATTACTGATAAAACTTTATAAATTTATTAAAATTCATTTTATGACTTTTTATGTTTTAATAAGTCTTTTTCCTTTAGTTATTTATTGTAAAATGATTTAATAACTTTATAATTTTATGAAAAAGAATTATTTATAAATCAATGAATTATTATAAGTTGTTTAAATGATAAATTAAACAAATCAATTCACAATATTGTTTAAACTACACGTCTAATCCATATAATTTATTAATATAAATAAAATAAGTTAAATAAAGAAATTCATATCGTATGAAAGTTCAATTTTAGTTCGGGTTTGCATTAATAACTTGAAAATGGTGGATGTTACATCTCCATCCGTGTAGTTTGGCCTGGGTTATGTATGACCAACATTTGTCTTTAATGCCTTACACTCCCTAGCAAAGTGGCCCATCTGGTTACAGTTGTAACACTTGACTGTGCTTTTATCCAGCCCAAACTTTTCACTGGATGCATTGCTGCCAAAATTTCTCCCAATCCTCTTGTAGAACTTCTTGGCTCTGTGAGTGAGTAGAGCCATTTGTAGAACTATCTCCATGTATTCCAGGTCATCTGCATGAATGATGTCCAAATCTTCAAGAGTGAAGAGAAAGGTTCCATAACTTTCATCAAAAGACACAAAGGCTTATGATGAGCTTGTCTCTTGTAATGGGCTTCCTTGAATATAGCTCTCCCTTTTTGTCTACGAGAAGGTGATGAAAGGGCTCTTCTGTGAGTTGTCAGGGTAGCAGATAACATGATGTTATGATTCTCTGCATTCCATTTCAACCACACGGACGGCTGAACTCTGTTTATTGCTGGAAGAGCTGTTGGATGGATTCTGTATGTTCATCTCCATCTGGTAACCACTAAGTATACCATATAACTCTGTGAGAGTAAGGTTGGAGATGTTTTCAATTCAAATAGCCACACATTAGTGAGTCCATTGTCTAAGAAGAGAGAATATGAACTTCCACATCATGTCCCTGTTCTCAAGCTTTACTCCAACATCCATAAGAGTATCTACAATCTGAACATACCTAAAGTATTGTTGAGTCATAGTTTCACCTGATTTGTAGATGAAGTTCTCAAACTGCTGCTACAAGGGGTCTTTTTTGTTTTCTTTAGCTTCCTCAGACCCCTCATACATAAGATTTAATGCATCCCAGAGCTGCTTAGCAGTCTTGCACTTCTTGAAGCCTCTGTAAATAGAGTTTGGAATATCAGTTTGGAGGGCGGTCCTGGCCTTTTGATCTACATCAATTTTCTTCTAATCTTCCTCTGAGTAGTCACCCATTTCCTTTGGAATCATACCACCACCAACAACAGCTGAAGTGGTGCTTGGAACATGAGGTCCATAGACAACAGATCACCATATCCTGTTGTCTTGAGAGTTGATAAAGCCTTCCATTCTTTGGCACCAAGTATCAAAGTCATCGGGAGGTGATCAGTGGAGATTTGGTCATAGTACCGGTTTTCATATCAGCCTTGGTAGTAAAGTGTTTTGTGAAACTAAAGGGATTTAAGATGGTGAGATCTTACAATCAAGAGTCTAAAATTGCTATGATACCAATCGCAAGACCAGTGAAAGGGTCAATGCAACAGTTTCACAAAGTGGAGAGACTAATAACACTTAACAGATCAAATCGGAAACTAGCCTATGATGAAACAAAGAACACAAGTAAAGAACAAAACAAGAACAAGGTAATATGTTTTTTAAAATGATGTATATTGCTCTCAAGTTCTTACTAGTGTTATAAAGCTTATATGAAAGTACAAATACTTGAGATACTTTATACTACATCCTACAGCTAACCATACTTTGAAGGCCAGCTGGAAACACTAATCTAGACAACAAGATCAATGTAGAGTTAAAAGGCAGGTTGCCTTTTGACTAGTGACTATAACATGCCATAGCTCACATACTTATCGATTACACAAATGATAAAAGTAAATAGTTGGAAAGTTACAGACTCAACACCTTATCTACAGTTGACAAAAGCATGGACTTTTCACCAACTCATGCAAGTTGGTGAGTGAAAGGTGTTTCATCTTTTGTCAAAGGCATGTCAAAAATGACATGCCTCCTCTACCTTTGGAAGAAACCAGTCTTGGCTTCGGAAGACTTTCGAAAGACTTCATCTTTGGCTTCTGAAGAATTGCTCTTTTGGCTTCGAAAGATTTCATACTTAGCATAATTCAATGAGTTATATCAAATCTTCTGAAGTAACTTCCTTGTACTTCACATGTGCATTAAAAGATCTCTCTGGTTGCATCAGCCTCTAAGTGTAATACACACAAATACACTGATGTGGATATGGGCCAATTTATCCACTCGATAATCCTCACAAATTGGTAGAAATGTACTGATTTAGTCAATTTGTCAATGATAACACAAATACTATCATGACCGCTAGAAGTCCAAGGCAATCTGTTAATAAAGTCCATGGATATGTTTTCCTACTTCCATACAAGAATATCAGGTGGAACAAATAAGCTAAAGGGATGCTATTTTCGGCTTTGACTTTTGAACATGTGAGGCATTTGGACACATACAAGGCTATGTCTTTTTTCATCCCGTGCGACCAATATTGGTTTCTAAGATTAATGAACATTTTATCCGCACTAGGATGAATGAAATAACAATCCTTATGAACCTCGTTCATGATGATGGTTCGGATATAATTACGATTAGAAGGCCAAAGAAGATCCAAGAAGTAAAGCAGACCATCGGATTTGGTTTTCTAATTGAAGTTCTAAGAATAAAATGGAGATGACCTTCATGATCAGTTTTAGACATTGAATATATCAAGAGATTGTCTATAAAGACCATCACAACATTGTCCAAGTATGGCTTGCACACGCGACTCATCAAATCCATGAACACAACTGGTGCATTGGTTAAACCAGAAGACGCAACCATAAATTCATAATGGATATATCTTGTACGAAAGGCTGCTTTGAGAATGCCATCATTGTGCTTGCGAAGCTAATGATAACCTCAATGAAGATCGTTCTTTAAGAAATAAGGAGCTCCTTAAAGCTAATCATATAGATCATCGATTCTAAGTAGGGAATTCTTGTTAATAACTCTTGAAGTTGGCTGCCAAGCTATTGCATCTCAAAAGACGGTAAGTAGATTTTGTCATAGGTGTTACACCAGACACAAGACAATACAAAACTCGAATTGCGGAGGAGAAAGATGCTTAAGCCACTTTCAGATGACAGAGGGATGTGGATGAACATCTCGAAGCGAAAAACTTCCCATGGTACTTAGATAACAAATCCATGCCTATCATGACATCAAAGTTTCTAAGTTTCATCGATGTAGTATTGATAGGAAAATCATGCTTGTCAAGATTAAGGATATAGTTCAAAATAACAGAATCATTTTTAATGGGTTTCCTAGAACATTAATGGTCTTAAAAGGAAGATATCCAAAAATATTATTAGGAGGCTTGATGAGAATTAGATAATAAGTTTTATAATTTTGGAAAACAAAAAGTCAAGGATGGAATTATTTAAAATAACAATGTGATGTTTTGTTTATAAACGTTTAGTTCGTAAAACAAAGCGAATATGTTAACTTATCAAAGTATTATCTCAACCACAACCTTACTGAAGACATGTTTACTTATAAGTGGAGACTCACCCCAATGGTTCCCAGCTAATGTAAATGAATCCATCGGTTGATTTTGATTTATATGAATACCTTTGCTAGAAAAAACACTTCGAGATACAGGCATCACACTCTTCCAGCATTGTATGTTTTTTTGTTATAGGACTCATACTTTGATAGGATTTGAAAAGCACGAATAACAATCTAAAAGTTAAGATTTGAAAACCATTTGAGTTAGGTACATTGACTTAGAATATGAATTGAGAACTGTATGTGCATTGATTGTAATCAACGTATAAGAATAATCATGTAAGGCATATCACATAAAGTCGCATCTAAGCATATAAGATACATGACTCATGTGTGAGGTACTTAGTTATAGGATAGGTCATTCCATTTCTTAAAACCTAATTCACTATAACCATGCCTCTAATACCAATCTATTACACCCAAATCGATTGCGGAATTATCGAGGCGGACGAGTGCGAATCGATTGTCCATAGCTAATGGTAATAAATAAATTAAAATAATACAAATGTTATTTTCATTAAATAACACTAATCACGTAATTCATTACAATCAAAAAAGAATTCAAATAAACATAGCAAAAGTCCTTTATTAATCTAGGTCCAAGTCCTAACTAAACATGACTAAGTCCTCTAAACTGCATTTCCTGAAATCATGTAAAAAAGTAATGAGTGAGCTAACAAATTAGTTGGTGGGTAAACACAGGTTTTGCATACATATATAGGTTGAGTAAAAAGATTGAAACAATTCAATTCACATAATAGTATTAAGACTTATAATGCAATAGTGTAACATACAATTCAAACCAAACACAATCACACCTAATGACTGAATTGACTCGGTTCCTAGACGAAACCTTGTGATAGAATATGTTAATCTGGTTCTAATTATGAGGGGAGTTTCTCAAACCAATAGATCTATTAATGTTACTATGGTTGCATGAATTAATAATTATATTATCATGTGTTTGAATTGAACTTTGAAATAGAATAACATAATAACAATGATTAAAAATTAATCACATTATTTCTTCAAATAGTAACACAAGAAAATGGGTTATGAATACTCACTTGGTAATTGAGTGTGGTTTAAATAATAACAAACGCAAGATTACACATCAAAATTTCTCATAAGTTGACCATAGATTAAAAATAACAATGAACAATTAGTGAATTAGAACACATGGTTGAATAAAATAACGTATTATAACTTAATTAAATAAAATTGAATATGTTAATTAAGTAACTGAAATTCAAAACAATAATGAACAATTAGTGAATTAGAATTATTAAATATAATTAATTTTTATTAATTTATAATAATAGAGTTTCAATAATAAAGTATGAAAATAATTAACTGTAATAATTAATTAATAAAATAAATAATTGAATAATTAATTATTTAAATGATTTATAAAGTTTTAGTTAAAAATAATTTGAAATGGTTTATGTTTAAAGCAATTTATATGGAATATAATACTTTTAAAAAAATATAAAAATGTGTTTATAACATTTTTAACCTTAGAAATCAAGAAAACATTAAATCATAAATTTTGAAATGTTTTGAAAATTAATAAATATTTTTTGAATCAATACTGTTTAGCAAGAAAATTTTGTATTAATTTATACCATTTTAATAATTTTTTGAACTTAAAAACTTATAAGAAATTGATTTAAGAATTTTATACCGTTTTAACAGGCAGGCCAAGGCCATAATCGGTTATACCTTGAAAGAAAAATTTAAGACCTTATTTTAGAAATTCACCCAAATCAAGTACGAGCCCTTATTTGAATTTAATTCAATTAAATATGAATTTGAATATTATTAATAACAATAAACATGGTTTTTTAATCCCCAAGTGAAATCAAGTGTTAATACCTGATTTTCAAAATGAAATATAAAGTAAAAATAAAAACAAAAAAATACAAAGATTTTTCTCTTGTTCATAATAAATTTTAAAAATGTAAAAAAAGATATATTCTTACGAATTTCATTTTACACTTGTATAATACCTAATTTACATATGTATAAAACAAGATTTACATATGTGTAAATAATGGGTGGACTATCTTTTTAAAATTATATCAATTTGGTACGTGTTAAAAAAATATATAACTATTGATTTTTAAAGTGATATCTTTTTTGAAAAATATTGTCTTGTAAAAAAATTACACATGTTTACTAAACATATGCATGCGTATACAATTTCTATTAATCGCTCTATGTCTGGTTGTTGTTTTCTTCTTGAAACAAGTCATATTAGTGGCAATCCTTCTAGAAGTATTAAAGTATGAGGAGTAATTGAAAAAAAATAATTTTTTCGAAGTGCAAAATTCAAGAATATATTTTGTAATCTGAAAAAAAAGATACATGAAAGATGTAGCTAACACATAAAAAATATGGGAGTTTGAGGTATCTTAATGTGTGCATTAAGAGATTAATCAAGTGCAGATGTTTTATGACATAAGATTTTTTGAACTAGAATAAATCAAGCTTTGTGATCAAAGATATAAATATATCAATAATTATAAAGTCTGCTAAACACTTTCTTAAGTGAGATACATGGAATGTCGGATGAATTCCACTTAACTCACTGGGCAACGCCAACCTATAGGCCACCTCTCCTACTCGAGCAATGATTCGGAAAGGTCCTATGTACCTTGGGCTCAACTTGCCTCACTTTTTGAACCGAGTGATACCTTTCCAAGGTGAGACTTATAACATAACTCTATCACCCACCTGGAACTCAATCGGTCGACGTCTCTTATCGGCATACGACTTCTGCCTGTCTTTAGCTACTTTCATAAAGGCTTTGATCTTTTCAAGTTTCTCAGTCGTAGCCTCGATCACCTCAATACTCCCCAACTCCTTCTGACCAATATCACCCCAACACACGGGTGTTCTACATCTCCTACCGTATAGCATCTCACAAGGGGGCATACCAACACTGGCATGGTAACTGTTATTGTATGAGAATTCAGCTAACGGTAAGTGGTCATCCCAACTTCCTCCAAAGTCATTGACGCATGCCCGGAGCATATCTGCAAGCGTCTGAATCGTCCTTTCTGACTGACCATCCGTCTGAGGATGATAAGCCGTGCTAATGTGTAACCTCGTCCCCATAGCATCATTGAATCTCTTCCCAAATGTAGACGTAAATCGGGTGTCACGATCAGACACAATAGACACCGGCATACCATGACGAGTTATAATCTCCTTGATGAACAGATCCCCCAACCTCTCGGACGAATATGTCTCGCGGATTGGTAGGAAGTGAGTACTCTTCGTCAGACGATCAACTATCACCCAGATGGCATCATACCCTTTCGCGGTACGCGGTAGCTTTGTAATAAAGTCCATGGTAATATACTCCCACTTCCACTCCGGTATATCCAACGGTTGAATCTTCCTGTACGGCTTCAGATGCTCGGCCTTCACTTGTAAGCAAGTAAGGCACTTACTCACATACTCCGCCACATCGCGTTTCATACCCGGCCACCAATAATCTTTCTTCATATCTTGATACATCTTTATAGCACCGGGATTAATAGAGTATCGAGTCTTATGAGCTTCATCCATAATCTTCACACGTAAATCCCCGTGACGCGGAATCCACATCCGTCCGAATCGAGTTCTAACACCGAGAGTGTTTTCACCCAACTCCGCAACTAGACCTCTCATTCTTTCGGAGTTAAGATGATCTTCTTTCAATGATCATCTTGAAACTCCATGACCTGCTTCATAACATCAGAGGTCATAATCAACTGATAACCTTTCACCCGATTTGGCTCGGGTATCTCCTTTCGACTAAGGGCATCTGCCACTACATTGGCTTTGCAAGGATGGTAATGGATCTCGCAATCATAGTCCTTTATGAGCTTTAACCATCTCCTTTGCCTCATGTTCAAATCTTTCTGCTCGAATAAGTACTTCAAGCTCTTGTGGTCAGTGAATATGGTGCACTTTGTCTCATATAGGTAGTGCCTCCAAATCTTTAACGCAAAGACCACAGCTGCTAGCTCCAATTCATGAGTAGGATAATTAACCTCATGAACTTTTAACTGTTGGGATGCGTAGGCTATAACTTTTCCTCTCTGCATCAACACACATCCCAACCCCGAGTAAGAAGCATCTGAATAGACCACTAAATCCTCACTTCCCTCGGGTAACGACAAGATAGGAGCTTGAGTCAACCTTGCCTTTAACTCCTCAAACGCCTTCTCTTGAGCTTGACCCTATACAAACTTTACATCCTTACGGGTCAACTTAGTCAACGGAGAAGCTATCTTGGAGAAGTCTTGGATGAATCTTCTGTAATATCCAGCCAAACCCAAGAAACTACGAATCTCGAATGGCGTCTTTGGAGACTTCCATTGCATCACCGCCTCCACCTTTGCCGGATCCACCATAATCCCTTCAGGATTCACTACATGACCCAAGAACTGAACCTCTCGCAACTAGAATGCGCCCTTGGAGAACTTGGCATACAACTTCTCCTTTCTCAATGTCTCCAACACTTCCCGAATATGACCGGCATGCTCCTCCTCGCTCTTCGAATACATCAAAATATCATCAATAAGCACAATCACTGATTTATCCAACATCGGCCGACACACTCGATTCATCAAGTCCATAAAAGCAGCTGGCGCGTTGGTTAAACCAAAAGACATAACGAGAAACTCGTAGTGTCCATAGCGCGTACGAAAAGCTATTTTAGGAATATCTTGCTCCTTCACCTTTAGCTGATGGTAACCAAATCAAAGGTCTATCTTTGAAAACCAACTAGCACCATGGAGTTGATCAAACAATTCATCAATTCTCGGTAAGGGGTACCGATTCTTCACTGTCAACTTATTCAATTCACGGTAGTCAATACACATCCTCATACTATCGTCTTTCTTCTTCACAAATAGGACCGGAGCACCCCATGGAGAGATACTCGGTCTTATGAACCCCTTATCAAGCAACTCCTGCAGCTGCTCCATCAATTCCTTCATCTCAGTCGGAGCCAACCGATATGGTGCCTTAGATACTGGTTGGGCACCCAGTATCAAATCGATCTGGAACTCGATCTCACGGTCAGGTGGCACTCCTGGTAAGTCTTCTGGAAACACGTCCGGAAAGTCACACACAACTGGTACATCGGACAGTTATGGTGTTGGCGTATCCACGTCCTTTACGTAGGCCAAATAGGCAATACACCCACGCCTCATGCACTTCCCCGCCACCGCCATCGAAATCACTTTCTGGATCGTAGTGACCCGGTCACCATAAACCGTCACCAAACTCCCGTCAGGCGCTGTCAATCGAATCATCTTCTGGCGACACACAATGTTCGCCTCGTAGTCCGCCAACCAATCCATTCCTAGGACTACATCAAACCCGCCTAAGGTCATCCCGAATGGTCTAACAGGAAATTTATGACCTTATAATTCTACGTCACAACCTTCTATCATTTTAGAGATCCTGGTAGACATACCTATGGCAGTTTCTATATCAAAGGGCTTATCTACACTCCTACTACTAACAGGCAATTTAGCACAGAAAGCAGTAGAAATAAACTTTTACTAGCACTAGAATCAAATAACACTAAAGCAAGAGTTTAAACAAAACGCATAGACACGAAAGAATTAAATCGGAGTTGCTCTCATCCTGCGACATCTCCGTCTGCCTCCCTCATGCGTCATCGTGAACGCTCTGGCGCTCGCCCTCTGTCCCTCAGTCCCGGCCGTCTCCTTCCCTGCACCCGAACTTTCAGCTCTCGGCTTCTTGCAATCCCGACTCATGTGGCTTTCCTCGCCACAAGTATAGCACCTCCTTACCCCACAGTTCTTCGCCACATGTCCGGTCCTCCCACAATGGAAACAGACATTGGATCCCACTCTACATTCCTCGATGTGCTCTCGTCCACACTTAACATACCTCCTCGACCCCGCACCGGATGTGACCACACGTCGGTCATCCACCCGTGCATCTTTGTTGTTTGGGGCGGTCACACCATGCCCAAACCTCTTCCCATTCCAGCTCCGATCACCACCACTCTTCTTGCTGACATTAGCCACCACCACAGCCCGTTCATCATACAACCTCCCCGCCAAGTCACCCGCCGATCTAAACTTGCTTGGCCGGGCAGCGATCATGTGCCTGCGAATGTCTGCCGGCAAGCCTTGAACATACCTCTTGATCTTCCGTGATAGAGGCGTCACTTGATCTGGCACCAGCCATGCCATCTCATTAAACTTGGTGGTATATTGCTTATGTGTCATGGTTCCCGCCTCTAGCTGTAGGAACTCTCTCTCAACCTTGTCCATCTCTCGGTGAGGACAGAACTACTTGATCACCAATTTCTTCAACTCCGGCCACCTCATTCTTCCAATTGCCCGACTACCCTCGGCTTGGACAATATTGTCCGACCAGCACAGAGCCGAGTCCACAAATGAATCAGCGGCAAACTTCACCTCCTGCTCCTCTCGACACTTGCTGATATCCAGAACAGCCTCCATCTCTCTCACCCATCGGTGAGCAGCGGCAGCAGTGCCATTTCCATCAAAGGTCGGGGGCCTGCATCTTTGAAATGCCCTGTAGTTACAGCCTCGTGCTGCCTCAGGCACAGGCTCTTCCTCTTCCTCTTCATCAGTAGAGACAATCGTCTCAGTCTCTGGTTGCTCCCTCTCCCCTGCGGGCCTTCTTCTTTCCTTCCTCTCTCCTTCCCTTACAACTTTTATCACTTCAGTCACCACAGACGGTAAGATCGTCTGCATGACCTGATGCACCTCCTCCATAACAGCCTCCTTCACTGAGGCTCTTAAGTTAGCACTCTCATCCCCAACCTCCGGATGAGGGGTCTCAGGTTCTTCATGAACCACTTCTTCAGCTTTGGGTCTTCCTGTTGTGGCCCGTGGTCAAGCACCACGTCCACCATGACCTCCACCACGTGAAGCCTTTGATGATCTACCACCGGCCATCCTCTAAACACACTATATGATTCAAACATTAACACGGTCATTCAAAGGAATAACTCAGTTTATGTCAAGTATAGTAAGTCTCTAATTACAGTGGCCAGTTGTGATTAGCCATATACTTTACTCTTCATACCCCAAGCATTTCCTATCCTGACTACATCAGTATCTAAATCTACTAAAGGCACATAACCCACATAACATGCGCACATAATACCGGTTAATCATTAAAGAAAATACCTGATGGCACGCAGCTACTCGGACTGGCATCCCTTCCCTTCCGTCCCATTTTCAGTTTAAGTTTAGGTTTCTTTTTGAAAATTTATCCGTTTCACTTAAACTTTGGCTCTGATACCAACTTGTAAGGCCCCGCTCCCGGGACGCTTACAGTTGGTCAATCATCGCACTTAAAACATATATATATATATATTAACTTAATAAAACATTGCAGCGGAAACATTTAAACAACCATTTCATTTCATTATAATTGCTTTTGCAAAATAATACTGATTACAAAATAACTCATTGCATTATATCACAAAAACATTATACAAAATGGATGCCATCCAAAATGAGTCAATTAGCCGCCCCGTGCCATCCTCAGCAACCTTTACCTGCCAACTGGAAACACATAAAAGTCAGCATTGCTGAGTCAGTTCTAGTTTTAAAATAAAATATACTTTACTTTTTTTCAAAACCATTCTGTACTTTCACATATGATCACACATCATGCGTGCACGTAGATAATATCATTATTATCTTTCTTTACTGTTCATCACTTTCTTTCTTTACTCTTTCCAGATCAGTGTCTTCAGCTGTACCCCAAACGTATGCACAAAGCGGGTACTGGGCCGAAGATCATAAATGACTTCCATAACGCACATAGCCTGACACCAGCACCGGGGCAAGCGACAAAGATCCCAACTGTATACTACACCCCAAACGTATGCACAAAGCGGGTACTGGGCCGAAGATCATAAATAACTTCCATAACACACATAGCCTGGCACCAGCACTAGGGTGAGTATCCACTATAATCCATGTACTATACAATTGGTCAGTT